>MU278469.1:0-413952 GCA_022385745.1 Cubamyces sp. BRFM 1775 | reverse complement strand
GTTCTTCTCCTTCAGCTCGGCGACTTCATCCTCGAGACTCGGCTGAGAGCGGAGGGAGTTGAGCTCTCGCTTCAGCGATGCGACGGCCTGTTCGTGCTGGATCGTCTGCATCGCCAAATTCGCCTCCGTATTCTTGGCCAACTTGTCGAGCGCGGTACACTTGGCGCGAAGCTCCTCGAGCTCAGCCTGGAGAGTGGCTACATGACGCTCGCTGCACGTAGTGTTAGTGGAAATGCATGAGTAACGCAAGTATATGCCGCACGCACCTTTCCGCAGCCTGATTTTCCAAGAAGCGCTGCAATGACTTTGATCGCTGGACCTCTGCCTCGAGGTTAGTGACCTGATATTGGAGGTTGAGCTTCTCTTCTTCGGCTTGGGCAAGCGACGACTCTGCGTGTTCCAGCTGGGCGCGCACAGCAGGAAGGTCCTTCTCAGCCTCCGTCAGCGCAGCCTCGAGCTCGTCACGTTGGGCCATGACCTCGCGCAACTCCGCAGTGCTGGACTCTCTTGTCCGAGAGTGTGCTGCCTTCTCGTCCTCGAGCTCCCCGCGACACTCGTCGGCCTCCTTGGTGAGCACAACGATGCGGCCTTCGAGCTCCGAGATGGTTGTGGCAAGCTCGTCCATCTTCTGTCTCTGCTCTGTGTCGGTGTCGCTCTGCGAGTCCCGCAGGGTGCACAACTCTTCCGTGGCATCAGCGAGGCGCTTCTCCAGGTCTTCAAGCTCGGTGACGTGTGCTTCACGCAGGGTCGCAAGCTCTGTTTCGAGAGCAGCCAGCTTCTCACGAGCATCAGCAACCTCTTGTGCGCGCACCTCGCACTGTTGTGTGGCCTGGTCGTGGAGAGCCTGCAGTTCGTCTCGACGTTGGGAGACCTGATCCAGCTCCGCCGTAGCATCGTCAAGACGGCCCCGAAGGGATTGCATCTCGCCCTTGTGAGCCGTCTTCAGCTGCTCGAGCTCAGCTTCAAGGCGGCTCGCAGTGTTCAACGAGTCACCAGCCTCCACCAAGCGTGCTTCGAGCTGTTGCTTCGTCTGCGCAAGCTCCTCTTCAGCGGCTCTGCGTGATTCATCAGCGTCACCGCGGAGACGAGAAACCTCATCGAGCTCCTCCGAGATAGTCTTTAGCTGGTCTTGAAGCGAAGCGACTTCCTCCTCGTGCTGCTTCTTGACCTGAGAGAGCTCGTTGCGAAGGCGTTCTTCTGACTCCGAGCGGACCGCGCTCTCCGATAACTGGAAAGTGAGCGCATCTTCCGCACGTTTGAGCTCCTCCTCTACTCGCTTGAGCTCAGCGATGGTCTCCTGATGGCGGTTCTCGAGGTCCGAGAGGGACGTCTTGGCGTCCTGGAGTTGGGTCTCGAGCTCCGCCTTCTCTTGCGCGAAGATAGTGGCTTCGAGAGATTGTCGATCTGCATGGCTATCACGTAGGGCTGTGAGCTGGCTACGAACAGTCTCGAGTTCGTCTTCCTTAGACGTCAGGTTGTTGCGCAAGGAAACGATCTCCGACTCGGTCGCAGCCTGCTCATCCTCGGCAGCACGAACAGCCGCAGTCACCTCATCCAGCTGGACCCGAAGGTGCGAAAGTTCCGCACGGGTAATTTCTGCCTCCGCTTGTGTACCAGCGTGCGAGTCCCTGAGTTCGTCGTAGGCGCGGGTACGCTCATCGAGTGCCTGTACCAACCGCTCGCGTTCTTCGGAAAGTGCAGAGACTTGAGCGGCGAGCGTGTCCTTCTGGCTCTCCGCGGCATGTACGCGTTCCTCCAAGCAGGCGAGCTCTGCTGAGCGAACGGAGCCTCCGCGCTTCGATCGGAGGACGGCATCCCGCCTCCCGGCCATCGCCTCGATGGTGATATGGACCAACTCCTCAACCTCCGTTTCGCGCGCGCGCTCGATGGACTCCAACGCTTCTTCAAGCTCGTCGCACCTGCGCAGTGCCTCGTCGCGCTGGTCGCGGGTCGCCCGGCAGTCTTCCAGCATGGCGTCCTTTTCGCCCTGAACGACGTCCATCTCCGCCGTCATCTCCGCAATCCGCTCCTCTTGCAGCTTCAGATTCATCTCCATGCGGGCGATATCGTGCTGATGCATTCCGATCTGCGCGGTGCGACGCTCGACGCGCGCCTCCAGCTCTTGGATTTGGGCGCGGAGGGCTGCCTGTGCTCCAGCGGCGGGCTGCCTTGACGATATCGCGTTCAGCTGTTGTGCATGGCGTTCGTCGGCATCGGCGAGTTCTTGACGGGCAGCCTCCAGGTCTTGCTGAAGGTGGGTCTTCTCCAATGCAAGCGCGTCGCGACCTGCCTCGGCTTCAGTGAGAGCGAGGTTGACCGCACACAGCTTCTCTTCCGCGTCCGCGAGAGCTGTACCCGTCTCTACGTGAGACGTGCGTTCGCAGGATAGATCGTCTTCTAGTCGCTGGATCGTGGAGCGGAGGCCCGCGACCTGTGACTCCATGGCATGAAGAGCCTCAGTACTCAATGATAGCCTGTGCTCAAGCTCGTCGATGACGCCTTGTCGTTGTTGGACGTCCTGCTGCGCGTGCTGTAGATGTTCATGCATGTGTGAGAGCTCTTGAGCAAGCTCCTGTACACGCTGGCTGTCGCCCTGTCCATCCTCGCTCTGGTGTTGGGCAACGATGGCAAGGGCAACCACAGCTCGAGCGGAACGTTGAGTTTGTTCTTGATACGCCTGAACATGACCGCGCAGCATGTTGACCTCGGCGACGTCCGCAGCCGGAGTCGTGGGAGCGGAAGTCGCGGCTACAAGCTTCGCCTCCAAAGACTGTACCGCAAACCTGTTCTCTGCATTGAGGAACTCGAGATCGCGACGAAGGCCGTCACGCTCCCCACGGAGACGCTCGATGGTGTTGAGCAGTTTCTCCATCATAGCGACTGTGGCTTCATCCGGTGTCTTGCCTGAGGGCGCAGGGCCAGAGGTATCCACAAGGTGAGCCTCAGGCCCACTTGAAGAATATATGAGGCAAGTCTCCTTCGCAGATACACTGCCGTCCACATACCTCGTTCTCGAATTGGCCACTTGGAGATTCTCAGCCAGTCGAGCTCGTTCCTGCTCGAGGCGATCGCGCTCATCCAAAGCCTCCTCCTTCTCTCGAGCAAGTTCTGTCAGTCTTTCTTCAGCTTCTGACGCCTTCCTGGTCGCATCTTCCAACATCTTCGTCGTCCGATCCAACTCGTCTTGCAACATTGCCAGGTCTCGCTTGCGGCTGCCAGTCGAGCGAGCAAGCTCGTTCTCCAACGCTGCTACCCGCTTCTCCTCCTCTTCCAACCTCTCCAGAAGATCGGCCTCTCGCGCAGCGACGTCCACCCCACCTTGAGCCTCCCGAAGCATTCGAAGATCCTCCTCTCGGTCGTCCAATGTGGCACGTACCTCCTCCAGCTCTCGTCGCAATCGCTTCTCAGCTGCCGTCTTCTCGTTCTGAAGTTGAACGAGAGCATCCCTCGTGCGCGTTAGCTGCTCTGTTGTCTTCTGTAGTTCTGCAGCTTGCTGATTCGAGGTGACATGCAAGTCCGCTAATTGCTTCTCCAGAGCAGGGATACGGAAGGAAGACTCTGAGGATGATCGCCGTCGATTCCGCCCGGAGGCCGACTGGCTTTGGCGGAGAGCAAGTTCTTCAGCGTGCGTCTTGCTTTGTAGTTCCCTCTCCAGAGCCCGCACACGAGCTTGTAGGGATGCATTATCCTGCTCAAGCTTCGAACGTCCTGCTAACGTTGAGCTTGATTGAGAGGATATCGTGTCGATTGTGGACTGGAGCTCCAGAGCGGACTGTTCGGAGTCCTTGAGCTTACGATGGGCGGCGGTAAGTGCGACTTCAGCATTCTGTCGGGTAAGGCGTTCGTTGGCAAGTTCTTCGTTACGTCGTTTGAGGTCGGAGTCCAACTGAAGGACACGGTCGGCTTCTCGACGGAGCTGACATGTAGCAAGACACCCCCATCACGCAAAAGCAGAGTGTGACTAGCTGTAAGACGCACCTTATCGAGGACGTCATTCAGGGACGCCTTAACATCATCGAGTTCTGCCTCTTTCTTCAGGTATTGGCCCTGTAGTGTTGCGTGCGCTGCATCTGTTGGAGCCGTCGTCGTCAGCGAGACTTGTTGGTACCACCCATTGGTATTTGTAGTTGCAGACCTTTGGCGCGGAGCTGTTCCTTGAGAGCTAAGACCTCGTTAGAGTCGTGATGGTCGCCGATGCCCCAGGTGGACATCACAGGGGTGTTATGTTCGTCAAAGTAGGTGGAATGGGCGACGAGGAGAGTGTGTGGTGAGAGGTCTCCTGTGTCGGATGAGAGAAGAGGCAAGAAGCGTGCTTCACGGGCGCTCGTTTAACCACGCCAATCTCAACACGACGCGATGACCACGTGATCGCGGTACACCCCGTGGGAACTTGCTGTTGAGGATTGTCCTCGGTTTCGCCGTGGTGCGGCCTTCAGACGTACTCTTATCTTGCGTGGCTGCTCAAGTACTACGCACAGTACGGATACGCCTTCATGCTTAGTCGAGGAACTCTACTCTGATGCATATCCACTAGCCTCTTCAATACATCGTAGGCATACGATGGTGATGCTTGGACTCAACCGCCACTGGCGACATGATGCACGAAACAGCTCCAGTCGTTGACTGACCCAGAGACACGGTACGCCCGTACTACATCCTGAAGTCCTGAACCATCGCACGGACGCGTGGACACGTTTTCGCAATGCGTTCTGGCTACATCCACAAGACATCTTCGTGGCCCATCCTGCTGGTGCTGTGTAACATCGACTGGCGATCATGTCGAACGCATCTCGAACTGCAATCTAACCGGCCATACACCGATGCTTCTGCGCTCCACAGAGAAGATGGACTTGCCGTGCCCTACGCTCGGGAGGCCGCCTATTCTTGTCCGTCGGCCACCTATCGCGGATATACGCCTCGGTGGCGTGCCCATCGTCGTCTCTAGCATCATCCGATATAGAAGCCTATCTCGCCTGTCGATTGGCCGAACGCCCTCTGCTGCGACGGCCCCGCAGTCGGCCGTTCCATAGTAAGACATCCGAGATGGCATTCGGTAGCTGAGCTTCCGGCGTGGAGGAAAGCCTATTTCCTCGATCTTCTCTACGCCGGATGTGGCTGTGACGGTTGATTATGGTCTCTTGTAGGTGCCTTATCGCTCAGCGGCGTGTGTTACGCTCCCACAAGGCTGCCCGGTATGAAGGCCAAGTGCGGGGCGATGATGCACCTCACGAGTACCTGGATCGACGTAGATGAGACGGTGAGTACAGTGGATCCTGCGTAACATGCTGCTTCCCCCGACTCACCGTTTCTTCATCCTCGCGCGCCCCAATCCACCACGCCGGCCAGTCTGCGTCGTTGAGAATGAGACGTGAGGACATATAGCCGAGGATGGCCGTCAAGTAGCAAAGGTATGGCGTCTAGCGAACGAAGTCCCTCGATGATAGAGATAGTGGAGGTAGGAGAGTACAGTTGTGGGGGTGATGTTAGAGTCCCTACGCAGCGCTCTCGCGAGAGTGACCACAAATCGCATCGCACAACGGAGCCTGTACGCAACGGGTTTTACACAACCCAACCCCGGCAAAACTCAATCCAACCTGGGCCATCACATGACCCCATTCTGGAAGTGTTGCGTCGCAGCATGGCCCATGGGTAACGCCTGAAAGACGATTCTGGGTTCATCTGCCGAATTCAATCGTTTCCGTGCGGCGACGGTGGATGGCTGAGCCGTCGCGACTGACCTGCTGATCAGTTTGAATGCAGCTAGGCCCGCCTGACCATACCGCGCATGTCCTGTAGGTTTTGTCGTCCTCGCACCCGGATTTTAACCGGTATTCTTGGCTTCACAGCACATACGCTGGTCGACAAGGCTTCAAAGCATGCAGGACACAATCCTGGGCGTTTACCATCTAGACCAAGTTAAGGCGCCCTCCAGAGGAGCGAATATGTTCACCGTCTGGACTCGCGGGGCGCTGCGTAGCGGTCACTCCACTCTTCCCATATGCTCTCATTCTCGGTGGTCGAGCCATGGGAACAGTTCAGAGGGCTTCGTCTCGGCATCTCCTCGCAGCGCCAAGAGCAGGCCGTTGTCCGTTTTGACAAACAGTCACTTGGAAGCGCCTTTACAAACTTCTCCCATCAATACTTCTGATCACCCGCGACGCCTGCAGTGCTCACATGGGGTCGACAGTGCTTCCAATCGGGTCTTGCGGAGGCCTCGCCGTTACGGTCAGGATTGTTCCGTCGTTATAGAGCTATACTGTGCAGCTTCTACGTCTGCGTCTCATTGTTCCAGCTTCGGTCGCTCCTCGGTTTTCGTTGGGCCTTGCCCATCCAGATGTCGACCAAGAAGTGTGATCTCCATAGGTTTCGCTGGATGGACATGGCCATAGGGGGCCACGACTCGGGTACTCGTCGGTTACAGGTCATCGACAGCTGTCTTCGCACCGCTACCTCCAGCTACGGAACTCAACGACGAGCTCAGGGCGACACAACCGACGGGGAAATGACTACAAGACGCGTCCTCCCTTGACCGCATATTTTCCGCACAACCATCGTATAAAAGACATCCAAAGTATCGCTGGTTCGACATCGAGCAACTCGCTTCGACCTCAGCAGGACCAGCAGTGTTCTCGACATCGGCCTCGGAAATGTTCCCCGCAGTCGCTCTCCTCGCCCTTTCCTACGTCGCCATCGCGTACGGCCAACAGGCCGGCTCGCTCACTGCGGAGAGCCACCCGAAGCTCAGCGTTCAGCAGTGCACGGGCAAGAACCAGTGCCAGACCCAGCAGCACTCGGTCGTGCTCGACTCCAACTGGCGCTGGCTCCACTCCACCAGCGGCAGCAACAACTGCTACACCGGGAACACCTGGGACACCTCGCTCTGCCCCGACCCCGTCACTTGCTCGAAGAACTGCGCTCTCGACGGTGCTGACTACTCCGGTAAGTTCTACTCCATCTTTTCGACACGTACTTCGCGCTCACGCTTCCTCCACAGGTACCTACGGTATCACCACCAGCGGCAACCAGCTCTCCCTGAAGTTCGTCACCCATGGCCCGTACTCGACCAACATCGGATCTCGTGTCTACCTCATGGACTCGAGCGACCAGAAGTACCAGATGTTCAACCTCAAGAACCAGGAGTTCACCTTCGACGTCGACATGTCGAAGCTCCCCTGCGGCTTGAACGGTGCGCTCTACTTCGTCGAGATGGACGCCGACGGTGGTGTCTCCCGCTTCCCGAACAACAAGGCCGGAGCCAAGTACGGTACCGGATACTGCGACACCCAGTGCCCGCACGACATCAAGTTCATCAACGGCGAGGTGAGCATCCCGCTATACTGCTTTGTATCTACTTTTCCGCTAATGGGTTGGATAGGCCAACATCCTCGGATGGGCCCCCTCGGCTAGCGACCCGAACGCTGGTACCGGCCAGTACGGCACGTGCTGTAACGAGATGGACGTCTGGGAGGCCAACTCCATGGGCGCGGCGGTGACGCCTCACGTCTGCTCCGTCCAGGGCCAGACCCGCTGCTCGGGCAACGACTGCGGTGACGGCGACAACCGCTACGGCGGTATCTGCGACAAGGATGGCTGCGACTTCAACTCGTGGCGCATGGGCGACCAGACCTTCCTCGGGCCCGGCAAGACCGTCAACACCAACTCGAAGTTCACGGTCGTCACCCAGTTCCTCACGAACAACAACCAGACCTCGGGCCAGCTCTCCGAGATCCGCCGCCTCTACGTCCAGAACGGCAAGGTCATCGCGAACTCGAAGACGAACATCCCCGGCATGTCCGCGTACGACTCCATCACCGACTCCTTCTGCAACGCTCAGAAGCAGGCGTTCGGCGACACTAACTCCTTCGAGAAGCTCGGCGGCCTCCAGCAGATGGGCGCGTCCTTCGACAAGGGCATGGTCCTCGTCATGAGTATCTGGGACGACCACGAGGCGCAGATGCTCTGGCTCGACAGCGACTACCCCCTCGACAAGGACGCCTCTCAGCCCGGTGTCTCCCGTGGCCCCTGCGCGACCTCTTCGGGCCAGCCCACCGACGTCGAGTCCCAGAGCCCCGACGCGACCGTCGTGTTCTCCAACATCAAGTTCGGCCCCATCGGCTCGACCTACTAAGCTTAGGTGTCCGGTATGTCCACGTTAGTCTTTGATCAGTCGTTCACCTGTGCTTACCTTGCAGCCTCTTGCCCCTTGCAGGAGTAGGATAATCTCCTTGTTCAAAAGTTCCTCTCTGTTTCTCTGGTCTTGAATCGATATCACAGTGTTGTGGGATGTAGCAGCGCTAGGCATGTTGTACGAGAATGAAATGATTATCGCAATGTCCTCTAAACTGCTGAGTTCTGTGAATGAGTGACTTTCTTGCGAACCGCTCCCCGTACGTCCTCACTCCTTTAAGTTAATACCCCCCAAATCGCGGCTTCTTCGAACCTAGATCGAGAGTAGCGCATCGCTCGTCTGCCTAAGGGAGGCCGCTACAATTACACCTTGTATATATGTACGTTTGAAGGCAAGGTAATCGTCAAGAACCCTTGGCACAGTGGTAGCGCGTGAGATTCCAGTTGGTGGAGCAATCCGCCCATGGGAAGTCCTCAAGGTCGTCCGTTCGATCCGGGCAGGGTTCACTTTTTGACCCTTTTCAGCAGAAAGCACCATCATTTACGACATCGATCCAGACCAGTGTCGGTACATTTTATATGTATCAGTGCATCCTCTATTCCATCTCCAATCGCGCATCTAGCCCGCGCCAAGTGAGTGTCAATGGCAAGTTCTGTGGCCGAGTAGAATAGCAGGCGACTGTGAACGGCGAGTAATCATACTAGTTGTGATGGACACATCTTGGCAAGGGTTATGTACGACGTACTTAGCGCAGTGCGGCCAGTGGCGACGAGGGGTAAGGTGAACATGCTCCTTCGTCCTTACAGCCAGGTCAAGGACTGGTTGCGAAAGCGACAATGTTGTTTACGTAGGTCAAGCGGCGCGACAGGAGGGAGGTGCGCGCGTTGAGGCACCGTATTAGATTGTCTGGGGCCAGTCGCTCATGGCAACCGTCAGCGTGCTCGGCGCCGAGGACGAGGAGAACCACTTGCACATAGTCCGAACACAAGTAAAGCGCAACGGCACGAAGGTCTGGCTTGCCTATTGTGCGGAACAGGTTGGCAGCAGAGATCATGTCCACATATTGTATGAATTTTTCCTTGCCAGGTTCGCAACGGCCGTCCCTCTTCCGAGTCCAGAGACTTCTGTAGCCGAAAACGCCACGCAGCGGTATCATCCCAGCGTCGTACACAGGGACGATGCAGTAGTACTGGTGTCCAAGACGAACAAGGGCTGCGCTTTCGAGGAAATTGCTCTGCCACTTGCCAGTGTGCTGAATACTAGCATATCTGCCAAGAAGTTCAGATCAGTTTGTTGATGTCACCCTGACCCACGAAATTCCGTACTCACCTATGCCATCGTGCAACACACGCAGCAACTGCTTGAAGTCATAGCACGAGTCGGCAACACGCATTGACTGGCATCCGTCAACAGTCCCCTCTTCTTCTAGACCCACTTTCGGCCCAGATTTCGGTTGCGAGAATAAGTCCATGAACACTTTTGAGGGAGAACACCCCTGCATGGACCCGAAAGCCCGTTAGACGGGCTGAGGGATGATAATCCTTTGCAATGACAACTATGTTCCGTCATTGAACCAGTAGTCAGGGTTGCGTAGGATGCTAGAGCTGAAGGATGCCTCGGAAGCAGAGTCGCTTGCGTCGGAGATGGCTCTCTGGGCAGACATGGCTCGGAATGGGAGCTCAGGCTCTGGCAGTCCAGATATGGCCGCTAGCTATTGGGGATACGAGCTGCAGGTGCTGTGGTTAACTTGCTGAAAGAGCAAGGATCTTATACCGCCGAGGGGGTTGGCTGCGGTAAGCACTGCTTGAGGTTTGAACCTCGAGCAGACGGTGATCTTGGCAATCCTAGACTTTGAGCAATGTAGTTCAGCATCCGAGTCGCTCGATGTTGAATGTATGAACTGCGGTAGCATCGAGCGCTGCTCGAAAAATTCTCATTCAAGTTCTCGGGGCTCAGTAGAACCACGACGTACACCCTGTTATACGTACATATCAGGAATCACAGATCGGCATCAGCATTAATGCAGCTTCGAGCTCACCATCATAGGTAGCCTCTGGACGAATGATCGGAATCACAGCAGCCCATGGGTCAGTTTCGCCCATGCATCCGCTTATGAATGTATACGTACACGTACAGGACAGGGAAAACACCACGGTTCTCGGCGATATCTCAGGACACAGTGGAGCATGCAAAGAAACCTGATGTCGATGAGATTGTGTCGGTAGCTGAGAGTTTTTATGTAATACGCACATATACTGATCTCGATTTCTACCGCGTCTTAGAAGGTATCAATCAGGGAATAGGTTGTCCCATCCAAGTATGGTAGTCATGTCCATGATCAGGGGGAGGGTCCGCCAAAGCGTCTTCTGGAATTGTAGCTCGCGGTCGGCGAGGAAAGCGCGACAGGTCTCGCACAGTTTGGTGTCCTGGGACCACTTAGGATAGATTGGACCAACTACACCACATCGCGTAGCACCCAGAGATTGGCGTCCTTCTTGGGTGTACACAAGAGGCTTGATCTCCTTCAAGCGTAGGTCGCAGCTTTTCTTCTTCCGGCAGTCGGCACGCGAGGGCAGAGTGAGGGTGTCGACGATGTACGTTGTACAGCGTGCGGCGAGATGTTCCCGGGCGTCCAGGCATCGTGCGAGATCTTCAGCACACAACTTCTCCACCAAACCGTCCACGCGGGTGGTCCCTGTCAGGAGGCGGCCGTTGTCGAGTTCGGTGCACATATATAATGCCGCCAAAAGCTTCTCCTGCGCATCGATAGTACGGAACAGGTTGACGGCTATGATTGGATCCCAGTCGCCAACGGATAGTGATTCGGTAGACCACGATTTCTTGGAGACTGGCTCGGAACGGCCGACAGCTAGCTTCCATGTGCTGTGCTTGCCGAACGCTGAGTCTAGTCGCTTCATCCCTAGCTCGTGCGCAGAGCCTATGTTGTACTTGTAGCCGAGTCGTACCAACCCAGCAGCGGTGCTGAAGGGTAGGGGTTTGCCCGCTTCCGAATAGCTATACGGAGAGTCAGGCACCGTTTGTGGAGGAAGCTGTTATCGCCGCTACATGGAACAACCTACTTCGGGCCGTCGTATATGGCGTGCAGCACACATCTGAATTCGTGGCGAGAGTCCGGCAGGCGGAACATGGGGCAGCCGTCCATGTCGTCCCTCAAAGGATCGCCGATGTACGAATCAGCGAGTAGCATGTCATCCAAGGCTCCAGCATGACGCGCGAGAACGCTTTTGTGAAGACGGAAAGCGGTTGGACACAGGTACGAGTTTCTGCGGAGGTCGGTAGCGATTATTACGATATTCCCATCTTCGAACCAGAAGTCTTTGTCTCGAGTAACATTGGACAAGTCGGGGCCAGGAAATGTCGATGAAGTCGTAGGCATTGAGTGGGAGTTGTGGTGCTTTGGTTCGAAACGACGACCGAAATCCTGCCTTGTGCTGCGGTAAGGCCCTGGCGCCAGTTTTGAGTTACCAGGAGATGCAAAATTCTTGAGCGAGTAGTCTACTGCTGCTTCGTGGGCAGGTTTGATTTCTCACATGAGGGCGAAGCCAACGTAGAATCGTCTTCCATCCAAATATAGTTCAGCGCAGGGGAAGGCGTTCCGTTCTGCGGCTAACATACCAAGAAAGTCACAAAATGAGTAGCTCTATCGTACTATAGATGTCCATCCCGAATGCGCTTGTAGAGGCCTACTATGATATCGTTCGCCGTGAGCGTAACGATACTGGTAGCAGCGTATCAGCATCGCTCGAGCATACACCCCTTGAGATCATGCGAAGAGACTCACGTGTGTGGTACTATACGGAGGAAGTGGGCTGTTGAGCCTGTGCGAAATCATGAGATTTGCTGCAAAGATAGACGAATAGAAGACGTTGCATACCCTTGTACCAGCCCAGTGGGCCCTCGGCCTTGAGCGTCTTCCATAGACAGTCTATAGGGTTCTTGTAAAGAGCGCCGACATGTCTGCCGTCAGGCGTGCGTATGGTAGGTTGGTTATACATCCGAGTCAATACGGTATCCGTGGGTTGCATCATCGTGAGCTGCATCTTCGGTGAGAGGGGACCTGTCAACGCAGAAAGAGAGCAATCGTACCACACAGAGGCCAGATACTGAACTGCTCGCCAGGAACGTCCAAATGCTATCGGCCCGGGAGATACCATGGCTCACAAGCTGGTTCTTCGTCCAGTTGTAGGTGGGCAGTTGCACCTGTGGCATGCGGGTATCAGCCATATCCCAAGGATAAGTAAGGGTCGAATACGTGCCGATGAACCCATCGCTGTCCGTAGGGCGGCCGCATCGATACCTCTTACGAGGCCACGAAGTTTTTCAGCATGCCAGATACTCCTGAGGGCGTCAAACGAGCTTTTGTAATAATGCTGGGCGCCGACAGGCAGCACTGGTGAATACGCCTATGTTCCTAGATTATTAGCAGAAGTTGTTGGACGAAAATAAGCTTAATTGACCTGCATGCGTGCCTTGATGAGAAAGAAGGGATTTCCCAGGCTCGCTGTAAACGAGGGTCTAGTGTTAGCGCGCGGGCCCGCCAACATTCACGAAGGCCGCCTGACCTCCGATGATTCCGCTGGCCGCGCCAGAGAACACAGAAGTGAAAGGTATTTGGTCAGTGGGGTCTGCGCCGATGAGCTTGTTGCATTGTCTCCGGATGGGCTCATAAAAGCCTGTGCACTGTTGCTCAGATCGCTCTGCATACACCGGCCACGATATTCAATATGACGTACCCAGTCGAGACCCATTCATGAGAATCTAGTATGGTCAGCCTGAATTCGCGGGAGCACATCGGCATGACTCACTTGGTAAACATACTGTGCACGTGCGGAGAGTTGGTTCAATCAATGGAAAGTCGAGAAGCTGATCCTCACGTACCGCAGGACCCAAGCCTCGCTGGACACCCCGGATGCCCTCGTTTCGCCATGTCTTGGCTATCACGTCCAACGCGTTCTTGTACACCTTCTCTCCACCCTTCTTCGCCAGCTCTCCCTGCAGCTGCATGCGCGTCTTCGCCACTTCTGCGGGGTTGGACACAGTCACCTATTGCATGGGCAACACGCGTCACGGGTGGTCGCGCTGACAGTGCACGCGCTAAGTACTTACAGCTACGCATGCCGCCATTCCACCGCATACGAACCCCTCGATGGTCGACAGTGGTCGACTGGGTGCTGCTGTCGTGCTCATGGTGGTCCGCAGAGCTCTAGGAAGAAGAGGGGAGGTGAGAGGGATGAAGGTTGGTGTTCGGTAACCGAGTCACCGAGCGCTGCAGTCCAATGCGGGGTAAATTATGTTATAGCGATCGCGCGATGGGCTGCACACTTTGACACCTTCACCCGACTCTCTCGCACGTTGCGCACGCAGTCAAAGTCTTGCTTAGAGAGTTCCTCTGGATGAGAAGGGATGGCAGACAAGTCAAGCTTAACGATTACGAGCGACAAACTCGAAATGCACTGCGCGAAAGTCAGAAGCAGGGCCATACTTGGGCGCTAGTAGTACCGGCGTATGGCAGTCCTTGGGGTCCTACCACTCACGCTACGGGCCGCGGTGGACGCGTCCGACGACGTTGTCCTTGACCACCACCACGACCCGCACGAACACCGACACGGCGACGACGACGACGGCGGTCTCAGTAATGCCGCCCTCTGGCAGGCGGACACTTCTTGTGTTCCTCGTTGTTGGAGTCGGGCTACCTCTCGCTAAGCGTGTGTTGTCCTCCCCAATCACTCTGGCCCTTCTCTTGCCTCTGTTCCTTCTCCTTCTGGTCATCGGTTTCTTCGCTCTCAATGTCGTCCTCGGATATCTGTTGGACTCTATACGATCTGCGCCTGCTAGTGCCTTAACCACGGCCGCACGTCCGCTTGCTTTCTCCACTCCAGCCGCCTGGCAAGCGGTCCTGACGCGCTCTCAGTGGTCTCACAAGGCTCCTCAGTCTTTGCCTCCCCTGCGTCCTGACGCACCTATCGTATCAGCTGCAATCAACGATATCCTGATCTTAATCGTACGCGACTTCGTTCTGGTATGGTACAAGGAGATATCGTCTTCCCCGTCCTTCCCAACGGCTGTCTCGTCCACATTGCACAGCTCTATGGAGCGTCTACTCGACAGGGCCACTTCCCTTGACCTCTCCGCTCTTGTTGTCAAGCGTATACTACCCAAAGTCACTGCGCATATCGAACAGTTCCGGCAGTCCGAGGTCGCTCTTCGCGGTGCTGGTCTCGAGCGCAAACTCACCCAGTCGGAAGAGCTTGATCTACTACTCGCCAGTCGGTACGCCTCACGAGGTGGTGGGAAGCTCCACCCTGCCGTGGACAACCTTTCCTCTACGTTCACCAAACAATCGGAGGAGAACCATCTCCGAGAGCTGGTGGACAAGGCCCTACCACATATATTGCCGGAGAAGGAGGCTGGAAGTCGTGCTGTCAAGATTGTCGTCAGAGAGATAGTGGCATGTTCTGTCCTGTACCCTATCATGGAAATGCTAGCAGACCCCGACTTTTGGAACCGCATGATCGACCAAGTCGTGAGTAGTGACGGTCTCCCGTCCTTGCGCCTTCTGACCTAGTCATAGGCAGGGGCCGCTATTCGTCAACAGTGGGTCTTGTAGACCAGTCCGTATTTGATGAGTTGCTTGACGGGTTCTCAATTGGCAGACGACTCATCTCGAAAGTGCGACACATTCTCGAGGCCCAATTGCCTCGGCCCCACGCGCATCTTGGGGATGCGCCAGCTGCCACCACGGAAACCATCACCATCCGTACGGATGCCAAGCAGTTTGAGTCGTTCCTACGGAGCATCAGTCGATGCTCGTCTTTGCTGGATGCTCGGAGGCTGAGGAACGATATCATGGGCGAAATCCGCAGGACCCGCGCGCTATTGGGTAGGTCGCGTGTCGAATGCGACAACGTGAAGTGCCTGACTCCTGAAAAATTGATAGCCAATAATGCGAACTCTGACTGGATCAATGGTGAGAAAACCGAGGATATTGTGGCTTTCCTGGATCGGTTGTATACAGCCAAGCGGAAGGTCGAGAAACGCATCGTGGTGCTTGGTGGCGAAGCTGATTCGGTACGTGCATCCACGTCTAACCCTAGCACGATTACTGAAGTGTCCATGAAGCGTCAGACGATCTACCAAGAGACACCCACCACATCACCTCTATCTCTACGCGACCTCCTCACCAACCCCAGCTCATTATCGTATTTCATGGAGTTCATGGATCGTAGGCAGCGATCACTCCTCGTCCAGTTCTGGTTGACCGTGGAGAGCTTTAAGAACCCCCTCGAGTCTGTTGACTCTGGTAGCTCGGACGAAGACGACGAGACACTCCTTGACCCTGCCCAATCTGCAACTCTGAAGGAGGATATCTCGCTCATCAACGAGCTATATTTCTCGAGCCCAGTCCCAGACACGCTACTCAACTCCGTCTCGCAAAAGCACATCAACACTATCCGCTCTTTCGGACAGAGCGCAGAGACGTCGACTCCTGCCTCGGAAAGGCGCGTGCGGAGGAGTGTCATGCTCGCTCAGAGGCAAGTTGAACGCGAGATGGAGCAGGACTTCGAGGAGTTTCAGAGGTCGGAGCTCTGGTTCCGCGCCATCGCCGACATCCAAGCCAACGCTGGGAAGTCCACAGATGACCTGGCTAATCTAGGAGGCAATCGTTCACCAACATCCACACGACAGTCATCAGAAGCTGGGAACACAATCCGTCCTGCTCGCGGTGGGAGCCACCCCTTGTTAACAGGTGGCAAGCCAACGATTCTTCGCGCGGAGTCTTCGCCCATCCTCAGCGGACCTTCGCCTCGCCACTCCCCTTCGCCCAACGCTGCCTCTGCTACCGCTGCGCCCGCCCCGCGTCCTGCTGTGTCCAACCTGCAGGTGCTGATGTCACCTGTTCATGATAGCCCTTCGAACTCCGCAGCTCGTGCGCCGCTCTTTGACGACCCCGAGGACGCCGAACAGCAAGAGCAATCGCAGAGGATGGAAGCAATCCAGGCTGCGCTCACGGATATCATCGCGCTTGACAAACAGCACGAAGAGCCTCGCGCGGGGAACTCGTCTGATAGCTTGAGCTTGCAAGACTCCGCAATCCTTCCTGAGAATCCCCGTCTCGCACGGGAAGGCAAGCGACGGATGGTCTTCGATGACGACGCGGAAGAGGAAGAGCGCGGTCTTGGCGAAGAAGAGGAGGCGGAGAAGGAGCACGGCTCGTTCCAGCTCGCGGGACCGGGTGACCTGCAGCTCTCACATGAGATCGAGCGCCTGGCAAACAAGATCGGGAAACTGCAGACACAGGACGCGATGCTGGACACGCTCATCAAGAAAGCAGAGCTCAGCGGCGATGCGCAGGAGCTCCGGCTGCTACGCAAATCCAAGAGCGCGCTCACTCGCGAGCTCAGAGAACTGCGCTTCCAGAAGAGCCAGTACGAGCAGCAGGAGAGCGCGAACAGACTGGTGTCGGACCGAACAAGGGTCGCAATCGTGAACTCGACGGTTGGTGAAGAGGATGGGAAGCAAGTCGTGAGGTACCTCATCGAGGTGCAGCAGCTCGCGCAGGACGGAACCTTCGCGTCAGGCTGGGTCGTCGCGCGGCGGTATAACGAGTTCTTCAACATGCACAACAAGCTTCGGGAGAAGTACGTCCTAGTGAGGAACTTGGACTTCCCGGGAAAGCGGCTCGTGACGTCGCTCTCTGGGAGCTTCGTGGATAGCAGACGGATTGCTCTGGAGAAATACCTTCAGGTGAGTCGCACTGGCGATCGTATGGCTAGCTATTGGCTAATCGTAGCTCCAGAGTCTCATTGCGATACCCGCGGTCTGCGAGAGCGAGGACCTTCGATCTTTCTTATCCCGCGACTCGCCATTCATGGCGACTGAGCCTCCACCGGCATCCAAGGCTCCAGCAGCAGGCTCAGCATTCCCAGGGCACGGGCTCGTGCGGACGATGTACCAGTCCGTCGCAGAGAGCATCGACGACATGTTCTTCGGGCCCTCTATGCTCGATGTCATCATCCAGCGTCTCACGACACAAGCTGCGGAGTTCGTCGGGATCACTGGCACAGCGATCCACGACGAGGACTTGGTAGCACAGGCGCTGAGAGCGTCGGGGAAGTCTGCTTCAGAGGACGCGCTGATGCACCTGTCGGGGGATCTGAAGCCCCTGGATGGCGAGACTAGCACGTCAACGTTCTCTTCCCCAATATGCGACTTCATCCTCGCGGTTTTCGAGCTGGACAAGAAGAACAATTGGTTGCGAAGGCAGGCCATTGTCATCATCCTGCAGCAAGTACTTGGTACAACGATCGAGCGGTTAGTGCTATCGTTCCGTTTCGTCGCACCATCTCTGAATGAGGTCTTATAGAAAGCTGCGCGAGACTGTGAAGTCGTTCTTGGACGAGCCTCATCTGATGATGTATATCAATACGTTCAGAGATCAGATGTGGCCTGGCGGTAGCCTCAAGCCACCCAGCGTTCCCCGTACAGTTGAGGAGAAGCTCCATACCCGGGACGAGGCAAACCGGAAGTTGTCAGCTCTTATGCCAGGTAAGCTTACTGATGATCCCTTGGGCGGTAGCTCACGGTGTTCCTTGTAGACCTGGCGGCGAACATGATTGGTCGCTCGAACGCGCGACGAGGTGCTCGGCGAATATTCGCCGTCATGCAGAACCGACGTCTCAACCAGCATTTGGTATACACCATAGTTGACGAGGTATGTCCTGTCCTAACTTACTGAGAGATAGAACATTCTGTCTGACTCTTTCACAGGTCTTTGCTGCGTTGTTTACCGAATCCTCGTAGTTTCCATTTTATGATGTCTGGGTTTGTGAAATGGACCGGTACTATACTCTCATAATGATTACCTCTACTTTCAACGCGGGGGTATCCTTCCCCAAAGGTGATGTCAATCCTTCATGATGATGACTGCTGGTGCTGGGGCGACGCTCCCAGTTCATACCGACGCTACACTGTTTTGGGGCGTAGTTGGCACAGCCACAGCATGAGAATGGCGGAGGTGACTGCTTTGCCGGTTCATAGTCGTACGATGCCTCGCGTCTTCTACAGTGAATCCATCCTTCTATAGACACGCACACCCCACGACAGCGTACACATTCACATTCAGCGTCAACGTTCAGGAGCGTGCGTCCGCACTCTGAGACGCTGCCCTAGTTATCGCTGAAGTGCTATATACCACTGGCACAGGCGCTCTCCGAAGACATGATGTCTTTGCCCGAAGGTGGAGTGGATGCGATCGAGCTTGCCGCTATGCAAACACCACCACCTGGTTTACATGGCGGCCCCGAACCAGAGACGAGACCAGAAGAGACGAGACTTAATCGTACCGCTCTAGCTACTTTGCTTGTTCAGCATTTCTCCAAGTAAGGCCTTCTCTTTGCCATATCGAAGATAGTGAACTCAGTAGATGACCAAACAGCTCTTGGGGTTTGCGCACTGCTGAATTCGGAGTGTATCTCCTCCTGGTCTCTCTCTTCCCCGACACTCTCTTACCAGCGTCCATATATGGCTTTGCGACCACCGCTGCAGGCATTGTGTTATCCGGCTGGGCTGGCAGACTGGTCGATGAGCACCACAACCTGCGTGTCGTCCGTGCCAGCATTGTCATCATCAAGTTCGCTGCTTGCACGATGTACGCAGCGACCCTTGTCCTGCTATATCGTCTTCCCCCTGCGTCAGACTCTACTAGGCCCTGGACGACAAGTCTCGCCTCCGCCATGTTCGCACTAATCGTCATAGGCGGATGCGTCCATAACCTCTCCGGGACGACTATCTCAGTCGCCGTGGAGCGGGAGTGGGTAACGTCCATTGCGGCTGGTTCGTCCGCCCACCTAACTACGCTGAACACCTACATGAGGCGTATCGATCTGCTCTGCAAGCTCCTCGCGCCCTTGTTCGTGTCTCTATTGACGACCGCGGCGTCGTATCGCTTCGCTGCCATCTTCTTGTGCGGGGTCGAGGTCGCTTGCATGCTATTTGAACTACTGTGTAAGTCTTTCCCGGTCTGCCAACAGGAACTTCAAGACACTGACACTCAGACCCAGGGATTGAAATATCGTACCGCCGCTTCCCTGCTCTACGAGAAGCCCAGGCAGCAAAAGAGGCGACCCGGCGGGTACACGCTCGGGATGAACAATCCTCAGACTCTCGAGCGAGTCCTCTTCACGTTTTGGCCTGGAACAGAGTCATGGAGAGACTGAAATCCGTGTTACTCGACTGGCGGGAATTCGCGCAGTACCCGATCTTCCTCTCATCCGTCGCCATCTCGTGCCTGTACCTCACCGTTCTCAGTTTTGACGGCACAATGCTGAGCTATCTGAAGGCCCACGAGTACAGCGATCCTTTCCTAGCGGGGATGCGAGGGTTGAACGTAGTCGCTGGTCTCGCGGGTACGCTGGCGATGCCGTTCCTTGAGAGGAAGTTGGGACTTGTCCGGGCAGGGAACTGGAGCATATGGTGGGCGCACCTTCTACAGGGTTACTATGCAAGCTGACTCGGTTTACAGGTCGGAGGTCCTATGTCTGCTCCCTGTGCTTATCACGCTCTATGTCGGCGCTCCTGCAGACGGATCTCGAGGGCCTGCCTGGAACGCTGCTCTGCTATTCGGCGGTAGGTGATCTATTATGTGGGATCATGCTGCACTTTATGACCGCACCTCTCAGGTATGATGCTGTCGCGGATCGGCCTTTGGGCGTTCGACTTGTGTCAATTGAAGGAGTTGCAGCTAGCATTGGCTGCACATCCCCGGCGGAATTCGCTGTGAGTATCTGCGCCCAACCCAAAGCTGAACCACCCCGTGCGCGATCACTCACGGAACCTCGACAGCACTGCGTTGCAGTACTCTCTCCAGAATGTTGCCGATATGCTGAAGGTACGAGGATGACGGCATCGACGCGTGCACGACGAACTCATACAGTATTGCTTTGTAGTACATCCTCACGATCATCCTGAGCCGGCCGTCGCAGTTCAAGTATGCCGCGCTCGCATCCTTCATTAGCGTCTTCGCCGGAGCCTCCACCTACCTAGTGTACGTCAAAAGAGAGCGTGGGCACGTTTTCCATCACAGCCTCGGCGACATGATCCCTCTTCTTGGGCGTAAAACTCGCTGAGGGTCGAGAAGGAGACGTGATAGATTGTGTTATACGGCCGGTGCTACGGAAACGTATCCAGAACAAAAGGGTGTATATCGTATTAGAACAACAGCGTCCCTCGCGCGTAACGTGGGCCTGCGAAGCGGTACAGTATATGATAAGGCATGCCCCACGGTATGGTAGAAAAGATCGGACTGGTATAACAAGGGTATGTACTGAACAAGCGAACAAGGCATCCATATTCCGTAGTCAAAGCAAAGCAGCTCTGGAGGAATGTCGTAACGAGTGAGTCGGTTGGGCGACGGGAAGGTGGTCGCGCTTAGGCACGGGACATGCCCGCGCCCTTTTGGTCCGCGGACAGCTGGTCCGAAGATGTATTCTCATGGACCGATTCTGGGACGTAGTCGGTCGTCTTGTCCACGGTGATGTGTACCTGGTGATGATGGGACATTGTCAAGCGAGTGAGCAATCAAGTGTTTGCATGAGAAACTCACTCTTGTCTGAATCCCGAGGTCGAGTTGGCCGGCATTCTACATGGCATTCATCAGTCTGACAGACAGACCGAGAGGTTATGGGGGCGACATACCGAACGATCGCCAAGCCCGCGCTGGGTGGGGAAGATGACGGGGAGACGATGGCCACTTGTGGACTGTGACGTCGATTGCGCCATGAGACTCTTCCTTGCGTTCATCCTTCGGACATGGCGTGAGCGATCGTCATCTACTGGGTGGTAGTTAAGACTTACGAGGCGAGGAACGAATTCGCGTAGACTAGGGTGTGTCGTCAGGATCAGTACAAGAACGGCATCTGCGGGCATTGGATGGACGTACGCTTGCTGATCGCGAAGTGCAGACCCAAATAGATCAGCTCATCCGACTTCACAAGCCACTGGAGGGACATGGTATGATTAGCTCCACCGGGCAAAGCGCACTCATAGCTGACTTACGAAGATCAGAGATACGAGGGTGGTCACTCTGCGTAGTCGTTCAATGCCACCGATCGCGTCCGAGACAGTGATGCAGGCTTACGAAGTGAGCAGACCGTTCTCAACGGTGTACAGAGTCACTGCATTCAGGATATGGTCGAATCTATCACGCCGTGTCAAATTCGTCTGTGCGGAGACGAGAGGATCATCCGATACTTACCTCCCAGTGCCTCCTCGGTGTCTACGGAGGTAGAAGCACAACCCGGCAGTGATGAGTCCGTCCACGACGGAAGACAGCACGAGACCGAGAGTGAAGACCCACTACGTCCGCGAAGGTCAGCATGTGCTCGGGACAGAGAGGAGAGCATCTGCTCACTCGGAAGCGAAGTCCGAACTCGTGGAAACTCTTTAGTCTGATTCTGTTGTGCGACGTGTTAGCGTGGCGCGACGCGAGAAGTAAGCGTGCACTCACAATTCGACCGCGGTGACTTGAATATCGTCTACGTTAGATCGCAGAAAAGGGGAATAGTCACGACTGCTTACCGAACGCAGCCACTGCATATCCGCGGAAACAGAGGTAAGCAGCTGTGCGTCGAGAGTATGCGTGTGCTCCCTCTCACCTACTCGAGCCACCGCAAGCACAGCCTGTGTAGGCGACGGCAGGTAAGCACCGAAGACACACGATCAAAGTGAAGCAAAGTACTGACGATGGGCGTTGTAATCCAGTAGTTGCGCTTGCTCACTACAGCCGAAGATGAGTACAGAGGTTGCAGACGAAGCGAGAGGACTGACACTTGAAGAGACGAAACGCAAAGAACCTGGATGGAGTAAGTTGCGAGTCCTAGCCAGGATCGATATGCACAGAACTTACAAATGTACACACACGGTGATCAACGCCTACCAGACGATGAGCGAGTAAATCTTTGTAACGGACGCGCCGATGGAACTTACCGTTAAAGCTATTGATACCTAGTTCGGAAGTTAGTCACGCATGTAAAAGAGCTTCTCGATCCACAATGCACTCACGCCGACAGCCCTGTAAGATACAAGAGTCAGTCGAGTCGATAGTATAGAGATACACGCGGGCGCCTACCAGAATACACGGTCGGTAACATCCTCTTCTCCGAAATGACTGACGAAGTACATGTAGTTCGCTGCCGCAATCATCGCCGAGTGCAGCATGTCCAAGAAGCTACCAAAGGCAACGTGAATATAGTTGTCACTGCGATCGACGCGCAAGACTTACAAGACGACGGCGACCTGAACGATACGGCGCGCTCATGGTCAGAGCATAACTCCATAGCAGCTCTACCCGGATAAACCTTACCTTGACTTTCGTAGACGTCAAATCGCGGGTGAACAAACGGAAGTAGAGGACGGTCTGCATTCCGACAATGCCGGATAGCCTGGGGCAAAGACGTCAAAAGGAGTACGGGAGACGCATTCCGTAGGACTCACCCTGTGCAGACCATGCCACCAAAGAGGATGGCACCCAGGCTCGTCTTGAGATTCGACTCGGAAAGGAGGACCATCTTCAACCGCGTTCACCCCGGGGGTCGTCCAGCATACAGAAGCGGCGACGAAGAGCCAAAAGGGAGGAGGGAAGGGGACGAAAACTGGCGCAGATGGCTATTTCAAGAGCTTGCAAGGCCAGCGGCTCCCGTCGCAATCGAGGACGCCTCCGCACCCCCTGCGAAGCAGGAACGGTTCATCCGACTTCGCGAGACGTCTTTTGCCCCACAATCAGGATCTTGAACGCCGCTGTGCGCAGGGGCGGCGACGCGGAAGGGCGCCAGAGGACGGGGCGTTGCGCAAGAAGGCTCGCAGAGGCCAATCAGGGCGCTTGACTCTTTCGCAAATCCTTCGGAACTCTGCACCCACAAAACATAGCGACCGGAATAACCGCTGCGTTCAGGCCTTTCTGCTTCGGGGCCTCGATCAAGAGCGCCACGGGTCACCGGTGGAATGGATGAAGCAAGATGAAGCATGGTTGGTGGTCGACAGAGAGGCCGGCTCTTCACATCGACCACGGCAACCTGTGCCAGATGATTGGGTACTTGAAGTTGACACGCATAGGCGTAGCCATCCATGGTTCGTAAGACTACAACAGCGGGACTTCGAATTCGTTGTCCGTAGTTTGGAGATGGTGAATGGAGCGCAACAAGTTCTCCTCACAGCAAAGTGCCTTCTGGCCAGTGATTGAATGAATCGAGAGATCTAGAGATATTGCATTGCTGACGAGTTGCGTCTCGTTCTTTGGTCTTTGCACCATAGCTTCCTGAACAGCTTACAGCACTATATTGATCCTTGCCTAAAATATCTGTTCACGCTTGTCAACATAGGCGGCTGCGAGACCATATTCAGACATGCACAGACATGCACATACCTCATCCTCACGGTATTCGGAGGAGCGTGAACTCCCGGCAAGACTCTAAACCGACATTGAGAGACACATAGAACCTACTATTCCTCGGGCCCCGATAAAAATATGAGTGCCCTTCGGCCTCTTGAGGTGAAGTAGAAGGTTAAAGCCATATATGCAAATGGGAGCCACGGCGAGCCTCAAGAGGCCTCAAGCACTCTCAAAAGAAGTGTCAATGTTAGGCCCTACGGGAGAGAGGAAAGCTTTATATTTGAGCTGTAAAAGCAAGTTGACATGGCTCTATAGCTCAGTGGTAGAGCATACGATTGCAGATCGTGTGGTCCCGTGTTCGAACCACGGTGGGGCCTGTCTTTTTTGTTCGTGCCTGGCAGGGACGGGCGCCAAATGCTTGCACTGCTTGGTCATGGACTGGAAAGCAAGTGGTCGGCAGCGTCGGGCGTCTGAACGCGTCCTCTGCGTCCACCACCATGCGTCGTGCCGCCATCCGTTCTCTCCGTTCGTCCGCCCAGCGGAGGCATATATCCCGTACAGCACCACGGGCAGCACTTACCTCTCAGTCGGTTGATCCCCCGGTGCAAATCACCACGCTTCCCAATGGCCTTCGTGTTGCAACAGAATCTACACCAGGGCACTTCTCTTCCGTAGGACTCTACGTCGATGCTGGCTCAAGATATGAGGCTGCGGATGAGGCGGGCGTAAGCCACTTCTTGGACAGGATGGCCTTCAAGGTGTGTATCAGAATACAATAACCCTACGCTGCGGAAATAACACCCTGTGCAGACTACCCGGAATCGCTCGGAGGAGCAAATGGCGGCCGACATCGACGCTCTCGGTGGACAAATTCTCTGCTCTTCCGCACGGGAATCCATCATGTACCAATCTTCCCATTTCCATCAAGGAACCCCTCTTGCCTTGTCACTCATTGCCGACACCGTCACCGAGCCCGCTTTCACGCCAGACGAAATCGAAGCGCAACGGGAAGCTGCACGCTATGAGCTTCGCGAGGTCACCTCGAAGCCTGAGATGATCCTCCCCGAGATCCTGCACCATGTCGCGTACAACGGCAAAGGTCTCGGCAACCCCCTCCTATGTCCCGAGGAGCGAATAGACATGATAGACGGGACGCTCATGCGGAGTTTCATGAAGAAGTGGTACACCCCGGGGCGCATGGTCGTGGCCGGAGCCGGCATGAATCACTCTGAGCTGGTAGAGCTAGCGGAGAAGCACTTCGGCCACCTTCAACCATCCAAACCCTCTTCTCAGCGTTTGGCCGCGAACACGCAGCAAGTTCCGACGAACTTACTCTCGTCCCAGCAACCTTCGCCTTCATTATACAAGTCGCTCACGCGCAAAGCATCTTCGTACCTCTCTCCCAACATCCCCGCACCAGACTCCCTGAACAAGCAGTCGACCTACACCGGCGGTCACCACTTCATCTTCGACCCCTCTACAGAGTTCAACCATGTATACCTCGCGTATGAGGGCGTTGGCATCCACGACGACGACGTATATGCGGTTGCGACTATGCAAGTACTTCTGGGCGGAGGAGGTAGTTTCTCCGCAGGTAAGTTTACAGTGTCTTATCCCCGCTATTACATACGCTGACGTATCTCACTCACAGGTGGTCCTGGAAAGGGCATGTACTCGCGTCTTTACACTCACATTCTCAACCGCTTCCCTCAAATCGACCACTGCGCCTCCTTCCACCACATATACACCGATTCCTCCCTTTTCGGCCTGTTCGCATCTGTTCTCCCCTCAAATGGCCGCGGCGCGGACAGCCCGCCCCATATCCTCCCTCACTTGGCACACCAGCTGAGCCTCCTGATGTACTCCCAGATTCCCAAAGGCGAGGTGACCCGTGCCAAGAACCAGCTCAAGTCGAGCTTGATGATGGCTCTCGAGAGCCGCGCCGTCGAAGTCGAAGACCTCGGTCGCCAGGTGAGTCTTCTCTGTCGGGTTCCCTACGATACGGTGCGATGTGACACTCATCGACGGTCTTAGGTTCTCGTCCACGGACGTAAGGTCCCCGTCTCTGAGATGTGCGAGAAGATCGACGCCGTCGACGAGGAGACCATCCGCCGCGTTGCCGCGCGCCTTTTCGGCCCCCGTAGCTCCGCTCGCCCGACCGTCGTGGTCATGGGCAAGGAAGACGTCGGGGACTACCGCAGTGCATTACGCAAGTACGGTCTGGCAGACGCGTGAGGATCCCACATTCCCCGTTGCCTCTGCAGCAACTTGTACTATGACTCGTTTACTACACATCACACTAATGGCATCCCTGTTCTGCTCTCTATCGCGTGCTCGCTGGGCTCGTGGGTGGCTATGCAGGCCTTGCAAGTGCGGCGGGAGGGATCGTGCTTCCGAACGCCCTCTTTGCCGATCTTGCGAGTTTGCGCGTGAGCGTTGGTTTTTTCCTCGGCGCGGTCAGAATGGAAACCACACGACCCTGCTCGGTCGATCTGCGCGAGGACTGCGGTGCTGGCCTCGGGCATTGGCCGATCGGTTCAAACGGTATACGCTGTGAGTCCTCAGTGCTCAACACTTGTTTATGACCCAGCGCACTGCACGATAGGCGTAGGAGACGCACCTCGCCAGCATAGTATCCGTACGGCGGGTCCATGAGCCTGAACTCCAGGTTTCTCGCTTTGCAGAAGTCGTACAGCATCCGCACGTCCTCCACCGACTCGTCATCCTCGTCGCACCGCCGATGGTACGTCACGACCTCGAGATGTGCCCCCGCCTGCTCGTAGAACGCCGACAGCTCCGCCTCGATACTCTCGTAGTCGACCTCCGTCGCCCCCGCCAGCGGGTGCAGCGCGAGGTGGCGCACGCTCGCGGGCAGCGGGAGGAACGTCGGCGTCGGGTAGCGCGGCGCCGTCATCCACAGCTCCTCGATGTGCGTCAGCACCGACAGATCGTCCCCGTTCGCCACGCGCGGGATCGCCAGCGAGCGCAGGCGCGACACGCCCAGCATCGGGAGCACGGACGGGTTGAAGGACGGGCACTGCACGCGGAGCGCCTCCAGGGCGTCCCGCGAGCCCTCCCCGGGCCCTGAAAGAGCCCATTCGACCAGCGCGTGCGTGCCCCGCCGCAGGTTCGTGTAGCGCAACTCGCGGAGGCGCCAACGCGGGGGGTCGCACGGGATCGGGTGGGGCATGGGCGCGTTCGCGCTGTTGCAGTCCACCTCGAGGTACTCGATGTGCGGGACGAGCGCGAGCAGCTGGAAGAGCGCGGCGTAGTGGTACGAGCGCACGCGCAGCGCGCGGACCGTGCGCGGGATTGCTGACGCGAGCGCGGCGAGGACGTCTGCGCGGAAGGACGCGTGGTACATGCAGAGGTGCAGCTCGCGCAGCGCGGGGCACAGTCCAATGACGGCCGGGTAGATCTGCTGGTGGTCCATCACCATTGAAAGGGTGCGCACGGCGCGCCGGAGTCGCAAGCCGTGCGCGGGGTCGTGCGGGGAGAGGACCGCGCGCTGGAAGGCTTTGCAGTGGCCGGAGCCGCGCAGCGCGACGTGCGCGAAGAGGAGCTCTTGTGCGTAGGGCCGCCAGGCGCTGCAGACGAGGCTGTAGCGCCGGAGCCAGCGGTATCGCGGCTGGAGGTCGTCATACTGGGCTTCTCTGAGGATCAGGATCCAAATCTCTATGGGTAATGTACTCGCGTGCCCCTTGGAAGGCGCGTTCGACCGACGTCTGGCTTCGACAGGCTTCGCGCCCTCGGACCTGCATCATGCGCACGCGGGATGAGCACGCGCGGTAAGGTCTTCGCGCAGAGTAGAGGCCGCTCACCTCTTCCTCAGTGCCGGCATCGATATCAATGCAGGAATCGAGTGTCGCAGATGGGGATTGTGCTACAGGGACATCAATGCATGCTGGTCGCGCAGGGGTCTTTATACCACGTCCTTCGTCTCCGTACAATTGACGTGCGCAGTGGGCCGCGAGCGCCGACCCGCCTTCCATCCGAAACGCGTGAGGCCTCATGACGCCGCTAGCGCAGCTGATTACCACCCTTGACTCTGAGGCTCGCGTTGGGAATTTGTTCGGATTCACCCACTCGAACTGAAGCCGACGGCGCGGCAAAGGCCCCAGTCCAGACTGGCTGACCGCGACGGCGTGGGTGGCCGAGGAGCTCCGCGACGGAGAGCGATACCCCTGTGGTTCGTCGACGTGAGGACAAACTGTATCCAGAACAGGGGTGTCTGGATGCCGGAGTGAATCATTGTTGAGTAAGTTCGAGATACTATGCGTAACTGAGTCTGCGGTAGGTCGCGCTAGAAGGACATCTGAACAATGATGATAATCATTCAGAAGTACGACGCCCCGTGGTCAAGGCTCAGGGCCGAATTCAAACTGGCGCACTTTTCGGCTTTAAGCTCGAGGCGCGCGGTACTCTTACGCACTGGAAGCACTCGCAATTAATATTCATGGTCTATGCCGATCGGCCCGTCTGTGAGTCTGGTGGGCGCCACCAACCCCGGCCCGCAGTAGCGCAGTCCGGGTTGGAGGTCCTTTCATCCCATAATACCGAAAGATTAGAGCGTTTCAAAGTGCCGCAGCTGCACTAACAAAGAAAGTATGAATACACGGGGATGATGGATACAACATACTGCTACATCGGTGACAACATCATGGACATAACGGAGGTGGTTTAACGAGTCCAAGGCGCTAGCATTTGGCGGGCTTGATGTTCGTCCACCTCGAGGTACGCCTGGACAACAGATACACCACCGCCCCCGGCCCTGGCGCCATCCAGGCACCCGGTTGGTTCGGTGTGAGGTTAGTCACCTAGGAGGAAGGCACGTCAATCATATACCGAGAGCAGCACCGGAAGATAACTCACTAGGAACCTCTGACCCTCCTTGATCTCCCCAGGGTTTCCGCTCTCGCTGAAGACCATCTTCAGCGGGTCCCATAGGGTGATTTGGACGATACGCATGGGTTCGTTCTTCCGCCACCGCGCGTCCTTGGCGACGACGACGCGGAAGTCTCGCACGTTCCGCGGCGGGCATACTTCCTATATGCATAGTCGGATGGTCAGCTCGGCTACGCAGGTTGTGGCAGAGTAAGGACAACCGACCTCGAGCTCGCGTGCAAGGTCGTCATCTCTCCTGGCAATGGCCAGGTCCGCCTGCTGCTTGCAATAAATATGCAGCCACCCGGCGGTCATGAAGTCGATGCGATCCCATGCCTGGGAAGGCCTGTTCCACTCCTCCAACATCTCCGTGTACAGGCCTTCTATGTGATCAGGCATGGTGTCTGTTCCAAGTGTCAGTCGACGAAAGTCAGGGCCTCTCGACGATTAGCAAAATACGCACCATCCTCTCTCCAGCATTGGTCGAAGCGGGGAGCAGCTCGAGAGTACAAGCGCTCCGAGTATCTCTGAAGGTTCTGGATGTTGGAGTTCAGTTCCTCCAAGATACGTGCCGACTCGGTTTGTCTCTTCGCCTATGGACAGGAAACGTCAGTATTCTCTGCACCAACAGCCAACGAGCAAGACTTACCAGCCACTGGTCATATGCCTTCAGCTCCTCCTTCTCATCCCGTGGGCCGATGCTTGTAACTTTACCATCCGGATTTTTAATGAACTCGATGTACGCGATTGGGTATGTCTTTGGTATCAAGGTGTCAGGTTAGATACCGAGGAGTGCTTGGACTCTGCTCACCTTAGTGATGATGAGGTCCATGGCGGGGACTGCGCCACCGTCTGGGGTCAACTTGTCTAGTGTAGCGATGAAGGGCTGCTTAACGAAACCGAGCTTCGCGTGCCATGGCGCGAGATTCGTCCCATTTCCTGTGAGCTCTAGGCAGGTGTTATCGTAAGCCTCCAGAATCTCGCATGCCTCCTTTCTATCGCCCGATAACTGTTCATCACCACATCAGCAATTCAATCTTGAGTACAACCGAGAGATTGGGAGCGCACCTTGGCTCCAGAAACAGCAAGCTTGGTCCCGATACATATACGTCCTCGTCGGACAGCCCTCGCCAAGGGCATGTCGATGTTCGCACGAAGGCGATACCAGCCATCCGTGACCTCCAGCTCAGGCTGGGTTTCCAGAGAAGCCCCATGTTTGTGCCTCGTCGGAGAGCCTCGCATGACGATGTTTGACACAGACAGGATCATCGGGCATGCTGCCGGGGCGTCTTCCGTCGAGATGAGGCGTAGAGCAGGGCGGCAGCCACCATTGAGCTCACGTTCATACCTACGATGCCAATGCACGATCCGTCAGACAAGGCTACTAGGACTCGACGCACACATGCACACTAACCTGTAGAGGAGCTGTCGGATGACCTCAGGCCAGCACCAACGCTTCGTTCTGGGGTCCTGCTCACGCTCCGGCTCCAAACACACCATGCCTGCGAGCTTCCACAAGATCAGCCCGTAGTGGTTCGTCACCCACTCCTGCGTGGCCAGGTGGCATCCCCGTTCTCTGAGCTCCACAAACGCGGCCTTAGGGCCGAGCTGCTCCGAGTCGGCTGGGTCCTCGACGCCTGTGGTGGGTACCGCAGAGTGGAACCTGTAGTAGACTGCGTTGCAGGGACGCATCTGTCGGAGTTCCTCGACATTACTGCAACAAACATCAGCATAGAAGACACAGGATAGAGGGACATCAATTGACGTACATGCCCATTTGTTCCAGCTCTTCCTCTGCATAAGACATGGGACGTAACCCCGACTCAGCAAGAGTCTTCCTATCTGGAGGCGGGTCTACAATCACGAGCTTGGTCAGACCATCGAAGCTCAATATGGTGACACATTGCACTTACTGAGATCGGAGAACTCATAAGTCTTCTTTTCCTTGCCTTTCTTACTCGGCGATCCTCCTGCTTGGATCTGCACCGACCGCCCAGCTGCTGCTTCTGTCTGCTCCTGTCGCAACTTCTGTTCAAGCTGACTTCTCCCGGGCTCCCCGGGAGCCATTCCCGGTTTGAAGGGGGTCGAGAACTTCCCCTTCCCTGCGCCCAACATGCCCGTCCTCCGCGGGGTCATCCCTAGCGACTTCACGGGAGACACGAACGTTGCCCCGCCTGGCTTGACGGGCGATACAAATGCAGACGTTCCTGTGGGCACCTTGGCAGGCGTCGATGGTCCTGCCGTAGCATTGGCACTGGTAGCGAACGCAGACGGCAACTTAGAGCTCGACGCGAATCTGAAATCCGTAGGCCGTCCAGGGTTGAATGGAGAGTTGACGTATGGGGAGGGCGCGGAGACGGTGCGCGGCTGCTGGGGACGTGAGATCAGAGGGGACTTGAACGGCTTGTTCTTGATCTGCATCCCTGCCACGACCGTAAAATGTGTCGGCGCGTTGCTCTTCGATGCTGCTCCTGCAGGGCTCGGTGTATCCGGCGGCTGTGCCGGCGAGAAAGCAGGCCCGTTCTCTACGGGGCGTAGAGCAGGGCGAAGTGGTGTTTGGAACGATGGCGGTTGGGACACTGGTCGGAGGTTAGACCCCGAAGGCGCAGTGTTCTCCGCATTCTGTGCCTCGTAGGCCGGAGACGTATCTTCGGTCTCGAACTCTGCCTCCCACTGCTTCATCTTGGCCGCAGCCCGGGCAAGTGCTTCGGCAGATGGCGCAGCCCAATTGCTCTTGCCTCCATTCAGTGCTGCAGCAGAACTGAACCCGACCTGAGCGGCAGAGGCGAAGCCAAGCTGCGCAGCAGACGCAAACCCTACTGTTTGTGACGCAGACACCGGGTGGTCCTGCGATAGTGTCTCGTTCTGCTCCACCTGAGACGCGGACTTCCATTGTGCCAGCCCGGAGGTGAATCCTGTAATCTGCGACGGGCCCGGCTCACTGGCTGTGGGCAGAGCCTCATCGCTACCCGGCTTGGTCAAGGCCGTACGAGCGGTTTTGAACGCGAACGCGTCTGGGGGAAGGACAGAGACGTCGGTGTCGAACCAAGAGTCATAGTCCGGTTGCTCCGGAGGAGGTGAGCGAGGCTTGTCTCTAGGCAGGACAGGGAGGGCAGAGGCACGACCAAAGCCAGTGAACTTTGGAGGGACAAATGGAGCGGCCGCATCTCGCGTCTGTGAGGCGGAAGGCAGTTGTGCTGCGGACGAGAAGCCGCCGAACGATTGGGATGGCTGTAGGTCAGCAGAGAGCGCAGCTGCCGATGCGAAACCCGCTGGCCGCGACGGAGGTATAGGTGACCGTGCATCCGGGCTCATCTTCGCAGCAGCAGAGACAAAGCCTCCGCCAGTATTCGAGCCGGTTGTAAAGAAGTTCTCGTCGGCAGCGCGTTCTTGTGTGCCCGCTAGGTTTCCCACTGGTGAAGATGACCACTCTGGGGATCACTATGAGCGTGTAAGTCGCGTACAGTGATAGACACGCGTACCCTTGATATTCCCCGCATCATCTCCCCAAAGTGCGTCTTCCTCACCACCCATATCGTTATCGACCACCCTTGCGCCCTTACTTCCCCCGATCAATTCTTCCGAAGGCAGACCTCGAGATTGCGACGGCACGACGGGAACGCTCTGAGAGAGCTGGAATTCAACCTCATCGAAAGCTTGCACATCGTTCTGGCTTATCGGTCCAAAGTGCTCTTCGTACGTCGGTGAAGACAGCCGTCGTCGCTTTCTTGCGCTTCCCCCTGGTGATTCGGCTGTGGTCACCACCGATCGCCCATGCGTCAGGTATTTGCCAGCATATATGCGCTATGAGATGACGTACAAGATCTACGCATCGTCCGTTCCTTGAGCTACAGCGAGGTGAGGGGGGTTGCAACGAAGCTGGAGGAGGCGGACAAGACACGGTAATGGCTGCAGCAGAGAAGGCTCGCGGCGGGAGAAACACGGTCGTAGCCACAACCGCGTCGTAACGCGTGTTGGGTCACGTTACCGCCCGCAACGCATTGATCTGGATAGGCGCTCAAAGGGGCTCAAACGCCAATGACCGCGTCTAACCCAGGAGATAGAGGTTCTCCATTTTGATTAATGTTATCAAGTGTTGCAGGCGAAGATATATACAGGGGGCAAACCAGAAAGCCTGTTAGGACGCGATTTAAACGTGCCATTTCTATTATAAATATTGCTGCTGCACTCTGTAAACAAAACATTTAACGACGCGGGCAATGCTTGTAGGTGTTAGATAGTAGTGATGACTAGGCAGGATGGGATACAGAGGGAGAGATCGTGATGGGCGTTATATGACACATGTAGAGCTGCATGTCACCGTGTCCAGGCATATCCGGAGAATGGTCCGGTGGGCACGAACATTGTACGAGAACGCAAATAAGGCGGTGATCTTGGAGCCTATTGGCTCTTCACCTTCTGTACTCGGACAAGACGAGGGATCCCGAGGAACTTCTTGACCGCGTAATTGGCGTGCTCGTCCTTGATGCAGAGCGTCCTGAAGCTATCATTAGACCCTCTTCGCCGCAACCTCCAAAAATATCGCTTACAGGTCTAAAAACAAGCACTTCTTCAGTAATAAGCTATGAATAGAGACGGAGCGCACATACATGTATTCCCGACCAGCATGAGGTACGTCCCGGTCGCCTGATAGACGTCGGTCTCGTCACAAATGAGCTGAGCAATTACTCATGCACGACTCACCGTTAGAATGTGCCACCAAGAATGACCTGCGGTGAGGTCAGCGATCGGGACGCGCCGGCGGAATAAATGACGTATATACTTACCCTCGAGGACAAATGCCGCGGGCCAGCCAATGGAGTTCTTCCATTGCGTGACCTTCGAGCAGAAGACGTTGTCAAGGTTCCAGATGAGAAACCCAGATGCGAACGTCCCGGCGCCGGTCAGGAAGAGGCGCGTTACGGCCGAGCGAGGGCCGACAGGCAGTCTCTTTGCGATGTCGCCGTTCCTCAGCAAGTAGAGTGTGCGGAAGAGCGTGGTGAACATGATCGTCGCAAAGACGACCTGGTGATACACCGGATCGCGCGAGAGGTAGCTGGGCTTCGATTCAGTCTCTGATGCAGTCGTGAGAAGAACTCAAGGGGACGTACTATGACCATGTGAACAGAGCGTTGAAGGCAATGAAGATGATGGACAGCTGCAGGGCATTCGAATCTCTAAAGCTAAATCCCTGGGAAGTGTCGAATAAGATCGCGCAGCAATAGCTCGCGACGTATACCATGGGCAGCTCGTCCATAAGTTGGGCCTCGAAGAGGAGGGTGGCATGGAAGATAAAACTGCCTATGCCGACCAAGGCAAAGCCCTGAATTGCATTGCACGCTTAGACTCGCAATGAAGAAACTGGGCATCGGAAACTGCACGCACCATCCATCCCGCCAGATATCGTGCTGGAAGGTTCTCCGAGACGGACTGCCATGAGCCGTAGACAGCGAGGGCGACGGTGAATAAATTTGAGAAGGTGTTGGCGGCCTCTGCAATGTAGCGCGAGAACTGGTAGTTTGCCTGCGAACGCGGGGTGATGGTGGTGCGAAAGTGCCAAGTGAGCCCGAGCCGGCTAGGAGCGAGGACCCGAGTAAGCGAGGTGGCTTACCTCGCACCAATCGAGAGTGGCAGTGACAGGCCCCCAGAAGGCACGGCTGGAGAGGAACGCTCCTGCGGTGACATTGGCGAAGGCCGCCATGTGTGGATAGCTATGCTGGGCGGTGGTCTTTGGCAGACTTGGGAGGGAGAGGGAGGAGAGAAAGGAGAGCCTGGAGGGGGAGAGCAGTGAGTCCGGTTCCATTACGCAATTGACGATGTACGCCGAAAGGCTCGTCGGCCGCGCTACGCCTATATCTACTCCCCGCTGCAGCGCCCGAGCCGAAAATGCGTCCGGCCATTTGTGGTCTAGAGTCCGAAAGGGCCAAAGCGAGCGTCGTGGGGTGTCAGAGCAGCCGCTGGCTGTACCCCTCAGAGGATAGAAACGAGCAGGCGAGATGTCGTGAACAGACAGACGCGACCTGCATCCCGCCGATAGGGAAGTACGCGATTTCACATGCACCGCTCTCCCTCCCGATTAAGTTACGCGATGGATCTGATTGGCTCACCACCCAAAGACGCCCGATGTAGCAACCGCTCGTCTTGTGCCGTTCCCCGCGGGCGTGACCTTCGGTCCTGACTTCCACTCCTCATGTATGCACGTTCGCATCTCTTCCTGACCTTTGTTAGCGCGTATAGCCCGGCGGAAGAACTGACGAGAGTTATCAACAGAATCTGAGCGCATACTGCCCCTGGGATCACCTGTACAGGCCTGACGCCGCCCTGTCGTCAACCAACAGGCACCCCCATCGACATCTTTGACAGTAGCAAGACAGGATCTTCCTCGCGCACCCACGCACATTGCATGTGCACAGCACACCCCTGCAGATACCCGCTATGACCAATTTTTACGGGAATACGGCAGTGTGCCTCTCTCGCTTGTCTAGTCTTTGCAAACCTCAGATCACTGAACCTCAGCAGCTATTTCACTTTCACTCAATGACATATTACTTTCCCAAGCCGACGTTCTAGGGCCCCGGTGCCATCAACACCGTACATTTAAGTGTGCACAGAGGTACATGCTCTTTGCAGGGCGGCTTTCAAATAGTCGCTAAACGAGGCGTTTCATCTGCCCTGGGATGCTGCAATGGCAACCGCAGCGTCTCACCTCCGAAGACGAGCATGCTGATTGCACTCGCACGGATCATGGGTGCCAAAGTAGTGGTAGTGGCTGCCACATAGGAGCCCTCCGCAATAGAGAGCATCATATCATCGATCATTGCCACCACGGACTGCTATCTCCTGGTCAACCGTGCCCGGGTCATCTCATGTCAAAAGATACAAGTACCCTACACATACCTGCGGCCCATGGCCTCGGTGGAACAATGTATCCATGCTGCTTACACTTTCCTACGTCGCACCGCATGATATCCAGGGAGCCCAGTCTGGACCTCCTTGACTCCCCCCACATCCCAGGCCTGGAGCCGCGCTAGTCGTGTAATGCGCCGAGCGTAGATCGTCCTGGTACGTTTCTGCCCGATACACATGTTACGTTGGAACATTGTTCATTCATGTTTAGATAGCGCTACCCACACAACCATTTCTTGTCCGACACTGTGCCAGGCTGCCATGCGGAATCCACGCACAATGACAAGCTTCATTGTGTCCACCGCCGTGGTCATGGGGTTGTGCCCGTCTATTCTGGCCGCCATGATGTCCGATCACATGGGGTTTAGCGTGCCCCCCGCGATCACTACTCAAATGGTGACCTCGACCGACACTTTTAGCGACACTGTAACAACCAGCATCACCGACACATCCAGCGTAACGGTCCTCTTGCACACGACAAGCATAGTTCATAGGACCGTAACTGTGACTGATACCCGCATTCAATTCGCATCCACTAGTGGCAGCTCCGACCTTAACGACCTGCGCGCAGGTGTCGTCGCAGCGTCCGTCGTCGCCGGCTTCTTGCTATTGGTCGTCATTATTCTGGCATGGCTCCTTCTCCAGTCGCGCCGCGCCAAGGACCCCTTCCTGGACCCTCCCAGCCCCTCAATGTCTTCCGGCGTGAGGACCGCATTCGATGACAACCCTGATATCATCGACCAAGGTGAGTCAATATCCTCCATTGCTCTCGTCTGCAGTCTTTTGTTCGCAGCACCGTGTATGTATGTCACCGACACGATGACTGACGGCCCCGCCACCTCGTAGATTCAGTCATACAGCGCTGGCCGCCTTCGCTCGAGACAAGGCCGTCCATAATTAGCCACAATCGCCAAAGGGACAACGCCTCGCCGGCTCCCTCGGAATTCTCGAGCCTGCGTGGCTCGCTGGCGATAGACACGATCCGCGATTCCATGTACACCACCAGATCGATGGGGTACGCGCAGGCAGACCCCGAGCTCGCCATCGTACCTCCTCTGCCTCCTCTACCTTCTCCCGCACGTTCAAGGCCACTCGTTCCTGTGAGCTCAGCGTATACGTCTGGGCGGTGGAGCTACCAATCGGCGGCGGGCAGCTCCCTCCCTCCCGCGTACGAGGACCTGTCGTCTCGCGGGAGCGCCAGGGGGTACGAGGCCGCTGGCGAGGAGATCGGCACTCTGGGGACCGAGCAGGAAGAGGCGGAGACGGCGGACAGAAGCGCGTCTACTGGATATTCTGCCTTGGAAAAAGCTGGATCAGTGTAGATGGACAGGGACATGGCTGTGCTTGTATGAATGTGGCGGCCCCGGCGTAGACGAGCGTAGACGCAGTAGAGTCTGGACATCGCGCCCGTAGTGGTATGGTGCCTGATTAGAGCGTCCCTGGACGTTCGGACCATGTATGTAGTACCTGTGGACGATGTAATATACCCAACTGCTGGCATCCAAATTGCGGAGGGTACATATTACTGCAGGCTGGCCCATCTCAGTCGAAGCATTAGGTACATGAAGTGAGCGTACTTACCCTTGTCGACGGGCGCTTTCTACAGGCGCCGTCGGGCTTTCCGATCGCTGTCACAAAGCGTCAATAGTACAGAGTAAACTCAATCATCATGTAGCGGAGCAACGTTATACTCACTGCTAGTACGGCAATCCTTCATACCAACTTTGCGAAGACAGACAGCCCGGGCCATGTTCTGCGAAAGTTCGCGTGCTGTTGCCATTGGCAGATGACCTGGGATGCTTAGGCAAGCGGCACCCAGGCTCCGGGTAAATACACCTTCTTCGCAGTCGATTGCCGCTGTTCATCGAACGATTCTACAGTTCAATATTCCCTCACCGGCCGCCGGACGATACGTACACGCCGTCGGGGACACGGAACGCATATCCCTTTCGATATGTTGCCTGGAAGTGGACGAGCTGCGACAAATATAAACGGTACGGCGAGCGCTCATTGGCGTCGAGGAATATGGCATGTCTGCAATGGCACCACCTTGCTATCACGTCGTGACCACAGCGTGTGGTCGCGCTCCTTCGTACTCCCGCCGTCCCGCCCTCCAAGGTAAGACAGGAGCCTAAGCGACACGTCCTGCGCGCGAGCCCCGCGTAAAACGCTCACCTAAGCGGGCCACTTTCTCCGCCGAAGACTGGCCGCATGCCGGCGCGCAGCTCGCGTGGAGTCGTGCACAATCCCTGCCAGGACACTCGCTCGTGTCGGAAAGAAGACGTAGGGGCGGACATGCGGTGGTTATAATACGACGCGTTCCCACTGGTTGCCGATCAATAGCTCCTCGACCCCCGCGCCCCCTCTCCTCTCGCGCTAGTGTGCTCTCCGTGCTGCCGTTTCAGCATGTTGGACACAGCCTCCGTTTTGTGGGCTCTCGCTGCGGTCCTCCTCGCGTCTATCGTCAAATGGCGTCTGAATCCAGTAAGCCGCATTTTCGAACCTTGTAGTGCGTCTATTGCTGAACGTTGGCTGGATAGCTCCATGCTGTCCCGACAGTGGGCAGCTCGTCCCTGCCGATCTTGTCGTACTTCGCAGGACGTAAGTTCATGCAGAATGGCAGGAGACTCTTGCAGGAGGGATACAAGAAGGTGCGTCGTGCTCATAAGCCGATCTAGCGGTGGCTTGTAGCTGATCGACGCAAGTGTGCTCCTCTATACAGTACTATGGTTCGGTGTTCAAGGTCGCCATGTCGGATCAATGGGTCTACGTCGTCTCTGGGCCAAGCCTTGTCGAGGAGATCAGGAGCTGGCGCGACGACGAGCTCTCGCTTTCGGAGGTCTTCTCGCATGTCAGTGCTATGCCGCCTCACCCTGCAACACGCGTTATGCCAACTAAATGGCTTGTATACATTGCAGACCCTTCAACTTGAGTTGGTCATGGGCACCAAGGCTACCAAGCACCAGTACCACGTCGATCTCGTCAAGAACGAGCTCACGCACAACATCAGAGTGATCCTGCCCGACGTGATTGACGAACTATCCTTGGCTGTACCGGAACATATCCCTGCCAAAGGCTCAGGTATATTTTACGTGCCTGTCATACGGAAAACCGTGATAGCTGACGATGAGCGAACGCAGAGTGGACGAAGGTGCACGTCCTCACGACGATGCAGAAGGTTGTGGCCCGTGCTTCAAGTCGCGTCTTCGTGGGCCTCCCAGCGTGTCAGTGTTTCGCTATGTGCCCCTCCTACCACTTCTGTCCGTATTAATGGAACTCTATACAGGTCGCAACCAGGAATATCTAGACTACGCTATCTCCTACACGATCGACCTCATGAACGACGGGAAATTCTTCCAGAAATTCCCCAGGATACTCAAGCCGTAAGTACAAGATGAATCATAAGGCCGCTTGTTATCACGCTGCTCATTCCATGAGTCCCTTAGGGTCGCCGCCTTGCTGTTCAGCAACGCCCGAGAGACTCTGCGAAAGAGTGTGCCCATCCTGAAGCCCATGATAGACGAGCGGAAGGCGAAGATGGCGAAATGGGGCGACGACTGGCAAGACAAACCGAGCGATCTGTTGCAATGGATCCTGGACATTGCTGTGCCGGAGAACGAGACGGACTTCGACATCGCGGCACGCCTCATGAGCATCAACCTTGCCTCGATCCACACGACGTCCATGGTAAGTCAAACTTATCCTGCAGCATATTGCAGTACTTGACCCCTCGTCCGTACTTTTACAGAGTGTCACGATCGCGCTCTTCCTCCTCGCTCAGAACCCGGAGTACATCGAGCCTCTGCGTACGGAGATCCAGTCGGTCATCGAGGAAGAAGGCTGGACGAAGGCTTCCTTCGGGAGAATGTGGAAGGTCGACAGCTTCCTCAAGGAGATTCTGCGCCACTGGAACCTCGGCACAGGTACGCAATCGTCCTCCAATCCGCACGCGAGGTTCACCTCTTGACGCAGCTCTCGCACCCCCCAGTGACTCTGTTGCGCAGGGCGCTGAAGGATATCAAGCTGCGCGACGGAACCGTCATCCCGCGAGACACCATGATCGTGGCGGCTACGGACGCAACGCACAACGATGGCGCTGTGTACGACGATGCGGACCGGTTTGACCCATTCCGGTTCGCCCGCATGCGCGAGGCGGAGGGCGAGGCCACCAAGCACCAGCTTGTTCACACCTCCGTCAAGTATATGCCATTTGGTCACGGAAGGCATGCTTGGTCAGTTGTTCTGTGCTGTCATCCCAAGAAACGATGTACTCATAAGTGTTGTGATGCATATCAGCCCCGGGCGGTTCTTCGTCGCGAACGAGATCAAGTCGCTGCTCTCGTACCTCCTGCTGAACTACGACTTCAAGCTGAGCGACGACGGCCCGTGGACGCCGTGCTACTACGGCCTCGACATCATCCCCCCGCTGGGGAGCCTCCTGTTCAAGAAACGCGAAAACTCGGTGCATTTCGAGGCGGCTTAGGGGCTGAAACGGGCGCACCTGGCATGATGTTGACTGGGGCTCTGGGGCGTCGGCTTGAGTAGAAAATATTCCACTAGCAGCTAGCATGATACATGTAGTGCTCTTCGGTTGATAGGGAGCTTGGGGCTTCTGTGCTTCTATATGTGTGGTTTGCGTTCGTTCGCGACAACAAATGGGCGAAGTCTGAATCAAGACACCGGCTTCGAGATGCCAACGAACGGCTGTACGCACACAGCCACAGGGGTATTTCTGGTGGTGCAGAGCCGTGCTGGGTATGTCGCACATTGCCGCGAACGCGTATAACTACTATTAGGCAGAAGATGGTCCACTGAGGCAGCTCGTGAAACGTTGGCGACTGTGATCGACAATCATAGGTGATATCTGGGCGAGGGGAGGGTGCTACACCGCAACGGCTTTACGCCGAGAAAGCATTCGGGGGCGTAGGTTCCAGGCACTGCCATTGACATGGGCGCGGGACTTCGTGACCATGAATGGGCCATAAGCACTGTCGCCGTTGAATTTGAAGTTCGAAGCCCGCCAAATCCACGAGGTGACTGGTGGTCGTAAAACGTCGAAGTTACTAGCACCTAGGCTGCTCCAATACGAAGCGTGAGAGCGGCAGCACTTCCGCGAGTCGACATCACTGCAAGACCGTCGGAAAAGTCACAAGCCCTCCATGCGTGAGACCACCCCACAGCCGGCATCCATTCTTCTCGGAATCACGGCGCCCTGCAGAGAGGCTTTCGTGTCATGATTGTTACGCACCGCACCCGAGAAGCACTCCCCACCCTCTTAGCGCAGGTCACGGACCGAGAAGCAACACATTCAGCTCTCGTTGGCGCAGCCTGGCCAGAAGGTGCGGAGGAGACTATATAATCTGCGGAGAGGGGCCGACTGACACCTCCTACCTCCTATCCTGTCTCACGGGTTGTGTCCGCCGCTTTCACCACCGCTCGTGCTGCCACCGTGACCTACGATGACGGACGTGTTTTGGGCGGGCGTCGCGATCGCATGCCTGCTGTACCTCGTAAAGTGGAAGAGGGATCCGGTAAATATTGGCTTAGCACTCACTGTATGGAATGGTCTGATGGGTTTACCGGCGCATAGCTGAACAACATACCGACCGTCGGCGGATCTTCTCTGCCGCTGCTGTCCTTCTTAGGAGCGTTCAACTTCTTGCTTAACAGCAAGAGGCTACTGCAGGAGGGGTACAAGAAGGTCAGTGTTGCATCCACAGGGTTGACAACAATTCCTTGCGTCGTTCTGATGACTTGAACGTAGTACTATGGCTCCGTCTTCAAGGTCCCTCTACTCGAGCAGTGGATCCTGGTCGTCTCGGGACCCAAGATGGTCGAGGAGCTCCGAAAACGGCCAGATGACGAGCTATCGTTCTCCGCAGGTGTAGAGGATGTACGTGAACCAACTCCTGATTACCTTGGTATGTGCACCGAGCCTGAACGACACGGAACAGTCCATGCAGATCAGATATACGTTTGGACCGGAGAGCAACGACGATCCATACCATGTCGATGTCATCAAGGAGAAGCTGACGCGGAGCGTTCCGGCAATCCTGCCCGACGTCATCGACGAGCTTACCCTTGCTGTTCCGCAGCATATTCCTGCGAAGAGCGACGGTGAGATTTTGTGCTGTCTGTGCACGAAGATGCCAGGCTTACGCCGGGCCCCTCCGTAGAATGGCTGGAGATCCAGGTGATGCCAGCGATGCAACAGATCGTCGCGAGAGCAAGCAACCGTGTCTTCGTGGGGCTACCTGTGTGTGCGTTTCCCGCTCATCTCGTGAATCGACGCCAGGGAGATACGATGGGCACTTGCATGGACAGGTCGTGACCAGGAGTTTTTGAACCTAGCCATAGCTTTCACCATCGACATCGTCAAGGACAAGACGCTCGTCAAATTTGCGCCTCATTTCCTGAAACCGTAGGTGTCAACAAGCGGCTATGGCCCAGTGCTTGTGCGTACTTACCGAGCGTGTACCAGGCTCGTCGGAAGGCTGTCGAACCATGTCAGGAGCACATTGTACAAGGCGATACCGCACCTGAAGCCTGTTATCGACGAGCGCCGGCAGCTTATGGAGAAATATGGCGACGATTGGCCAGACAAGCCGGTACGTACCATGCGCTAAATATCGAATGTGCACTCGTACACCGAGCTCATGGCGTGGGGGACAGAACGATATGCTGCAGTGGCTCATGGACATCGCGAAAACGCGAGACTTTTCGGACGAAGCGATAGCGCGTCGGATCCTGCTCATCAACTTCGCCGCCATCCACACGTCCTCGAACGTGAGTTCCCCAGGACAATAAGCCTGCCTGGCGCTGCTGCTCACCGTTGCCGTTCCCGACAGACGGTCTCTCACGCACTGTACCACCTCGCGGAACGGCCAGACTACCTCAAGCCATTGCGCGAGGAGATCGCGTCGATCATTGCGGAGGAAGGGTGGACGAAGAACGCGATGGGCCGGATGTGGAAGCTGGACAGTTTCATGAAGGAGTCCCAGCGGTACAACGGCATCGGTCTCGGTACGCCCTCTCCATATCATCCACACAGAGCGCAACCACTGAGTATCAGATGGATGGGCGCACCGCAGCTTCCCTGACCCGCAAGGCTCTGAAGGACGTAACCCTGAGCGACGGGACGTTCGTCCCTCGGGGGTCGATCATCATGGCCGCTTCCGATGCGACGCATTACGACGAGTCCAACTACGCAGACCCGGATGTCTTCGACCCGTTCCGTTTCTCGCGCATGCGCGAGGCGGAGGGCGAGGGCACGAAGCACCAGTTCGTCAACACGACCTTGGAATACATCGCCTTCGGGCACGGGAAGCACGCTTGGTGAGTACACAAGCTGGACGTGCAGGAAAGACTCTCATCGTGGGATTAGTCCGGGACGATTCTTCGCGGCAAACGAGCTCAAGTCTCTCTTGGCCTTCATCATCCTCAACTACGATCTCAAGCTCGGCGGTGACGGAACCCGGCCGCCAAATGTCTACTTCGGCTTGGCCGTCGTACCAGCGCCGAAGGGCAAGGTACTATTCAAGAAGCGGGGGGTTGAAGCCTATTGAGCGTGTGGTGTGCCCGAGTGACCGCTATTGATCTCGAGAAGCTGTGTTGTACAATATGCAATCGACGGACATACTATATATAACGGGCAGTGAGACTACGATGTCCGCATCTCGATGTCTTGGTCTGCTGAAGATGGCTCTGCCACTACCGGTGCTGGGGTCGATTCTGTTGTCGCCAACGTAGTAGAGCCTTCCCTAGCCTCGCTTGTGCCTGCTGACGGCGCCTCGCTGCTTTGCTTGACTTTCTTTCTGTGCCGGTGGACCATAACAGACGACGCCGTCGGGTCGTCATAGCTGCATTGAGCCAGTTCGTTAGCTTGGACCAAGATGGAAAAGACAGATAAGCCGTACATCTTCAGGACCTGGAAAATAAAGCCACCCGAGCCAGAAGCGTTCATCATAGGATGTGTGCGACCAGGTAAAACCTAAAGAAACGATGAGACTATAGTTGGTAGCTTGGCGACAAATGGCATACCTGATACTTTCGCAGCCAGCCTTCCGTGACTGTGGGGCCCAGATAACCTGGCTGATCACGTAGTTGGCTTTGAAGGTTTGCGACTACTTGTACATGTGGGCTGTGGACGACTATAGACGCCGAGCCGGCGAGATAGGGATACAGCTTTTCGATGATAGAGTACGGATCATATTCGCTGGCGATAACAAGGCTTGGAGACAATCAGAAGAAACCTTATATATGATCGGGGAGATTAACATACCCATCGAATTCGCCGGAGAAAAGTTCTTCTCGTGTCTGCATGAGAGCGTCTGACGCAACCTTGCGCTTGTTCAGGCGCGTGCGCTGTCCGTCCGACTTGTACTTGCCGGCAGGGGGCTCCGTAGAGGCGATAACTATGCAAGGAACGTCGGTTCTGTGACACAATTCGTATAAAACACAAACGTACTGGGTGTGTACTCCTCGTCCGCTGTTGCCCAATTGAGAGAAGACATAACCGGTGCAACTACCTCCTTGCGGAAGTTCATCTGCACCATGACTGGGTAGGCTGGAGGCGAGTCCACGTCGCAGATGGTGATCAGACGGCCCTGGCCTGTGGAGATATTCGTAAGTACCCGGTGGGCCGTGGGATGGTGGTAGGCATCACCTCCTAGCCTATCGAGGATGGCAGATACAACAACTCCAGACGCATCATCTACTGCAATGTATCGGCCACCAGGCCGAATACTGGCTAGGTTGACAATCTGTGCCAACGTATCTGGGCGAATGTCGCGCAGCCGGTTCTGATCCTTGTTGAACCAATACTCGCAGACATTATGCATAGTGGGTTCAATCACGGAGAAGGATTTCGAGTACCTTGCGCGAGGTCAGAAATTCCGCACGGATTGGAGGTGGGGGGAAAGCACTAACTTCATCTCTTTCCGCTTCTTGTACTTCTCTTTGCTGTACTCCGTCTTGAGCGAGTAATTCGCATGTTGTTCGATCTGCTTCTGGATGATTTCCTGGAACGGTGAAGGGTTAAGAGCGCATATGACTCCCATTCTATGTGGAGCTTACCGAAGCGTGCAGACCAGACTTTTTGAGTGCCTCAATCTCCTCGACAGTCAGCGGTTGTACAGCTTGGCCATCGTTAATCAGCTCGTTAGTGGCTTCAGTGTCCTCTGCGGGCAACAGTCAAGGCACAGCAGGCGAGCGAACAGAAGGTTCATACCTACTTCCTGCATCGGACGAGGAGGCAGCACCTTGAGCTTCTTGTTGATGATCTCATACGTCAATCCAAACGGATGGCCAACGAGCTCATTTGCGTGGAAAGACCCGAATTTTCCCAAGTTGACCGTCCTATACGGTCATAGTCAGACGAGCACCATAGACCAAGTAGCAGAGCGCTTCCGTACGCATCCATCTCGAGCTTTATCGAGCGTATGTCCCCGCTCGGAATCCTGATGAGGAGCGTGTGTCCTGCCTGTATAGTGTCTTCGCGCGTGATAGAGGGCGCAGGAGCTTGGTGAGCGTGAGAGGGGCCTTCGCCGACGTCCATAGCAGCTAGACGGTGTGGAGGAGGAGCAGAACGCGCAAAAACGGATCGAGATCTGTACGTGCGCGCGACTCAGATTCCGGACGCGGCCAAACACGTGCACACATTCAGACGCCCGTCGCTGCTGCAGTTCCCGCCCGCCATGAGCTCAAGCCAGAGCGCGTCCGACGGCGACTCCGCCGCCAGCATCCTCGATGCCGTCCTCAAGAAGACGCAGAACAGCTCGTGGACAACGTTTGTGCCGGAGGAACTCTCGACTCTCATAAACGCGTTCTCGCCAGCACATCCTGTCTCGGTCCGCTCGAAAGCTTACATCGTCCTCTCCGCCTTCTGCCAGAGGCGCCGCTCGGAGAGCTCTAACCCAGATGAAGGAACTCAGTCAATATGCAAGACTTTCGAAACGCCCGTTACTTCTAGGATAGCTGACACCGAGGAACGCGAAGCCTTAGCCGGATTGACGTTCCTTGCTGCTCTCTTCGACGTCGACCACCTATCCGCGTCCGCGATCTTCCAGCGAGATGGCGTCCTCGAGTCCGTCATGGACACCCTCGATCTCTTTCCGAAATCGCGGCAGATAGACCTCGCCGTCGCACACATACTCGGGCGTGCTGCCGGACACAAGAGCTGTCGCGCTCTCTTGGGATCGGATCATCAGAAGTGGCTCGAGTGGAAGTCGCGACAGACGGAGGACCCGGAGTTGCGCGCGGCCGCCGCGGTCGCTATGGTCAAGCTTGCGCGGGGGTCCAATGCGGATGCGGCGGAGGTTGGAAGCTCTGCTGAGCAGCCTATGGACGACGCGGAGCTTGCCACTCTCATGAAGGGCCTAGTCATCGATAGTCGCGAAGCTTCCTCTCTAGCCGACGCGGTGGAGGCCCTCGCGTACATGAGCACCAACCCATCCGTCAAGGAGATGCTCTCCAAGGATACTGCGTTCCTCTCCAAGCTCTTCGCTCTCGTCCCACGTAGAAAGGGCGCCCCTGCACCGTCCCTTGAGGACGTAGCTGGCTCCCCGCTGTACGGCACAGTCGTCATCATCGCAAATCTATGCTCCTATCGGCCTCGCCTCTCTCCTGAAGAGGCTCAGATAGCGAAGTTGAAACGTATGGCAAAGACGCCGAAAGGTGCTGCTGGACAGAGCCAACAGAAAGACCAGGAGGACGACCCTTTGGATGACGATGAACATGTGAAGGAACGCGGGAGAAAGATCTTGAATGCCGGGGCTATGGAGGCGTTGACATCTGCCGTTCGTGCGACCGACAGCCGCGCCGTACGTTCTGTTGTAGGCAAGACCATACTCAGCCTCGTCGAGGACAAGGACAGTAGAGGGAAGATCTTGCAAGCCGGTGGTGCGAAGGCGCTCATTCTGATCATTCATGGCATACTACCTGCCGCCAAAGCCTCTGACGGGGGCAAGATCCCCCAGCTTGAAAGCGCCGAGTTCGAACCCATTCAGGCGTTGGCGAAGCTTGCCATCACCGCTTCTCCTGTGCAGGTGTTTGGACCTAACGAGGGCGCTATTTTCGACGCGATACGGCCGTTTGGACTCATGGTCACCCACCCCAACGCGAGCCTGCTGCAGCGCTTCGAAGCCATGATGGCGCTCACCAACCTTTCTTCTCAGAGCCCTGAAGCTGCATCTCGCATTGCACGCGCCGATGGGCTGATGAACAAAGTCGAGTTTCTCATGCTGGAGGACCATACCCTTGTCCGCCGCGCAGCGACTGAGCTCGTATGCAACCTTGTCGCTGGTTGCGAGGAGGTCTTCAACAGGTGGGGAGGAGAGAAGAATTCCGCGTCCAAGTCAAAGCTTCAAGTACTCGTCGCACTTTGCGACGCCGATGACCTTCCTACACGCTTGGCGGCCTCCGGAGCCCTTGCTACGCTTACTGCGTCCCCCGAAGCTTGCCGATCGCTAGTGGAACTCCATAATGAACGACATCGCGTGCTTCCTATCCTTGGTCAACTCATTGATCCTACCGTTGTGGCTCGGCCCCCCGCTGACGATGAAGGCGAAGACGAGGAGGAATCAGAGCCCCAATCCGACCCAGGCCTGGTCCACCGAGGCATCGTCTGCGTGCGGAACTTGTACTACGGCATCCAAAACAAAGCGTCGCAGATGGAGATCGCTGCGGAGTCGAACCGGATTGGTCTTGTCCGCGCGCTGGTGTTGGCTGTGAAGGGCTGTGCGCAGAATACGAGCTCGCCAATCTTGCGGCCTGCGGCGGAGTCGTTGAAGTGGTTGCTGGAGCATGGTGTAGAGATACCCGTATGAAGATGAAGTTCGAAGTGCTTAGAGGCTGTATGAATAGCATCATGTATTATCCACATTGCATGAACATTGCCGTTGTCGCTCCTATAGTGTCCGGTCGCAACCGAGTCGCCTTGTTGTCACTGTGCAAGTGCTCGGCGACGTCGGACTGCGCGTGGGGCAGTATGTTCGCTGTTACTTAGCGCCCAGGGCGCAGCGAACCGGATGACGGCGCGCTTGGCCCGTTCGTCATCGCGTCCTGCAGTGGGCGAGTGGACGAATCTGCTTCCTTCCGTCTCTTATCCTCGTTTCCCTACCTCGCCCTTCCCTGCGCCGTACAATCTCCTCTTCAGAGGAACATTGTCTCTCAATCTGACTAGCTAGCCTCCTCCTGCACTCCGAGCACACCGCGATCGCGCCGTCTCCAGTCTTGGGCCTCATTGCACAAGCGTCTGCAATCACCTACTTCAATCTACGCCCCTGCTAAGGTTCCCTCTGCATCATGGTCAGTATGCTAGACAAGACCTTCGTGTGGCTGTATCTTGAGACAGGAATCGTCCAGGCGCCCTCTAAGAAGGCGGGCAAGAAGGGCGCCGCCGCGACCTCCAAGAAGGCCGGCGGCGCTGCGGGCAAGGTCGCTAAGGTGCGTATCCAGCTACGTATCATTGTAATGACTGTGGCCGGTGCTGAACGCGTAATAGGCAGATTGGAAGGAAGGCTTTAAGAAGAAGCAGGTCGGCGTGTCTGATATGACACTCCTGACCACGATCACCAACGAGGCGGTCAACGAGAACCTCGAGAAGCGATGGAAGAATGGCGAGATCTACACCTACATTGGCTCGGTGCTGATATCAGTCAACCCTTTCCGAGGTGCGCCAACATGGTCCAGTCAACGTAGTATGCAGCCTTGACTGCGTATCTCGTAGATCTCGGCATCTACACCGACGAGGTTCTCCAAAGATACAAGGGCAAGAACAGGCTCGAGGTGCCCCCGCACGTCTTTGCAATTGCGGAGTCGGCGTATTACAACATGAACGCATACCATGAGAACCAGTGCGTTATAATCTCCGGCGAGTCCGGTGCAGGCAAGACGGAGGCGGCGAAGCGAATCATGCAGTACATTGCTGCGGTCTCCGGTGGACAAGATAGTAGCATCCAAGAGATCAAGGATATGGTTCTCGCCACCAACCCCCTTCTGGAGAGTTTTGGTTGCGCGAAGACACTGCGTAACAACAACTCCAGTCGGCATGTGCGTGAACGTGGGTGCGCACTGGAAATCGATTGCTGACCTCTTGACAGGGAAAATACCTCGAGATCATGTTCAATGACCATGGGGAGCCCATTGGGGCGCAGATCACAAACTACCTGCTCGAGAAGGGCCGTGTGGTAGGTCAAGTGGAGAACGAACGTAACTTCCACATCTTCTACCAGTTCACCAAAGCTGCGTCCGACGAACAACGAGGTAGGTTTCACAGCAAGGTAAAGTTAGTATATTCATCGACATCGTCCATATAGAGGCGTTTGGTCTCCAGACACCGGAAGCCTACGCGTACACTAGTCTAAGCAACTGCTTGGACGTGCCTGGAATCGACGATGCGCACGACTTTAGCGAGACAATTGTAAGACTACTTGTCTTGTACGCTTGAATCACCCAGAATGTGGTACTGACAACCCACAGAAAGCGATGCAAGTCATTGGCCTGAGCGACTACGAGCAGAACGAGATCTTCCGCATGCTCGCGATCATCCTTTGGCTCGGTAACGTCCAGTATAGCGAGAAGGACGACGGCAACGCGGATATCGCGGACACCAGCGTCACCGACTTCGTTGCGTATCTCATGGAGGTAGACGCAGCGCAGGTCCAAAGGGCACTTACTACCAAGATCATGGAGACACAGCGCGGTGGCAGACGAGGCTCGGTCTACGATGTCCCGCTCAACCCCGCCCAGGCTAGCGCAGGACGCGACGCCTTGGCAAAGGCCATCTATAACAACTTGTTTGAGTGGATTGTGTCGAAGATCAATATTTCGATGAAGCCTCGCACTGCGACGGCTCAGCTCATTGGCATTCTTGTATGTGATCGTGACAAAGACGACCATTCCGTGCTCATTGCTCTTCTAGGATATCTTCGGCTTCGAGATCTTCGAGGTTAGCCGTGTCTACTATGTTTCCTTATGACTCGTCCTCATCCTTGATCCATTTACAGGACAACTCCTTCGAGCAGTTGTGCATCAACTACGTCAACGAGAAGCTGCAACAGATCTTCATCGAGCTCACCCTCAAGACCGAGCAGGAGGAGTACGTCCGCGAGCAAATCAAATGGACGCCGATCAAGTACTTCAATAACAAGATCGTGTGCGACCTCATCGAGGAGAAGCGTCCACCCGGCATCTTCGCCGCGCTCAACGACGCATGCGCGACCGCGCACGCCGACCCAACCGCGGCGGACAACAGCTTCGTGCAGCGCATGGCGGCGCTCTCGTCGAACCCGCACTTCGAGGCACGCGGCGCGCAGTTCCTCGTTAAGCACTATGCGGGCGACGTGATGTACAACGTCTCGGGCATGACGGACAAGAACAAGGACGTACTCGTGAAGGACTTGCTCGACCTCATTGGGGCCAGCGGGAATGGATTCTTGCAGGGCCTCTTCCCGGACAGACCCGATCCGAACAGCAAGAAGCGGCCTCCCACGGCTAGCGACAGGATTAAAGTTAGTAGCCTCGTGGTACGTCTTGTAGGCATAGTACTGAATACCTTGCCTTCAGGCCTCCGCCGGTGCGCTCGTGGAGAACCTCATGCGTGCTCAGCCATCGTACATCCGTACAATCAAGCCGAACCAGAACCGTAGTGCTACTGAATACGACACCAAGGCCGTGCTGCACCAAGTCAAGTACCTCGGTCTGCAGGAGAACATCCGCGTCCGGCGTGCTGGGTTCGCATACAGGAACACATTCGAGAAGATGGTCGAGCGTTTCTACCTGTTGTCGCCCGCGACGTCATATGCGGGAGAGTACATCTGGCAAGGTGACGCAAAGACTGCCTGCGAGCGCATCCTCACCGATACCGGTATCGCTCGTGAGGAGTGGCAAATGGGTGTCACGAAGGCGTTCATCAAGAATCCCGAGACTGTACGTCGTTCTCCTCTCCTCCCATTGGCTCACCCACTGAGAAGGATATCAGCTCTTCGCGCTGGAAACGATGCGCGACCGCTACTGGCACAACATGGCGGGCCGCATCCAGCGCGCGTGGCGCAACTACATGCGGTACAAGCACGAGTGCGCGCGGCGCATCCAGCGCTTCTGGAAGAACAACAAGGAGAGCATCGAGTACGCGAAGATCCGCGACTACGGCCACCAGATCCTCGCGGGTCGCAAGGAGCGCAGGCGGTTCAGTCTGCTCGGGTACCGCCGTTTCATGGGCGATTACCTCGACATCAACGGGAAGAGCGCGTTAGGCGAGGAGCTTGCTGAGGCTTGTGGGCTGGGCAGTAAGTGCTCTTGATTGGTACGGGCGGTTCAGTCGCTAAAGTGTGCTGTGTACAGGGGAGAAGGTCACGTTCAGCGCCAGAGGTCAGCTCCTTGTGTCGAAGTTCGGTCGTTCGAGTAAGCCGAGCCCACGCTTCTTGGTATTGGTACGTCTTGCAAAGATGCTATGCTGGTGGTACGAATAACTGACTTGCCGAACAGACTGAAAAGGCACTGTATATCGTTGTCACGAATGCCAAGGATGGTCAGACCGTGACGTCGGTAGAGCGGAAGATACCTCTGATCACGATTAAGAGCATATCCATGTCCAACCTGCGGGATGATTGGATGGTACGTGCATCGGGTTGTATATCAAAGCAAGCAGTTGTAATGATTCGCACAGGTCTTCAACCTTGGGCCCACCGAGGAAGGCGACCCAATCGTGAGCTGCGTGTTCAAGACAGAGTTGACGACGCATATCCTCCGGTTGACGCAGGCTAGCGCAAGCGTCCAGATTGGCCCTACGTGAGTACTACATTGTGTCCGACGGGCAGTCAAGAGCATCTTGCTGACCGTAGTCGTCTACGGCAGGATCTCATACAACAAGAAGAAAGAGAAGAAGGCCGAGATCAAGTTCATCAAGGACGAGACGGTGCCACGGGGCGATGTCTACAAGAGTCATACTGTGCATGTCCCATCCGGCGAGCCTCCTACCAGTCAATCCAAGCCTGTGCCTCGGCCCAAAGAGGGTGTTGTTCGGCCGATCACCCAAGGAAAGCTTCTACGGAAGGGCGGTCCGTCAGATGTAAGCCAAACTACGCGAAGTTCATCCCCATTGTTGCCGTTCATTTACCTATTTTGCAGCGACCTGCACCATCGGCGGTGTCTCGTCCAAAGCCGGCAGCTCAACCACTTCCGGGGAAGTCCACTCCAGCCGCCGCAGTCAAGCCTCCATCAGCGGTGTCCTCCACCCCCTCTGCCTCTTCAGCTCCTCGTGCGCCTCCACCACCACCCGGGAGGGCCGCTGCGCCCCCACCGCCACCGCCCCCACCCGAGCCCGAGGTCGAGCTCTACAAAGCCAAGTACCCTTTCCAGGGGCAGGAAGGCGAGATGTCGCTCGAAAAGGACGACATCGTCGAGCTGGTGGAGAAGGACAACAACGGCTGGTGGCTCGTCAAGAAGAACGGCGTCGAGGCGTGGGCGCCCAACAACTATCTCGAGCTCGTCCCGCCGAAGCCCAAGGCCGCTGCGCCGCCGCCACCACCTCCGCCACCGCCCGCAGCGAAGCGGCCCACGCCGTCCGCGCCTGGGGCACCCGCGGCGCCCAAGCTCGGTGGCGGGGCCGCGCTCAAATCGGTCTCTGCAGATCCCTCCGCGAAGCCGGTCGCCGTGTTCCCGGGGATGGCGGCGGGCAACGGATCTGCGGCGCCCTGGAAGAAGACGGCGAGCGCGCATGCGGCGGAGTCTTCTGCTGACAGTACCCCGGCTGCGTCGAGGCCGGGGAGCTCCCTCGCGCCTAAGCCTCCCGTGGCGGCCAAGCCTAAGCCTCCGCTTGCGAGTAAGCCGGCGGTGGGTGGTGCGCCGAAGGTCGGTGCGAAACCGCCCATCCCTGCTGCAGCCCGCCCTGCTGCTGGTGCTCCCAAGCCGAAGGCAGGAGGTGTAGCGAAGCCGGCCCCGATAGGTGGACAGATGGATTTGGCAGCGGTGGTGAGTACATCTAAGAACATACGAGCGTTTGGGGCTAGTTGCTGATCCTGGCGATCTCTACAGCTTGCTAGACGTGCACAAAGACTAGCAGAGGACGAATGAAAGGACGGTGCAAGGACTCATGGGGTGTATACCAAGCACAGACCAACTTCTTGTACTTAATGGAGGGGAGCGAAGCAACTCGGTGGAACGCGATCGGATCATGTCATGACATTCAAGCTGTACATATGTGTGAGGGAGGCCTAGCTAGTTCCTATGCGATGTGTATGCTCGAGAATTAGATGCGACATGTAGACATGGCATTACTACTAGACAAGTCGTGCGTGGTACGAGAGCGCCGTGGTGGGGCGGGGAATATGGGGTTGCTGCTGTGTCGTCAGCATGGGTATGCGATCCGATCCTGATCAGCGTGAGGGTAGGTAGGGAGTGAATGAGAAAAGAGTGAGAAAAAGGGAGCAGTTCTACAGCGAGATAGAGGCGAGAGGCGAGCGACGATGATGCAGCGGTCGTAACAACAGCAAATGAGCGACAGAGTCCGACGATGCAGCAATCTCAGAGTCAGACGACAGTTCATACGTAGTGACACTTCATGGCGAGGCGGAGGGCGTGATCGTGATCGGCGGCAGGGGCGCGGAGGGCTTGATGTCGGGCTCGAGGAGCGACGCTTCTACCTCGTCTTCGCTGCCTAGGTCGTCGTCGCTGCCGGGCACCGCGACCCGGGACGGCGTGAGAGGGCGCGAGCTCGCGAGGCTCATATCGTCAGCGTCGAGCGTCGAGCGCGTCTCCGCATCATGGTTCTCCCCGCGCCAGTTCCGGACTTCCTCTGCCGTCAGCACCTTAGCCCCGCCACGGCCGCCCTCCATAAAATCTTCGGGCTTGGACTCGAGTGCTCGTCGGCACGAGTCGAGAAGACCTTCGACCAACACCTTGACGCGGCGATAGGGCTCATCGTCCTTGCCCTCGATGAGGTCGGCGTCGTCTTCCTCTTCAGCCTCCTCTTCCTCCTCTTCGTCGTCTACTTCGTCATCGTGCGTGAGAGAAGACTTGACCGCGCGGTACGCTGGCGGAGGGAGGATCAGTCGAGACTCGCGCAGCTTGCGCCGAAGCTCGCGGATCTCCCTGGCTTGCTTATGTTTGGTCGCTTCCAGGCTGGAATTGATCGCGAGAAGGGACCTGTTCGTAATCTCAAGGTCCGCAATCTGCAGATATGAGGATATTTAATGTTCAACGATGACCGCATGCCTGGATGCTGAGATATACGTACCTTCCGGTTGGACTTTGCCTGAGCCTTCAGCTTGCGCTCCTCGTCCTCGCTGTCGTCCATGTGCTGCGAGGGCTCGGAATCAAAGCCATCCGCATACTCTGCCTCGCTCGTCGATGACGGCTCTCTGGTGACAGGTTCACTGCGGATGCCTAGAGCATCGACGCCGGCTCGTGCCTGTGACGAGCCGCTTCCCTGACGTCCGTGCCCATGGCCATTGACGTGCGAATGTAACGTAGGCGCAGTGCTCCGGCTGCCACCCGATTCTTGCGATTCGTATGACGCAGATGATCGGGACGCCGAAGAACGCGAGGAGAAAGAGAGCGTGGACACTGGCGGGGACTGTGGAGGGAGTGGGATGTTCGTCGGATCCACCTTCGCAGAGACGTTATAACTACTACCATAATTAACAGCGAGATCGTCGTTCGGAACGAAGGCCTGGTATGATTTCGGTGCTTGGTATGAGTGTGGTCTCGTCTCCTTGGTTGTGGCGAAACGGTTCTGAGCGAGTGGTGAAGATGTGGCCGACAATGGGCTGTGGTTAGCGCTGCTTGGCATCAACGGTGGGGACAAGCTGAGATTCGATATGGACGGAACGCGAGCAGGACGGTTGACATGGCGTCCCGTCGACGGATGAGAGGGCGGACTGAGCACGCCAGGCTCGGCAGACTTGGATATCTTCGCCTTCACGCGCACGTTCACGGCTGATCTCGGGGCAGCGGATACGGACGATGACGTCTCGTCCGTTTGTACCGATAGCGCAGAGCGAGCGGGCGACGAGGCTGTACTCATCTCTGCGTTCGATGGCGATGAGAGGACATGCGACGACGTGCTCCCTCTCCGCGACCGGACAAACGATGGGGGCTCGGCGGGGGCAGCTGTGAGCGCACGCTGCCGATACTCCGGGAGCGGGGACGTCGAGTTTGCACCGTTCGTTCTCGCCGTCAGACGCGCCTTGACGGCCCCTGCTGCAGGAGACGCATTGGGAGTCCGTGTCTGCGTGGGCTTGAAAGGAGACGGGGCGCGTGTCGGGATGGCACTGTTGCGATTGCTGGGTGGAGGTGAGACGACGCTGGGGGCCTTACGCGCGTTGATGTTCGCGCTGCTGTTGACCTTGGCCTTTGGCCGGACTAGGGGTGGCGATAGAGACGTTGTTGGGGGTTTGAATGGGGATGCGGGGCGGCTTCTATCATAGTCGATCCTCGCGGTGACCTGGAAAGTGAGCTCAGCATCCCCACGGCCGCGTAGGACGTGCGGCAGGGCGGACCTTGGGCTTTAGCTGGCCATCCATGTAGACCAGCGTGGTGTGGTAGAATACAGAGCAGACGTCGTGGTGGTGGATGGAGGAAGAGAACAGAGAGGACGACGAGGATGTTGAGGTCGGAGGACGGGCTGAGGCTACTCCAGGGCGGCTTGTCCCGCTCATTTAGCGGCATGCCTTTTTTGGGAATTCTAGCATTTAGCCGATGTTCTATCACGAGATTGTAGCGACGCGGTTAGGGAACTGGCCACAGCTGATACACTTTGGATCTGATACTAGTACTTGTACATTCACAAAAAGCACTTCTACTCTCTAATGAATTACACCCTTCTTCACCAGAACGTCCTCGACGACCTTCTCAACGAGCGCCAGAAGAGGGCCACCGCCACCGCCCAACGCAGCCTGCACGCTCTTCTCCACGAACTTGCCGACCATGTCGACTTCGATGTTCACCTTCGACCCGATAGACTTCTTCGGAAGGGTGATCTTCTCCTGCGTGTGCTTGATGAGCATGACCCCAAACGTGCGGTTCGCATCGTCCACGGAGGTGATCGTGAGCGACGTCCCGTCGATCGCGACGTAGCCCTTCGGGATGAGGTACGGCAGCAACGACGGCCGCTCTGGGGTCGGCTCTGGAAGCTGGAACAGGATGCGTAATGAGTCGCCATCCGGCTTCTTGTCGACGATGGTGGCGGTAGTGTCGACATGTGCCTGGAACGCGTTCCAGTGAGCATAGACGCGAGACGAGCGCAGCGCGCATTCAGATTTATTCTAGACCGGAGCCGCACCTGTACGAAATGGCCTCCGAATCGGACGTGCGCGCCCATGGCACGCTCCAGATTCACCTGGTCCCCGACTTTGCGTTCCCCTGGTCGGATGTTAGCATGCTCGCGAAGCGTGCCATGGCGTCATGCAGCTCACCCAGATCCGTTCTGTCCAGAGTCTCGTTCGCGAGCCAGACCTTGAACCAGCCGCCCTTCTCTTGCTTGTCGAACTCGGTCACCGTGAGGCACGCGCCGTTGACCGCAATGGAATCGCCAATATGGCAGTCATCAAGGATGGGGGCAGAGTCCGCAATGATGAGCGTGCACCCGCCTGCATCGTGGACGATGTCTACGACGGTGCCAAGGTGCTCGATCTATATATGCATATAGAACCACATGGGGATGGTGAGCGAGGAGCAACGAGCGTGCGTGCTGGCATACTAGACCTGTGAACATCCTCCTTTTTCACTTGTTTGCGTTGAGTGGGATGCTGAGATGGAGGTCCTGAGCGAAGAGGAGTCGATGAGCTCCAGACTGCAGATCGGGGAACGGGCGTGCACGCGCCGATCACGCCTTTCTCTCTGACCACCACCACTGGCTTCAGCCACAGACCGCACTCTGTACCGAGTTATTATGTCTCAACCACCAAAAGCACCCCAGCAGCCAGAGCAGAAGATCCCCGAGTTCAGGTTTCGTACGAAACCCGTGCAGGAACGGTCAATATGGGAGTCGTACGCAGGTAATTCGGAATCCTGTGGGCATTGACGGATGGCTAAAGGCGGTCATGTAGTCCTGCCTGCTAGGACACGGCTGTATGTCTCGCTGGGCATCACAGCATTCGCCGCTATCGGCCTCTATGTCTCCGACCAGCTCGAAAAGTCATATCCTTCCCCCAAGGAAAGCGTTGACGCCAAACCCTCTACGCAGCCACCTACGCCAACCTCGTCGTGAGATGCAGTTGCAGAGACAATACATCATATTACACGCGATGAGCACTCCGAGTTAAAAGAACGTGAGGTAGCGATGGATGTGTGCTAGAGATACAACGGTGTGTGGATCCTATATGTGTGTTCGTGGCTTCCCGGTGTGCGACCTTCCCAACTCCGTATCTCAGTGCTCGACTCCCCCATACACATCTTCTGGCATAATTGACCGAGCGTCGTCGTCGAATGGATTCTTGCTCATAGCTTCGTGGTTAACCTTCTTCGACGGCTGTTTGTGGCCAGTGCCATGCCCCTCCTCACGCACGCTGCCCATCCTACCCAGGCCCAACCCGATTCCCCTAGGGCTGCTCTGCTGTGGTGACGCTTGAGAACGACTGGCCTCATCAAAGGTGCCGGAAGAGAATGGTCCAAGGGCCCTGTTTCCCTCGAGATTCCGCGACGGACCAAGAGCTGCAGGAGGCGGCGGTTGCACCCTCGCCATTGACGGCAGTGACCCAAAGGACGGATAGCGTTGGCGGTCCTGACCAAAGCGCAAATCCCAGTCGGCTTTCTCCCAGTCAGGCACGAGTTCCTCTTCCGTCTCCTTCCTCTTGCGCCCGAACAGGTCGCGCACGAACCGCCACCACTGGTCGAAGAAGACAGAAAGCAGGAGGATGCCAGCGACGGTAGTGAAAGCGATGACCGCAACACCGATGATCTTCCACTCGCTCGTGCCACTGCTGGCCTGAGAGGTAGCAGCGGCTTCGCTAGCAGGTGCAGCCGAATCAGTAGGAGGCGGCGTCGCAGCACTGAAGGGCAGCGTAGAAGTATGTGGTTGGATAGGCGGAGGAGTGCCGATGACAGAGTAAGCAGTGCCAGTGAGAACCGGGGCGGAAGTCTCCTTGTCCTTGGTCTTGGTCTTAGTTGTCTCCGAATCCGAAGACGTGGATGAGAACCCCAAGAAAGACTTTAACCCCGAGTCATCAAGTGTGTGGGTAGGCGTGAGCGCAGTAGGGGTCTGAGTATCCGTATGGTCGTGCGTAGCCGTCTGGTCCTTGTTATTCAAGCCGTCCAAGATACCGTCCAAGGCTCGTCTCGAGATGCTAGCAGGCGCCGCAAAGTCAACCAGTACAGCAGCCAGGGATGTGTTCACCAGCGCAGCAGTGCACAACAAGAGGGAAAGCCGCATAGTGGTCTAGCCTAAGCTTGAGCGCGTAGTACGCTGGATAGTGATGCGTTGTGGTCTTGAGGAGGTATGAGTAACCCTGTCGAGCTTGCGAGGGGTCTTGAGGTGTCGCGCAGAGACAGCCAGCCAGGGCTGGAGAGCAGGACGCGTGCTTGAGAGGAGGATGTGGTTGACTTGCAAGTTGCGCCCATTTGTCGGCACGAGGGAGTTGTGCCAAACTACGTCACATGTGATTCTGACCAAGGTGGTAGCCTAATCAGGCCTTATCTCGATATCGAAACGTTGCCACGAGGCTGCCACGCGGGAGGATCGCTCACGCCCTCGGTGAATCGACGGTGATCCAACTCTGGCCGAGCTCTTTCAAGTCCGAATGCATCATCGGATCATCCTCTGCAACGCAGTGCAAGCCGGCTGCTGTACGGTCTCACAAACTACTCGTAACCGACGTAACGTGTGCTATATGTTGGTATGCTGTACACCCAGCAGAGTACAGGATACGCTGCTACTCAGCCCACGGTGCCGATGCTGCCAACCACATCACTTGTTGTTCAGAGCGAAAACTCCTACATGGGTACAGGCTCCGAAGATATCGGTGCATTCAATTTCAAAAGAACAGCTTGATTACCTCTCCTCGGGGCCCGCAGCAGTTGGCCGCCTCCTCATGGCTTGCAAAGCCTCCGGCTGATGAGGACTGATGGCGGCGTCACCACATCTGGCAAGCAATTAACCGGCCTACACCCTCCCTTGGTTTGTGCGAAATCGGGCGCGTTCGTCTGTTGCATTCAGCTATGTCTCCCATATAGGTTTTGCTTACAGGATGGCGTTAGCCTAGGGTAAGGGACTACACTTCATCCCATGTAGATTTGCAGCTATAAATGAGCGTGGTATCAATCCATTGACAACAGTCCTTAGCGGGTTCACTCAGCCTCCATGGTGCCACCCCCGGACGCCCCGAACGATGCGGTTTCACTCCCATCCTCGCGTGAGTCTCGTCGTCGCGAGGCGGAGGATTCGCAAGAAGTGTATATGAGATTAGCGCGGCTATGCCCCGTCCAGGAACTGGACCTGCAGGGGCGGTGCAGCCATCTTCTAATTCGCAAAAGTTATTCTCGCTCTCCCCGCGCATACCCCGGGGCTGCTTAAAGGCCAGGAGAAGTGCCAGGCTGCCAACCCATTCTTCTTTGCTTTCTTTTCTCCGCTGCCTCTGGTCCATCGGTATCCTCATTCCCTTGGGTTGGAGTTCCAGCATGCGCTTGTCGACCGTTGTTTCTACTTTTTCTCTTCTCGCTGCTACTTATGTTTCCGGCGTTCGGATCCCAGTGACGCGTCGTTCTCCGGCTCCCAGCGGGGACCACCCCGTGTCTGTCACCCGTGTCAATGGCGACAAGAGCTTTGGCTTCACGCATGCGTCGAACCAGGGATACACCGCGACGCTGTACGTGAATGGGGTGCCTTTCCAGGTGTGTATCCGTGATATGTGCGATCGGACTGCGAGTGGCTCATCGACGTCTTTCAGTGCATCCTCGACACAGGCAGTTCAGACACATGGATTGATACTACCGTCGCCAATAAGATTGTTCCCCCGAACATGTTCTATACCGGCGTTAACTCGTCCACGGACTATGCGTGAGTGGCCTGCGGGATGGTGAATGCGGTGACATCTCTGAATCATGCTCTGGCAGTGACGGTACCCATGCTCCTGGGCCGCTGATGCTTGTAAATGCCACATGGGGCCCGTACACAGTTCAAAATCAGGCTATCAGTGCGTCGAATTTGAGTCATCTTTCGCTGTTTCCGCATGCTCATCCGTAACGTATTCGTCAGTGATTGCGGACGGCGTGGCCCCTCTCAGAGATGAGGTTGGCGGGTTAATCGGCCTTAGCACGTGCGTAGTGTACGAGGTTGCGTTGAACATGTCATTGAGCTGATATTCTCACTAGGTTGCAAGCATCAAACATCCACAGCATCCTCTCGAACACGACATATGCCGCCAATGGCTCCCCATTGCTAATGAACGTGAGCATGCGCGCAGCTTTGCGATTACGTTCGAAACGTTGACAGCGCCTGCAGATCTTTGCGCATAACCAGGACCAGCCGAACTACTTCACGTTCCTCATGGACCGCGGGGAACTAGGGGTCACCAACGGTGGTGTTCTGACCGTTTGTGCGTACTATCTATCACCTTGCGTATACCTACCAGAAAAGGAACGTTGACGTTTTCTGCCACGCTAGCCGAGCTTGTCACCGAGTACGAGGCCGTCACTTCCGCCCCCAAGCTCCCGATCATCGGCCCATACGGTTGGTCGACGCTCTTGGATGGAATGTCTGTCAACGGAAAAATGGTCACCATCGACTCCGCCTTGATGAACGTGTCGGAGCAGCTGTTCGGAGCCCAGATCCCCAGTGGCAAGACGCTCGCCACGCTCGATACCGGTACCAGTTGGAGTACGTATACAGGGCAGGCTATGATGCTTCTTCTATGTGATGCTAACGTGCAAACCTCTTGCAGTCTCTGGTCCCAAGGAGTTCGTCGATGCTGCATACAAGAACATCCCCGGCGCTGTACCTACGAACGACACGCTCGGTGCCGGTCCCGGCTACATCATTCCTTGCGACACCAAGATGAACCTGACCTTCTACTTCGCGTGCGTTTCATGCTGCTGACAGGCTGCGCACACGGGAGGTGGCACTGACTTATAACATAGTGGGAACCCTTACCCTATGCACCCCATTGACGCAGTTGTCGTCAACACTACCGTCAATGGAATCGAGAACTGTCTTGGCGCTATCACCGTGAACGATAACCCGTTGGGACTTGCGACTGGTGCGTCGTTTTTGTCCATAGGCGATGCGAGAGGAGGCTAACGTTGGGTTCGCCAGACTGGCTCATTGGCGACTCTTTTATGCGCAACATCTACTCGCTCTACGACTACGGCAACCAGACGAGCCCGACGGACGGGAACCCCTACATGCAGATCCTCAGCGTGCGTATCAGCGCTTCCAAGTATCCACATCCCTTCCTGACGCCCCCCTCCCTAAAACAGATCATCAATCCCGACGATGCCTGGGCAGAGACAGACGCGCTGATGCTCAAGCGCCTCTCCGCATACAAGGAATACTTCACCTCCACATACGGCGTGACGCCCACGACGACGCAGATGGCGTACACCGGCCCGACGTACAGCGTCTCTGTGACCTCCGCAGACAACAAGGAGACGTTCGCGCCCTACCCCACCGTCTGGGCCGCCTCCGCACGGCCCTCATCGTCCGGCGCTGCTGGGCTGAGTGGTGCGCTCGCCGAGGACGCAGCGGTGGACTCGACCGCGGGCGCCAGCGGCGTGGACCTCGACGGCCTCACGCGCAATAGCTACATCATCATCGGGCTGTTGGCCGCTGCGCTTATCCTGCTGATTGTCGTCGCCGCGTTCGCGGTGCGCGCGAACCGTGCAAACAAGGGATACCGTGCGGTACCGACCGGAGGAATGGGTGGCGGTGCGCCGCCGAAGTTCGTGGACCCCTACACCGAGTAGATGTGTATGGGAGGCCTCGCGGTGCACCGACCGTGCACCGCTGCTTGATGTCGTGACGCCCATTTCTGGATATCCCGCTGGGATGCGATCTTTCTGCCGGACATTATGTAGCATATAGCGATTTAACGTATACCTTCTACATGTTATACTCCATAGCTTAACTTACTACTCAACAATGGATGCTGTTCACCATCCGAGGCGAGCGAAGACGTTGAGGCAGGAGGGATGCTCAATGGCTGGCGTCGGACGAGCGACGCGAGCGGCAAGTAGAATTGGAACCGTGCGATCGCGATTCAATATGCAATGTCCGAGACCCGGTCGCGGGCTCTCCGCCACTTTCACCACGCGCCACCACCTACCACCTCCTCCTCCCATGCCACTGGCGCAACATTTACTCAGCAGCATTCAACGCCTCTGACTGTAGGGCTTGTGGTCGTGCGCCAGCATCGGAACGAAGAAGTATACACGTGTATCTGCGCCACTGCAGGCTGCGCAATTAGTCAGACATGGACGTGCGCACCGGCGCGCTCGCGGTACTTGCCAGCTAAGGCCATGGCTAACCAGGACTCGAGGCTCGGGGCGTTTGCGTGCCCTGGCTCGAGAGGTATTTGGGTCCTATACAGCGGATACTGCGACGCCCGGGCGGAGAACATGGCTGAAATCTCAAGGCCACGGTCCGTCTCCCCGCTATGCTTCTGCGCCGCTCACCGTGAAACGTGGACCCGTATACGTATACGTGGACGTCGTGGGACAACAACACTAATCCACCCGTGTGGTTGTTGTGATACTCAGCCCGACGAGCCGAAGGCGCATGTCATCCGCCCGTGTCCACCGGTGGTCCGTATTCACTGTGATGTTACAGGGAATCTTGAAGGAGCAGTCGCTCAGCTACGATGCGTGCAGGGGCGACACAGGCCGTGCGAGCGGCCGTATACGCCCTTGTACTCCGTTCATCACTGATGTCTGACGCCAACCCCTAAAGGTCAGTCTAGATCTGATTCCGATGTAGTACGTGTTATCAAGGCTTAAAGTATGAGTTGCCTTCCACAGCATGCCCAAACGCCGCCTTTCCGTGGCTCATATCCACATGAGGTGCTTGGATTTCACACATAAGTTCTGATCAATGTAGAGCCAGGAACGCTGCATTCGTGCGTGTGGACCCGGAAACGAACTAGGTTCAAATAGTAACTTCGCAATGGGTTTCGGTTAGTTCCGCGTGTTGAGTGTTATCTGCTTTGGATACGCAGTTGCGGCATGCTGATACACCCGCGCCATATCCGGACGACCCCCCGCATAGAACCACATCCCCCCATTTATTCGCACACCCCACAATTGTCCTTACAGGGAGGGAGGCGTCGGGTGCACGCCCCGCCCCGCACAGGTAGATCAAGGAAGATGGGATCCGAGTGTCTCCGATCGCATCTCGGATCTATTGCGCATGCAACGCTTACAGATGCAGTCGGATTTACAGGTGATGTGTACAACACTCACTTCTGATTCGTGCCGTATACACTATGCTCTTCGGCAATAATGATTGAGGAACGTCGACCCGTGGACGCAAGCTAACTCTCTCGTAGTCGGGATGAACCGTCATTGACCAGCGGCTGGACGCTCATGTGGTCCTACATGATGGACGCCCCACAGGCTGCGCCCCTCCTTCCGGATGGGTAAGCGGCGACTAAGGATGTAGGCAACTCCCACCGCCTCTGAGTTGTACTACAAAACCGTCCTGTTCAGCCGCGTCTGACGGTTCGAACCATTGCCCACTACTCTCCAACCCGCCCCCGTCATACTCACGCCCATCCCGCCAAATTACGTACCATTCATCCTCACGGCATGTCTTACCCTCCATATGCGTCTCCAGACTCTGTGCCCTCGCCTGAGGGTTCACAGCCTGTTGAGAGCAGCGATGAGCATCTCGCAGCTGCCCATGACCCGCATGCGTCATTGCTGCAGTTGCCCTGGTGCCAGACGTGTGGGCCCTTCATCAGGATGCTGTTCTCGTATGCGCGTGAGCATGCACAGCTCCAAGGGCGTACTATGGAGTCAGCGACGGGGGCACTACCGCAGTCACCCTTTGCGGACTACGTTGTAGTGACCGCGTTGGTCCACCGCTCCCAACTAGGTGAGTGTTCTTCGTGCACGCGTCATGCGATTGACCTCTTTCTCACGTCGGACAGCCTCAAGCGAGGGCTATACTTCACTTGACAGCTCGACCCATCCATCTCCGGCGGCAGTATCGTCGGCCGGGCATACAATGCGCGAGGAACAGATGACCGCACCGACGACCGTGCCGCGCAAAACCCGTGGGGTTAAGGCCGCAGTACGTCGATTATTGTCTCTCGGGGTCTATCAATAAAACTGATAGTCGCGTGCTCTCCCATCTCTCTCTAGTGTACCAATTGTCGTCGTGTCAGCAAGCGCTGCGACGAAGGCCGACCCTGCATGCGCTGCCTCAGCCGTGGGTTGGCTGATACGTGTGCGAACGCGTCCACCAAGCCTCGTCGCCGCAACATGCGACATGCCGCCGCCGCTACCGTCGCCGCTGCCTCCGGTTCCCCAGGACACTCGGTGTCAACCCCGTGCCGCGTCGAAGGTATGCATCGTGTGAATCCCCCGGCCTTTGGGCGTGTTCGTACGGTTTACGTGCTTCCCCTCCGTAGGCACACCCCCGCCCGCAGCTCCAGGCCAACGCGATCCTGTCCCTCCGGAGACGGGCCGTCCATGGGCTCCCTCCGCAGTGGGCACTGCACCTGCCGACACATGCTGTGACGTTCTCACCCAGGGGGATGCATCGGATCTACTGCACCGACATCTTGTCTTCCCAGAGACTAGCCGCGGCGACGCGCAGCTTGGTTTCAACTGGGTCGGGCAACTCGGCGCACTCCCCGCTCAGGCGCCCTTCGTTCCGCCCTTTGACTGGGACGCTGCGGCTTTCCTCATGAATGATCGCGCCGGTCCTGTCGATGAAAATGAAGCCGCGCACGCCCGTGCTGACCACTACTAGGCTCGTCATCTGGATGGCTGCTCTAGTGCTGCACTCCTAATACCCCATCTCATGCGTCCTTTCGCTTTCGCTGCTGGTCTTCGACTCGCCTGACTTTCCCTCGTTTGGCCTTGCCGTATATACTGTTCCCTCCGTTCCACTCGCATCCGTCTGCCCGCACTATTTCCAGCACGCTTCTTGGCTTTGTAGCATCACTTGCATCGCTCCGCTATCTCCTCCGCGACTCTTTCGTCACTATTTTCAGCATGTACTGTACCTCGGGCTGCTTACTCCTTCCAGCCGGTAACCTTCTGGAGTGGATCGCGCGGCTTGCCGCAGCAGGTAAGTTGTCATTATCGTCTTTACCGCGGCCGGGCTGACGTTTGCCTTCACCCCTCTATCAGCAACCCTTATATCCTTCGGAGCCCATCTAGACACCCTGTACTTTGTGTGTCGCCCGCGCACATACATCCGCATACCCTCCACGATGCTTCAACGCGACTCCGCCTGCCTCCAAACGGATTATTTATGATATCTGTATTCTCATTGACGTTACAGTTCCATACCGCGCCCCACATCGGGGAAGCCTCGAGTTAGGTTCCCGGTTGTATATGTATGCATCCTCTTATTTATGTTAATGACCTCCTGACTGTAGCACCTCTAGTTGACGGCAGTACTGTGTACCCCTCCCGCTTCCTTCCGCGCCGTCACGTAGTACTCGTAGCGATGATAGATACTATTACTATGACACCTTTACGATATGTATACGACTCGCACGAACCTATCTGGTGATGAATGACATATAGTTCGCGTCGAAGTCGACGCTTCAGAAAGGGCCTTGCACGCGAACCTCAGAGCGAAGTGGGTCGCAATCGACAATGTGCATTGCGAGCTGCGTATCTACAAAAAGGCATATGTACGTACACACGACGGGCGCGTCGTCAGATAAAGGACAGAAACCAGTCAGTGAAGGCTACATGCGGTGAAGTCGAGTCGAACCGAGCAAAGAGCGGCAGAGTAATTCGTGTCGTCTAGTAACAGCGGGGTATATGCGGGCGTATGCGCTGACGGTGCGAGTTACCACACCCAGCGCATCGCAGGCCCCCAACTCATCTGACCCTCTTCAGTTGCAGATGTTCGGGTACTGACGCTGGGTCGGGTCCTGCGGGATCCATCCGTTCTTGAGGCCGGCCTGGTACGACCAGTCATCGGCGTTCTCTGCCTTCCACGTCCACTGGATCCAGCCCGCGCCTTGCTCGTAGGTGCTCGTCTGTGTGGTTCCCAGTGTGAGCTACCGACCCTTGACAAATGCGGGGGAGGGTGGCTTACCTGGGCTTCCCAATATTGACGGAGGAACTGCTTGTAGCTCGAGCTGAACGAGGACGCGGAGCCGGTGAGGCCGTTGCAGCTGCCGACGTACGTCGAGCCGGGGTAGGAGCCGTCGTAGCGCGCACCGACGCCGCGACCGTTCAGGTACTTGGCGCAGTCCGTCGCGGCAGGCGTCCACTCGCCGACGATGACCCAGAGATCGAACGAGGAGAGGGACGAGCCCATGCTGCATGCCGCCTGGATGTGCTGCTGGTTGCTCCGGCTGACCTCCTGTAGGGCGCATCATTGAGATCGTCAGTGGGAGCTTCGCGAAGACTAGAAGTGCGGGGCGTACATCCTGGGAGAACATCTGGTAGATGTGCGTATCCATCGCCACGCCTTGCCAGTTGGGGGGAGTCTGGAAGCCCTGCCAGTAGCTGAGACGCGGTCATGTGCGCCCGGGTCAGAGAAGCTATCTCCGGAGCCGAGGCCGTTAGAGCGTACCTCAAGGGCTGGAAGGCATCGTGCAACAAGACGAGAGTGTTGCTTTGTTGGGACGTGCCGTACGGGAAGCTTAAACCAACGAGGCGATCAGCGTGCATACTCCATCGCGGGACGATCCGTCGAGCGCTTACCGAATGTTACCGTACGAGTCGTACCAGTACTGGCGGACGACACTGAGCACGTCCGAACCGTCGTAGCCGGCAGGCCTGTAACGCCACTTCCGTCAGGGCGATATTCTTGGCGCAGGGGAGAGGAATGTACTCACTCGTTCAAGGGCGCGATCACGGAAGCGACATCCTGGTCGTTAATGAAGAGGGAAGCGATCTGCTTGATGATCGCGTCCGTGCGAGCGACGTTCGTCGAGTTCGAATGCCACTGCGGGAACGAGATGCGGTGTCCCGAGTTATCGAACCTGCGGGATGCAGGTTTAGCCACGGAGTGCGGACAAGGAAGAATGCAACTACTGACCCGTTCTGGCTACCCGGGGCACCGTGCAGGTCCACGATAACCTTCAGGCCGTGGTTGCGCGCCCAGGTGATCGCTTTCTGGAGGTACGGAAGCTGGCCAGAAATGTAGGGCTCGCCTGGCCCGACCTCGAACGCCCAGTACCCAATGGGAATGCGGACATGGTTGAGACTGGCAATGGACGAGCGACGGATAAGATACGGGCGCCTTCATTTCACGCCCACGTGACGTACCCGGCGTTCGCAATGTCAATGAAGTCCTGCTCGGTTATCCAGGTATTCCAGTGGTTCTGGAGCGTGGAGAGGGCGGTGTTGCGGTCCTGGAGCTGGCCGAACGTCCATTCGTCAACGATGGCAGAGTTGCCAGTGTTGTCGAACAAGCTTGGAGTGATCCACGGCTAGCGAGGATAAGCGAGGTGAGACGCGACGCGTGAATGCTGAAGACGCTCCACAGTGCGCGAAGGCTTGGAACATACCTCGAGCACTAGCCAGCCGCCCAGGTTAACTCCCCGCACTTTCTGCGAGCCGTAGGGGAAGCTGGGGTTGATGGGGTTGTCGGCAAGCGCGGCGGGGGCGAGAGTCGCGACGAGGAGGGAGACCGAGGAGAGCAGGGCGCTGAAGGACACCATGGTCGTCGCGAGAGGGCCAGACAAAGAACGGGGGGCGGAGGAGGTCGCTGTCGGGGACGAGAAAAAGAAGAACGGAGTGCGGGATGGGTTTAAGTAGTCTGGGGCGGACGGAAATAATTAGCAGCAGGGCATTGACGCTAGCAGCGATGCAGAGAGGCTTCCATCACAAGCTGAGTGAGGGCTGAGGTCCTGCCAGCCGCCTCGGAAGCTTGCTCGCTGCCTCACGTGTCGTGCTCCAACCGTCCGTGCTTGCCCACTCCGCCCAATCCGCGTTCGCCGACATGGACACAAGGTGGGCTGGATCCAATTCCGTCTTCAACGTTCACGCGTGGAACGCGCACGACATCCCGGCCGTACATGCGCTGCACAGGGCTGTGACCTCGAGACCACTCGTGCAGAGACGCGCTTGTGATCATCTCTGCTTCTGTCGTACCTGAATACCGCAAGGCATGACAGAAAACAGAATGATAAGGGATCGCAGCCGTGCTCAGCCCAGACGTACGAAAGAGGCTCGCCATCGTAGCCATCGCGAAGGAGACACCTGTGGGCGCCGACTTGGAATGGCCAGGTGACCTGTGAAACACGAGCGTCACGCCGCGTGCACTTCATCCTTCTCCGGTCCTCTGATTTCCTCCTCGCCATCTACTCCGCTGCCGGTCGCAAGCTTTTGGACGATCCTGACGCCGTAGTCGAGCCTCTAGATCAGCAGAGGCGGCAAGGGTTCTATGGGCAATGCTTGTCAGCAGTCATCATATGTCACTCGGGAGAACTTCGCGATATTGTGGGCAACAAACCTTCGACGAAAATATCGTTGTTCGCATTCCTACGTTCCTGCCTCATCGCCCGAAAAGCTAGAGACTAACATCACCACAACAAGCTACTAACACTGCATCTCTTGATACAGGTCATGGCCAGTTGGCAACTCGTCCCCCATGGACGGCCTTGAATCCTGGTGGCTTTCTCAAAGGCACCGCCGTGGTGTTTGAGCCGGGATCTCTGGGAAGAGAACCGAGCTCTTCTCAGGTTGATCGTTGTCACTCAACATGAGATTCGATGCGTCTGACCTGCTGATGATCTTCATGGCTATCGACAGCACGACGAGACTGGTAAAACTCTTGCCCATCGCCGAACGTTCAACCGCTAGGACACTGGGGTTCATGCTGGGACGCGAGAAGACCAGGTTTAGAGAAACAAGCTCGAGAGGCCTTCGCGCGATCCACATGAGGCACTCCCGGCCTCATACGTGGAGGGCAGGGCTTCTTCAGCCCAAGCCCAGCTGTGGACCGGGACTGCATGTTCTGGGACTGGGCCGCAACCGGTGCCCTTCAATTGACCTAATATTCACGCATTGGGCACCGAGGACATTAGACAAGGGAGCTTCCGGCAGCACGACGACGAGGACCTTGGAGGGACGGAGATGAAAGCGTGTACTCTACGCGTCGGCGATTGAAAGGCAGCGCTCAGCACAGGGTCTCGCTAAACATGCGGGCCTCCCGAGTCCCAACACCTGCAGTCAACGTTCAACGCTGCGGACACGGTTGTTAGATTATCATCGATCACAGTTGCCTAACGAGCCCTTTGTCCATCAACTCGGGATCACCTTCGAGAGCCATATTATGATATGCTGGACGAGCTGTAGCAGGGTAAGCGCATCTAGGTCGTCGCCATATCCAGTGTCCGTATTATTACGACTCGCAATGATATCCCAAGAGTACCATGGGTATAAGTTATCTACTGCGATCCTTGTCCACAATATGCGCAAAGAGATACCAAGCCTCAAACCGCGACAATTCAGTCCAATGCTCCTACCAAGTATTCGTCCCGTATCCCCATGATTTCAGGTCAATGCCTCACAGTGCCTTTGTGGCCATGGTGCGTGAGATTATGGCTCGCAAGCGTAGCAGAAACAATCTCGTCTTGCCCATCGTCGCAGATTGCTGTGTACGTGTGTTGGGACGCATTCTGAGGGATCCACCCGTACTTGAGGCCAGCCTGGTATGACCACTCGTCCGCGCTCTCGGTCTTCCACGTCCGCTGGATCCAGCCGATGGTTACGTTTTCGAAGGCGGTCGTCTGTGCAGCGTAGTCATCAGCAGAACCATTCAGAGCACCGTGCATATGGCATACGGAGCAACACGCACCTGGGCATCCCAGTACTTGGCCATGTTGGTGATGTACTCTTGGCTGAAGGTGTCCCCAGACCCGGTGAATCCATCGCAGCTGCCGATGTGCTTCGAGCCAGGGTACGAGCCGTCGTAGCGCGCGCCGACGCCGCGGCCGTTTAGGTACTTCGCGCAGTCCGTGTAGGAAGGCGTCCATTCGCCGACGATGACCCAAAGGGCGTACTGAGAAAGGGTCGAGGGCATCTGGCACGCCGTTCGTACGTGCTGATCAAAGGCATTGTTGATCTTGTTTGGCATGACGAGCATCAGTAAAAGCGGCGCATGTCGTAACATGGCATGAGGATGGGACTCACCTGCGAATTGAATATCTGGTAGGAGTGGGTATCCATCGCTACGTCTTCCTCGCTTGGCGGCGTCTCGAAACCACGCCAGTACCTATAACGGGCAAACGTCATGCGTTAGCGCTTGGTACTGGCGTATAATGGGACGAGTTAGACTGACGCGGGAGACTGGGAGGCGTCATGAAGCACTACCAGAGGGGAGCTTGAAGACTGGCTGGGCAATTGTCAGAGGTCAGCTCGCACATCCTTGAAGAGGTCGTCGCGGCACGGGAGGATGCTTGCTCACTGGATGCTGGCATACGAATCTTGATAGTACTGGCGGACCGCCTCAAGCATAGCACCGCCCGAATAGTAACCAGCAGGGCTGAGAGCTTCCTGCATCAAAAACGGCGTGAATGGGAGCAAATATGATAGGAGTACTCATTGAGGGGCTCGATGGCCGAGACTACATCCTTATCATGGGAGAATGTATCAGTGATGTTCTGGATGACAGCCTTTGTGCGCTCGATGTTCGTCTGGTTGGTGTGCCACAGCGGTGCTGGGAGCCGCTGGCCAGAGCTATCGTACCTGTATCACTGTCGTTCAGCAACGACGCGCATATAGGAGTCCAAGGACCTGTGTACCGACCCATTCTGGCTGCCCGGGGCGCCGTGCAGGTCAACGATGATTTGCAAGCCATTGTCCCGCGCCCACCCGACAGCCTTCTGCAGGTAGGGCAGCTGGCCGGATATGTAGGGCTCGCCTGGCTTCACATCGAACGCCCAGTATCCGATAGGAATACGGACGAGATTGAGACTGACGTGGATGCATTTGGGGGGGGGGGGGGCGAGAGGCGAGTACATGAGATCCGTTCCGCCGATTGGTGACTTGCACAACTCACCCAGCGTTGGCGATATCAACGAAGTCTTGCTCGGTGATGAAGGTATCCCAGTGGTTCTGCAGCGTAGAGACCGTGGTGTTGTGGTCTTGGTATTGGGCAAAGGTCCACTCATCGACTATTCCGTCGTCGCCAGTATTGTCGAATAGGGATGGAGTGATCCATGGCTGATATGGTGTATTAGTACACAGTCAGCCTTGGCACTCTGGATGGCGCAGGTTACACACCTCAAGCACTAGCCATCCGGCGAGGTTGACTCCCCGAAACTTCTGATGGCCATATGGGAAGCCAGCACTCCTTAGAGGAAGACCGATGGCGAGAAGGGTCCCTGCAAGTAGGGCTTTGAGTGAGATCATGGAGGTTGCGGTAGCTTCGACGAAGGGGCATGAACACGGTCCAGTGAACATTGGCTCAAGTATTTAAGACCAGCCGCGAAGCATCAATGCAGCCCGTGCATCTGCTTGACTTCAATCATAGTTGTTGACTGTGCTGCTACCACTTCTGGGACTGCGCCTGCTGTTACTGACCTGCCCTTGTATTCCATGCCTACCCTATGACACCCCGCAGTCCCTGTCGCGCGATGAGGGATGGGTCATCTCTGAAGTGTCCATCTTTCACAGATGGAAGCGGATGGGAGGCCCATAACTGCCTGTTCGCGTCACGGGCGGCACAACACCGTGCGTATAGAGAATGTACTGTGGTCAAGTACCAGTCAGCCATCTGTCCTCAATCGGCAGACCGCCGAGTGGCTCGAGATCACATACCTGGACGATGGAATTCATTGAATGATTCAGGCCATCATGCATATGGTTTGTGAGTGAGAAAACACACAAAGTGAGTAGTTCGGGTCTTTTCGATCCCTAGCCATATGGTGCCGTGTGCCATATCACCCATCATGCCTCACAGGTTCAACTGGAAGTTGTACGTCCTACGTCCAGGGCACCTTGTACCCTTCAATTCCCACTCACAGTAGCCGGCTCTCATAGCGCCGGGGTATCTTTGGGTTGTTACCGCCGCTCTTCTCGGCGTTGAAACGAGGCAGAGAAGGTTGTGCCCGCGCATCAGCACAGCTCGCGTTTAGGGAGATAAGAGGAGATCATGACGGCATTAAGCACGGTGTCAAGATGGCAGGATACCTGCAGGTTGCAAGTTGCTTGCAGGAGACGAACGGCCGTCCGAGCGGAGGAGAATAGCCGTGAATTCGCAGGTCGGGCATCCGAATCGTAGAGCCCATGTTCGATGGCCTACGGTGTGCAGACACGTCGGCAAAGTCAGTGCATGTCTAGGAGGTGGTCGCGGACGGAGAGTGCTAGTGCCACAGCCATGAGCGCAGCGCTGGACGCGGAGGAGGGTTGCTGTACGCTGGCTGTGCCGCCGGAAACGGCGACTTCCGAGTTGGGCGATCTGCGAAGGACGCGATGCGAGTCCAACGTTTACCGCACGTTTAAGTACTCGACCCTCATCTCATCCCTTCCTCTCCTTTCCTCCACTTTCTCCTCCACCACTCTCTGTTTAATCCTCGCATACTCTACCCGTCATGTCCATCGATAATCTCCGCCAACGTTACGAATCTGCAGGCCAGGGCCACCTCTTCACCTTCTGGGACGTCCTCGACCAGTCCGAGCGCGATGCTCTGCGCGCGCAGCTCGAGGCTCTCGACATCGAGCGCGTCAACCGCATCTACAACAAGGCCGTGTCCTCCGAGAAGGAGCTCGAGTCTAGCGGCGGCAAGGAGCCTATCGAGCCCCTTCCTGAAGACGCGGCCGACTCTGTTATTGGTGATTCCGAGAAGACGCGTGAATGGAGGGAGATCGGCCTGCTGGCCATCGCGCACGGTGAAGTCGGCGTGCTGCTCATGGCGGGCGGCCAGGGAACGCGGCTAGGCAGCTCTGCGCCCAAGGGGTGCTATGACATTGGCCTGCCCTCCCACAAATCTCTCTTCCAGCTCCAGGCGGAACGCATCGCGCGATTGCAGAGGATCGCAGAAGAGATGACCGGCAAGTCTGCAGGATCTGTCGTGATCCCGTGGTATGTCATGACGAGCGGACCCACGAGGGAGGAGACGGAGGCGTTCTTCCAAAAGCACAACTACTTCGGCCTCGATGCGAAGAACGTCATCTTCTTCGAGCAAGGTGTGTATCGCGAGCAACACAGCGCCGAGCTACGTGTATTGAGCGGTAATTACAGGAACACTGCCATGTCTCACCATGGATGGCAAGGTCTTGCTGGAGACGCGCTCACGCGTAGCCGTGGCACCAGAAGGCAATGGCGGCCTCTACGCCGCGCTCCGCCAGCCGCTTTCTCCCTCGGACAAGTCCCACACCGTCCTCTCCGACCTCGATCGGCGCGGCGTGCGCTACGTGCACAGCTACGGCGTCGACAACTGCCTCGTGCGCATCGCGGACCCCGTCTTCGTCGGGTACTGCATCCAAAAGCAGGCGGACTGCGCGGCCAAGGTCGTCCCGAAGGCGTACCCGACCGAGTCCGTCGGCGTCGTCGCGCGCCGCGGCGACAAGTTCAGCGTCGTCGAGTACTCGGAGATCTCGCGCGAGCAGGCGGAGCGCCGGGACGCCAAGGGCGAGCTCGCGTTCCGCGCGGCGAACATCGTGAACCACTTCTACACGACGGACTTCCTCCGCTCCGTCGAGGCGTTCGAGGACGAGCTCGCGTTCCACATTGCGCGCAAGAAGATCCCGCACGTCGACCTCGCGTCTGGCGAGCCGGTCAAGCCCGCGAAGCCGAACGGCATGAAGCTCGAGATGTTCGTCTTTGACGTCTTCCCGTTCACGAAGCACTTCGCCGTGCTGGAGGTCGTCCGCGCGGACGAGTTCAGCCCGCTCAAGAACGCGCCCGGCACGGGCTCGGACGACCCCGAGACGAGCCGCCGCGACCTCCTCGCGCAGCACCGCCGCTTCCTCGAGGCTGCGGGCGCGAAGGTGCTCGACGGCGTCGAGATTGAGCTCTCCCCGCTCGTCACGTACGCTGGCGAGGGCCTCTCGTCCGTCAAGGGCACGACGTTCTCGCGCTCGGGATACGTCGAGTCGGTGGAGGAGCTTGATGCTCTAGTGTAGGACAGGACTAATTGGCTCAGAGGGGAAGATCTCTCTCAAGCGGCAGCAGCAACAGTAGTGCAGTAGTGTGATGCATCGGACTCAGTGTAGTACCATCGTATATCCGTCGTCGTCATCGTCGTCGCATCGTTACCAGCGGACATCGGACATCTTACTCTTTCCCTATGGCTCCTCTTACCTTCGTAATCAAGTTACCATCCAGCTCTTTGACACTACCCACCTACGACCGCCGCTCACTAGTAGCAAAAGCACAAGCCTCTCAGACTCACCCACGTAAACAAACAAGCAGGGAAGTCCGGCAAGGAATGGACACTCATCGTCTCATCGTCGGAACAAAACCAGTGAACTTCGATGGGCACGCACGCAGGAGCAGTACACGTAACAACAAGGACCGTCCGCCGCACGCACGCCCGCCCACGCTCACTGTCACGAGCCGCCGTCCACGCGCCGAGTATTCCCCTTGTCGCCCTCGGCCGGTTTGTGCAGATCTTTGCTGTGCAGCGCGCCGTGTAGGGATTGTAGGAATTGTCGCGTTCGTTCGCTGTCGGGCTGTTGGAAGGGGTGAGGGGAAGAAGGCGTTGGTAAGCAGGCGAACGAAGGGCAAGACATAGTCGGGGTGAGTAAAGGAGGGAACACGCACTTCGTGACAGCAAGATAGCAGTTTGTTTACTAGCACTGTTTGCTGCTCCGTCGCCTCGTCCAGATCTCGACGCAACGCCCTATTCTGTAGATCATCGAGATGTGCGTGAGACCGGGGGCATCTTGATCACAGGCAGATGGGCAGATGGCGGATGGAGCTGCATGCACGCACCTCGTCTTCCATCTTGTCGGCTCGCGCCTTCTCCGCGTCGGCGAGCTGCTTCTGTTCTGCGGCTCGCGCGCGCGAGAGGAGGACCTCGAGCTCTTTGGAGCGGACGACGCACTCAAAGTGGCTTTCCCGCAGCTTATACTGTCGGAGGACCTCCTTGAGCCGTTCTTGAACACTGTCGATGCAACGTGGGGGTCAGCCAGTCAGCGCATGATGGCATTGGGGGTATGTGTCGGGCACGCACACTCCGTCGAATATACTCTGGAGCGTCTTCCGCGCCCTGGTCAAGATGTCAGCGATCATCCTTTGCCCTCGGCGCCTCGTCATCCACGAAACTGCAGGATCATAGTCACGCACTCTGTCGGGTTCTCCACCCATTCTTTCCTCAGTTTCTGGCGTACGGGCTGGGGCTCGTCCAGCTCCTCCGTACCAGGGCCCTCAGTAAGATCCATCATCTCAACAGCCAAGATGACGTCCCCCTCCTCGATGCCCGCCTCCTCCGGGGTCTGATCCGGCTCCAGCGTCCGGCCTCCATGCGAGAATATGAACTGCATCGAGCTCCCGCCAATCGAGGACGACCCGCTCGTGCTCGCCGCGTCAGACCTAATCGTCCCGTTCAGCTGGGGGCTCCCTCCCTTCTTCCCGTTCCCCGCGGTGACGGTGCTCGCGCCCGCGGCAGACGCAGAGAGGGCGCCCCCGCCGCCGTTCATGTTCGTCTCCATGCGCTCCGTCCACGCGTTAAAGAGCCGCGAGAGCTTCGTCTTGCGCGAGATCTTGAAGTAGAGCTCCGCGCGGTACTTGCACACGACGCGCACGACGATGTCGGGCATCTCGCGGTACTTGCTTTCCTGGATCTTCGCGCGCTCTGCACGCTTCGCCATGTCCGCCTTCATTTGCGAGATCTATATGCGGCGACGCGCCGTCATGAGTGTCGGTGCGCCACGTCCGAGGGGTAGAGGGGGGATGGAGGGACGCACCTCTTCCTGAGCCTCCTCCACGCATGTCGCTAATCGTTTGCTGTCTTCCTGCAGAGAGCGGGCCTGTGAGAAACGCGGGTTGGGAATGTCGGGTCAGCGAGGCGACCCACCCTTAGCTTCTTGTTATCCTGCGGGAACAGTCAAAACCGGGACGCGGTGAGTATACGGGCTGGCGGTCACCTTCTGCAGTTCCCGAGCCAGGTTCTCCATCTTCGTCTTGGTCTGGTTCGCCTTAGTCAACTGACTCTTGGCTGTTGCATGACGTGAATGAGCGACACCATGCCGTTTGGTTGGTCTAACCCGATGCTCTCTACACACCTGCATCCTTGTCCTTCACGAGCTTTTGCTTCTCCTTCGCATGGTCGCGTTCTAACCGTTTCAATTCCGCGAACTGGCGTGGGCCGGTCAATGTGCGCTGCTGTCAAGCACGGGTCATCAGACGCACCAGCTCGATGTACTTTGCGTGGATCGCGGTTTCCGTCATGCCAGACACAGATTTCTGTGCCTCCTCAGCTGCTTTGGGGTCAACGAGCCACCCTGGGAGTATGCGCGGTATCAGACGCACCAAACCGTCTCTCCTCCTCCTCTTCGTGTACCTCCTCCTCCTCCAGGGCGGCGATGCGGTTCTTCAGCGTCTCGTACATCTGGGTGGGATCGACAGGCTGTTCCGGAGCCTTCTTCTTGCCCTTCTGCGCGGGTGCGTGGGTGGCATGTGCCGGTGCGCCGTTGGGTGGACGTGTGCCGGGCTGGGTGTGCGCGGTATTTGGTGGGACGGGTGGTGCAGCAGCGGGCGCGGGGGGTGTTGGGCCGGCGGGAGCGGGTCTGCCTTGTCTGGCAGTCTGTGTGCCGTTCATGGAGCGGTGGTGGACGTGGTTAGCCCTGTGGCAGATAGTGAGCCTGGCGGGGAGGCAGGAGGCGAAGAGGTTGAGGAGGAGAATGGTAGAGAGGGCTCAGCCCAGGAGCGGAGAGCGTCGAACGGAACACTGGCAGAGGCTGCAATTGATCCTTGCTAAAGCTTGCCAATTGCAACTGCCGTAGCCTTTGCACCTTCGTCCCTCGCAGACGCCCTGTCCCTCCTTGTCACGCTTTCGCAAACTGCTTTCCTCCTTTTCCGTCACAGCTTTCCTTCTTTCCGCCCACCACCACCTCTCGCTTTGGCCCATTGTCGTTCGCAATACTCGTCGTTGTGCCTGCTGGCATTGCCTAATGCAACGTTTCCACCCCACTCGCCGCCCATGTCCATCTGTGATCTCGTGTTATTTTCGTCAAACACTTTCCCTCTCATGCTCTCTATGGGATGACATACGCGCGGAGGGCACGCAACAGAGCTGAGAATCTGGACGGAACGCCGCGCTTCCAGGTACGTCTGTCGGAGTTTGTCTTCATTCGTGTGAGCGTGCTGCTTGCACCTGATGCTGCCGGATTGGTAGTCAGCAGTCCTAGCACGTTGTTGTATTGTACTTGAAGCAATGCAGCATGGCCTCGACTCGGACCTTACTGTGCCGATCGGGTGTCATGCCGCGTCAGAGTTTAATTGAGTGGCCACCGTTGCATACAAGGGGCTAGTTTGTTATGGACATGAGCGACCAGTGGTTCGAGTGAGGCCGATCAAGATATGCCAGACCAATGCGTTGACCTGCGCAACGGTGTTCCGCATATACTTGTAGCAGACGTACCACGCTCAGCTTCTTTCAGATACTCAATGTCAGCTCTAGTCGTTCCTCACCCACAGACCACGCACATGATAATCCGAGTCTAAACCATTCAATCCGAATCGTTCATATACGTACGTGATCTCGACCCCCAGATTAAAAGTGATCTTCCGACCTGTGCAAGGACAGATGACTGACTGGTGCTTGACCACAGTACAACCTCTTGGTTGACATATTATGACGCGAGTACGCAGTTATGGGTCTACCATCCGCTTCTATCTGTACAAGGCTGACATTTTGCAGATGTCCTATCCCGCATCGCATGATGGAGACTGTGCAGTGCCATAAACCAGGCATCGAGCCCAAGAGCGAGTCAGGATTAGAAAATACGGTCCTACAAGTACTAGCAGCGAAGTCAACGACTGTGATTAAAGCCATACAACTGTATTGGCTGCATCATTGCTTCGCGGCTCGTCCCAACTACTTAAGAGGGTTGGGACTATGTCTCTTCCGCAGTTGCTATGGTCCATTTCCACGCCCTGCTCACAGGGACCCTTCTCGCTATCGGCCTCCCCTCACTATGTGCTAGCTTCCCATATGGCCATCAAATGGTTCGAGGAGTTAACCTTGCCGGATGGCTAGTGCTTGAGGTGCGTCATCCACTGCTCTGACCATGATATTCTAAACTCGACTGTGCACAAATACATAACACTAGCCGTGGATCACGCCCAGCTTGTTCGACAATACCACCAATGACCAGATCATCGACGAGTGGACCTTTGCGCTATACCAAGAGCACAATACCGCGATCTCCACGTTGCAGAACCACTGGGATACCTTCATCACCGAGCAAGACTTCTTTGATATCGCCAACGCCGGGTGAGTTGTGCAAGTCACCAATCGGCGGAACGGATCTCATGTGCTCGCCTCTCGCCCCCAACTGCATCCACGTCAGTCTCAATCTCGTCCGTATTCCTATCGGTTACTGGGCGTTCGATGTGGAGCCGGACGAGCCCTACATATCCGGCCAGCTGCCCTACCTGCAGAAGGCTGTCGGGTGGGCGCGGGACAATGGCTTGCAAATCATCGTTGACCTGCACGGCGCCCCAGGCAGCCAGAATGGGTTGGTACACAGGTCCTTGGACTCCTGTATGCGCGTCGTTGTTGAACGACAGTGATACAGGTACGATAGCTCTGGCCAGCGGCTCCCAGCACCGCTGTGGCACACCAACCAGACGAACATCGAGCGTACAAAGGCCGTCCTCCAGAGCATCACTGAACTATTCATCAACGACCAAGATGTAGTCTCGGCGATCGAGCCTCTCAATGAGTATTGCATCACCACTTGCTACCACCTACACTCTTTCTTCTGACCGAGGAGTTTCTCAGGCCTGCTGGCAATGATGGCGACGATGTACTCCGCGTGGCACGCCAGTACTATCAAGATGCGTACGAGATTGTCCGGTGAACACGCACCTTCCTGCTCCATCGCAGCCCTTCCTGCGCCGGGCTGACCTCCTACATATGCTCAGAAACCCGGGGCAATCCAGCACCGCCACCCTGGTTTTGCTGCATGACGCCTTCCAGCCTCCAAGGTACATTTCATCAACCTCTGCATGTAGTAGCGCTCGCCGATGTGGATGCTTTCGTCCGCCGCTGTAGCTACTGGTCATCTTTCATGGAACCACCAGAATGGCAAAACGTAGCGATGGACACCCATTCCTACCAGATATCCGCTCCGCAGGTGAGTCCCACACTCACGCCATACTCTGACGTCCATAGGTCATGCGGTTACTCATCGTGCCGAGCAAGATCAACTACACCTTCGAGCAGCACATACAAGCGGCATGTAACATGTCCGCGACCCTTTCCCAGTTCGACCAGTCGGTCATCGTCGGCGAGTGGACGCCCGCCTACACCGACTGCGCGAAGTACCTGAATGGCCGCGGCGTCGGCGCGCGCTACGACGGCTCGTACCCCAATTCGACGGCCGTCGGCAGCTGCGACGGGCTCACCGGGTCCGGGGACACCTTCACCGAAGAGTATATCAACAACCTGAGCATGTTCTGGGCTGCCCAGGTGCGCACTGCTTCGTGTCCTGCGTAGGTGCTCGAATGGATCCGCTTACGTGCTGCGACTGGTGCCCGTGCTACGCAGGCCGCCACCTTCGAGCAATACGCCGTGGGCTGGGTACAGCGGACGTGGAAGACGGAGAGCGCGGACGAGTGGTCGTACCAGGCTGGGCTCAAGTATGGATGGATTCCGACGAATGCGACCCAGGTGGACCAGGGTGTGAAGTACTGTACATCTGCTACGCCGTCGTGATTGTATGGCTTGTGCTTTGGGTGCCCGTGGAAAATTGTACGTACCTTGGCCAGGTCAATTTTACGGCGTTGAGAACTGGGCAAGTCGGTCTGTGGCAAGGTGCACTCTCTCTCGCGGAGGGTGAGGCTGGATGAGGACAGGCCCCAGGAAACATACCGTGTTCGTCTATTGGGCGCCTGCTGCATGTTGTTGCCCCAGTTTCTAGCATGTCAAGATGACTTGCATGCCAGCAAGATTTCCGCCTCGTGGAGTATTCCCCTTGTATGATTGAATATGAGTAGTGGTGCTATAGCGTGCGTAGATATTACAGTGTGAATTATACTTGGGTAGTGATATAGAGGCTTCGTCTGCTCGTTGCGAAGCTTCAGTAATTGGGCACGTAGCATAGTCAGAACGTCGCGTACGCACCTATGGATAGGAGCAAGCGTCCTAGTTGCTCTCGATCGGCTCGCCCATGGACCACTTAGTGAACTCCAGCACCTCAATCCCGCTATCCTCCGCACCCTCCGCAGCCAAGCCAACTCTCCTCGCCCAGTGACGCAACTCTTCCTCGACGTTGCTGCCTTCCGCGCCCATGAACATGTCCGAAGGTTGCTCATACAGCGCTTCGGGGTTAGGCCCGCCCGTTTGCGAGCGGACGACTGAGGTGGGGAAGCCAACGATCGTGCGGCCAAGGGAACGTTGGAGGGCGGCGAGCTTCTGCTGGAACTCGTCGGAGACGATCAAGGAGGGTAGTTGGGGAGACTTGAGCGCGAGGAGCGCAAGCGTTCCCTTGGTGCCGTTCGTCGGGACGTTTACCGAGCCGTGGAGGTAGGGGAAGATGCGCAGACCAAGATGGCGTTGCTGGGCCGGGAACGGGTCGCGGGCGACGGAGGCGACCCTCCTCAGCGTGACCTTCTCACCGACCTTCGTGACCAAGTCGCGCACGGCCTCGCCGACGGTGACGTGCGACGTCGAAGACGTCTGCGGGTTGAGGTGATCGAGGAGAGGTGCCTCGTTCAGAGCTTCGCAGGACACGGCCTGGATGAACTTCTCCCCGCTCGAAGGCTCAGCGTGGAACGCAGCGGTGTGCGCAATGTCGCAGAGCAGCTTGCCGAACAGCTCGTTCCGCGCCACGAAGTCCGTCTCGCAGTTCAGCTCGACGATCGCCGCGCGCACCGCGCCCGCCGCACCCGGCCTACACCCGGGCGAGAGGACCTGCACGCCGACGAGGCCCTGGCCCGCATGGCGGTCGGCGAGCTTCGCGACCTTGGCGGCTCCCGTCGCCGCGCGGTCGGCATCGAGCCACTTGAGCGCACCCTGGAGGTCGTTGTTGCTGGCAGCAAGCGCTTCGCGGGCTTTGTTGAGCGGGACGCCGTCTACGAGCTTGCGCAGCTCGCCGATGAGCTTGACCGACGGCTTCGCGGGAGGCGCGGTGGAGTAGAGACGAGAGGCGGCGGCGGAGGCTCTGCGGGCAGCGAACATGACGAGGACGAAGGTGGCGGGTACAGCGATCCCGAGGTCGGGCGCGCCCTGCTCTACTTACAGCAAGTTTTGGCGCGCTCAAACCACGTGGTATGTCCTTCGCGGACAAGCAACCTTGGAGGCAGCGGTACACTTGGAAAGCAACGCCCACCGTCCTCAGGCTTTCTCTCGTCTCATCTTTGCTCACTGAAGCTATTGTAGTCTCAAAAACTGAGAGACTTGTTGAAATCGACTTTCTGTCAGTCGAAGGCTCAATTACTGTAACTACTTCTGGATCGCAGTGTCAGATAGCGACGAGACGCCCCTCAAATTCAGTTATCCGGCCAGAAGTAAGCCTCGCACCATCGGAAACACCTATACACATGCTCACAATTCAAGAGACTCAAGTATATAGACGTCTGTATCGAGCGTTGGCGCTGAGTGCACCAGCTGAAGGCGTGTTGAGTTCGTAACAGCAGAACCACTCGCACAGTGACAGCCGCACTCCATACCTTGCCCCAGGACCCAGGCGACTTCTTGTATCCGCCTTCTGTGAGCGGGCACCGTATACCTTGGCCAGTCGTCTGTGAGATTACGGGGGTAGGGGTTTGTTGATCATGGAGATATGCTGCTCGCATACCTTCAGCAACCTTGGGTCCATAACCAGTCCCTTCGTGAGCTTGTCGAACGGTGGAGTCAGCAGTGGCTTCACTTATCGCTATATTTCCATCGAAGTAGTTGGCCTGCGCTTGCTTCCACTTGAAGTCTACTTTTACTCTACGTCTCGCAACAGTCACGACAAATCACGCGCACGTGTCCGTGACTGGTCGCGCTTTCGAAGTTCACGAAATTAAATCCACAGAGCATGGGGTGGCTGATTTATCAAAGATCGCCGCCCAAGGACGTTCGAGTGCGCTGTTGCGTCAAACCGCCACGCTAATCAAAACATCTTGGATGCAGGTTATTTTGGCGCCTCAAAACGTGAAGATTGACTTGTGGACAAATACTCATAGCGAGCGCGCAGGGCCTCAAAAAAAACCGACCACGGGATGTCCAGGAAGATTTGTCTGTACCACATTGCCTTAGATCCACTACGCATAGACGGTCCACCCCCCAAAATCCAGAGGAAGCGAGACAAGACGCCTCCGACAGTCCCAACTCTGAGCCGACACTCCCTGTGGCCCCCGCCGGGCGCTCGTAGTGGTTCAGCGTGCCGTTGTGTAGGAATCTGGTAACGGTGCGTACATATTGCCAAGTTAGCAGAGCTGCAGTTCAGAATTTGCGGTGACCTGCGCCAGCATCGGGATCAGAAGGACTGCGGTGAAATATTTGATTGAACATACCCGTACAAACAGATACCTCAAACCGTCACCAATGCAAGACTCCCAAGGTCTCCGGCTCCGACCCCTGCTTCGCCGAGGCCCTCAACTCCATCTTCTGAGCCTACAATGCCGTGCAGCCGGACGCACGCAGCCCCGTAAGATCCGATGAATACACCTCTCTAGCTGCGATCTGGACCGGGACTCGGAAGGTGCGAACGGGCTCTCCACACAGTGCCGAAGCCGAGGACTCCGTGCAAGTCCGTGCTCGCGTATACACATTCTGTTGTACGGTTATTCACCGCCCGCGGCAATGCAGTTGCTTTGAATTGCCTGTGGCCGCCAGATGCGCGCAAGTCTCACTCGAGCGCTGTTCTTTAAGTTGTTATGCGAGCTGTCGTCAATGGACCGGGCGGCTGTCGCAGGCTATTCGTGAACATCTGTACCGACTTGGTCAGTTAACTGGTGACACCGGACATGACCAAGAGGCCGCTCGTCTGTGGTCGGTATGGGCCGACAGGCTCGTCTGTTGGCTGTGGGCAGGGCCAATTCAAGTACAACTATCTGTGCGGCGTGGGTACACTTTCGCACGCTCTCGACGTTTTGTTTATAAAACGACACCTTCAAAAGTATAGCGATAATGATGCATTATACAGATTGTATTAAGTATGTACTCCAGAATTCGAAAGCAGCTGCATAAATGGAAGAAAACCGGCCAGGGGAACAACATAAGGTGCCGCTATCGACGTCCCACACGTCGAACGCGCCTTTCCATACATACGACTACATGACGCCGACCAGCAAGCACCCGCGACCGGGAAACAAACGGGACAGACGTATGCACTCGTGAGAGACGCATACGCTGCGCTCTATAGGACAGGACACAAACGACCTCCACGCGGAGAAGACAGCAGCCGCTACTCGGCGCGCTTATGCACTCCGCGGGAATTTTTTGTGCGATGGCGACGGAGGCGTTCGGGCAACGACCGTAGCGGACCAGAGACGTACGTTCAAGTCCGAGGAACGTGGATGAATCAGACGTCCATGTGGGACTTGTCCCCGCTATAGTTGGCCGACTGCAAAATGGAAATCAATCATCTGGGAGCTAGTAGACAAGGTGCCTGGGAGACTTACGTCGCCGTCACCATCACGACGCGACTCCTTCGTGGTGTCAATGCGAATCGCGATGCTCGCCGCGGCGTCGCGCTTCTGCAGATGTCGGGTGAGTGACACGATGTGAATCACGAGCGACGGGCAGCAACTCACTCCGTTGGTGCTGAAGGGCGACATGTTCGCACCGGACGGACCACCGTTCTGGAGATCACGCAGCGAAACAGAGGTGTCGTGTACGTTGGACGCGTCACGAAGGCCCTTGCGAGCATTGAGCGTTGCCATGAGCGAGTTGGAGTACACTGGTTACGGAGCATGAGCGTGGCATTTCAATACGGCGATGGAAGGGCGACTCACGGCGGCCGATAAGGAAGAAGAAGCAAATGTAAACGAATGTGTTGGGAAGGGATAGGATGGTGATGAGCGACATGCACGCGCAGATACTTCACAAGCGGTGAGTCTCGTGGAAAAATCGCAATATAGCAGCACGCGTTACCTGGTCAGCAGTCCCGTGTTGACGGAGAAGATGATCTATGAGAAACGTTAGAATGGAAGGTGCTGCAGACAGTCTCGTGGGGCGACGCACCAGCCTGTTGATGAGCAAGTTCGACCTGCAGTACGTCGATCAGCTATGGCCATATTTGCCGCGCCCTTTCTGCCCCACTCACTTCTCGAAGCCAGTCTTCGAAACCTGAAGGATGGTACAGAGGATGGCAGCGATGCAGACATCGCCAGCCGCTGCGAACGCGTTGATGCTGATCGACAGTGCCTGTGAGGGAGCAGAGTCAGCAACGAGCGGCGCGACTACGGGGATTCGAGAATTACCTTGATCTTGCCCAAGTCCAAGAACGTCTGGAAGTGTGTTCTAATCGGCAGTGTTAGAGTGTAATAAAGCGAACAACCTCCGTACAACTTACGCCTTGATAGCGTACGCTAAGTGAACGGGAGGCCGTTAGTTGCAAGAAGCCCGGCGTAGGAGGTTTGGCGCTTACCCATAGCCACAGCTACCATTGCCGACACGAATGCACGTTAGACAAATTCAGGAGCTGACAGCAAGGATACACACAGAATTCCGCAGCAATCAAAGCGAGCTGTGAGACCGACTGCTTAGCCAGTATCAATGTACAACGATGATTTACACTCACGACAGGCACAACCAGGTAGAGCTTGCGGCCGCTCACTAGGTCACAGCGTCGGTATGCGCAGGAGAACACAGTCACGAAGGAGCTTACATTTCCAGACACGAGCAGCGAAGAAGCTACGGAGGTGTCAGACATCTACTCCTTGTATACAACATCATGATGATACGCACCTCTGCACGAACAAGCCAGTGAAGGCCTATGTGCCTGGTTGAGCAACTCTGACAACACGGCGCGGATTACTATGCATACCTGGAAGAACACCTCCACAATGATTGTGCTGCATCAAACTGATGAGTGCGTAAACGTAGGCCCGCAGAAAAAGGACACTCACGGCGAGAGCAGGCCAACCGTAACCGGGCTTCCGTAGTTGGTGACCAGATACCAATATACTGAGAGATATCGGTATGCAGAATGGTACAGCGAGAAATGATAGACGTACTACTATGTGATATGAGAATCTGAGCGAGCCCGTCAGCGTCAATTAGACGACGTCTGGAGAGAAACCTTACCTGGTGAATAGTATCTGTAGTCCAGACGGCTGCGACCTATAGAGACGTCAGCGCCGGAAAGACATGAGAACACCCGGGGTACTCACCAAGACCTTCAGGTACAGAGGGTCGCGCGGATAACGGGTGTAGTAGTAATACATCTGCGAGAGGGAAACTATGCATCCCGACGTCAGTATGAAGCATACCCCATCTCAAAGACGCTACCCACCCCCGTAGAACCTGTAGCGACGAAGCCTCAATCAAGCATTTGCGTGCGCTATGCCACTCGGTCAAACACTCACACGGCGCAGATGATCACTCCAATCAGGAGCGGACCCATCCTGTAGAGGTGCGAATGAGTATCATATCGCAGGAGTCAGGCGAGAAGAGAGACTTGCGTTCCGTCAAGGGGAGCCATTTTGAACTGAGCTATGAGGAAGAATCAAGAAAGCCAGGAACTCTGGGTGACAGAGGTTGGGGGGCCCAATGTGGGGTTCCGAGGACCAGTCTCCCCGGCTTATGAAGGCCTGGGTCGTGACGCCGGCGAATATTGGCGCAGGCGAGGCAGGGCCGTGCCGCCATCCATTTCCTCGGTGCTCTCGGAGGGCAGATTTCCAGAAGAGTCGACCCTGGGGAAGGGGTACCTTGGAGAAAATGCTTAACCCCTTGCGGGCAGCGCCCATGAATCTAACGCACACGTCAGTGATGGTCGCTAACTTTGAAGGTTCGGTTGAGGGCAGGGGTGCCCGGTAAGTCCCAAGCGAGAGAAGCCAGGAGAAGCCTCCGCCGATTAGCGAAAATGTACGCCGTCGGACAACGTTCTGACTGAGATCTGCGAGAGCCATGTGCGACGCGCCGACGCAAATAGGGTCGAGAACGTCAGGAAAGAGAGAGTTCTGACGGAAATTGACGCACGATAGTAAATGAAGTGAAACATCATATCCAATGGCGATGCGATGCTCGCGGTACCAAGGTGAGGGCTATTTGCCGCTGACACAATGGATGCATGTGGCGATGCCTGCTTCTGTACCAGGAGCATCCGACATACGCTCTAGCATGCCATCGCCTGGATAACGTCTTGGATCTGTAAATGCATATACTGCAGCAGGTTGCTAAGAGAACATGGTCTACGAGGAAAATGTTAGTGATCCACGCGCGGAGCGCCTACACGCGGCGTGTTTGGAAAGATCTGTTGAGGGCGGGTCAGGTCGCTGATGCGAGGGTCAGTCCGGCCGCGCGTGAGAAGCCCCTTCGTGGCCGCCTCCGCAGGTCTATCTTCGCGATATTGTCTATCAATTGCACAGAGCGTTAAGGCCGCGGGTGCAGACTCCATCCGGCGGCCAATAGGTGCTTGGAGAGCACACCGATTTCAAATGGGGTTAACTGTTGAGGTCAGAATGCGTTAATTACTGACGAGCCGGGCACCCGATTTTGAGTCTTTGCCCAGCAATGGTACCTTCTAACCGTGCTTCGCACGAAAGCTTTGGTCTCGACTGGCGACTGCTGTAAGTGAGAGACCGACTACGTCCCTTTGTAAATGTCATAGCAATATGTGAGTCGGTTAGTAGCTTGCGGTGCAAACTAAGTATGTACCTGCAGCTGGTCACCAAGGACGGATCACCACCGTTCAGAAGCTGTCGCCTATACAGTCGGCTATCGGAGCCGATTTTGTCTTATTCCGTGGCCTCTGAAGCACCTACTGTACATGGCGGCATCCAACCCTTGAAGGGCCTCCCGAAGAGCCTGGGGGCGCGGGGGCCGAGGGTCTGAAGCTGCCAGGGTCTGATTGACATGCGTGAACTGACTGTCACCTGTGTGCTCACAAGTACCAAGCGCCGAAGTCAGCGGGATGTCTACACGCGGTAGTGTCGCCCTCGACGGAGTGGGAAGGAGTGTGACCTGCCAGCCATGTATGGTTGGCTAGGTTGGCTTCCGTCGTTTGGGGGCCTCAATTCGGCCTTGATATGGTCAACTTGATGGCCTGTGCTTGCAGCGGCACCAAGTGACGCGTGGAGACTCGGTCATGACAATGCACTGCGAGTACTTACAGAGGCATACGCTTCTCTGCTGTTAGGCACGACCAATGCGGCATGGCAAATACTGGAGACAATTGCGGTACAGTGTGGAGGACCAGCGCGGGCTAGGAGGATATCTATGAGCTCCTTCTCCTCCGCGGTGGGGCGCAATGACGTGGATGCACGGATTTTCTGGCAAGCATACGAAAAGCTATTGGATCCGTATATCATGTCAAATGCGCCCACGGTGCCACGAAGGCCACATGACGAGTACTGTGCGGCGATAGACTGGAGAAGGACGTGAGCGCCGTACGCAAAGGTCTGTTGAATATCACTTACAGCGTTCGATACTACCATCGTACTATCAGTGACAGGAGTGTTATCAGCAGCTCTGTCCTGGACTCAAGATGAATAACTCACATATTCGTACTTTTGGTCGTCATAGTCTCCAGCGGTAATTCCCTCGACAAGCTCGTCGGGTATGACTTCAAACTCGATATCGCAGGTGACGGATCGTTGAATAAGTCTACCCTCCAAGTCCACCAGGTGTTCGATCGCCACGTCGGTATCCTCGACCATTACCATTCCAACGTCGTCAGATGCACGTTTCCTCCATCCATAGGAACGGCCACCGTTGTAGTCCTCAACAACACCCCTCTCGATGCATGTCAAGTTGGCGAGGCCGGTGTGAATACCGTAGGGTCTACCAACGTTGTCGAGGGCAGCGACCAAGTAGGCGTCGACACCCTTCAACGCACTACCACTGAGGTTGGCGTGCGAGTATTTGTGGCTCAGCAGGTAAATGATCTTTGCCGGAGCGTCGAGATTGCTCTTACCCCGGTGCCACGAGGAAAGAACACGGCGGAGGCGGGCAGGGAGGTTGCTAATGCTCAGCATCGGACGTAGCGAGTTGGTAGTGTGCATGAGATTGAACGAGAGGGCGAGTCGATAGCCGCTGGTGATCGCTTTCACCTCATGTTCAACGTCGGTATACCAGGCAAAGACGGTGGTCTCGTTGAGACTGTCGGCGCTACAGTCGTATACTTGTGTCAAGTTGCCGTGCTTGACCTGTACCGCCCCTCCCGTGAACTTTGAGGGAAGGACGATTACCATCGTGGCGAACATGCCGTTCACTTGCTCTGTGCTGTACGACGATCAGTCAGTATGCCTCGCGGGCCTCCGCATGCGGACCTACTCTACGTGAGGGAGAAAGCTATGATTCAAGGTGTGTGAGAAGAAAATTACTGCGGCGCTATGATTGCGCAACTTACTGAGAGCCAGTCTCGTACAAAAGCAGTTTGTACGGCTCGCAGAAGGGTTTACTAGCTTGTGCATCCACACCAAGAGCTTGGCAGGCTTCGCGAACAGTATTGTCGAGGAAGGTGGTCCACGCTGGATTCTCGAAGCGGATCTGTCGCTGCGTGAGCCATTTCCATGCTTCGAAATCATGAGTTGATCACCCACCTCTTTTGCATCTATCTCCCACATATGCCGGTCTGACTTGTCAGTGATAGTTGTGTCTCCCTTACCAAATGGCGCTTGCTCCGCGTGAGCTCTGATTGCGGCGGCATCTCGCGTACTGAGAGGAAGTCCTATTGTGCCAATGCGTTCGATAGCAAGCGCAGGATTTGGAGCAGTTGTATACGTTTTGCTGAAGGAGAATGTTCCTGCGACCTCCAGATCTCCCGACAGTATCTCGGCCAGGTCTCCCTACGAAGCGTTAGCGACATCCTCTCTATCCGAAGCTGGTGCTGTCATATACCTACACGAATATTCTCTGAAGGATTTCGATATCACTATCCTCATTGTCTTCGTCTTCGTCTTCGTCTTCGTCATCAGTGGTATAGTTGATGCTTACAGCCTCGTTGGTATGCGTCCATGTATCAGACGGAGTGCTTCTTGCATACTGTTCGCCCAAGCGAGCTTCTGTGACACGATAGCAATGAGCGACGTTAGAGAAAAGTGGACAGCGCACTCACTGTCTACATTTACTGAAGCCTGGAATCTATTTACCCTACCTTGCAAGGAAGGCGGTACTACATGAGTGCCTGACGCGCTTTCCCCGTCGGTCTCCTGGAAAATACGTTGACATCCGGCACACAGTTTTAATCTAGCGTGCGGTGGGTCATGGCGGTGCTTACCATTGACAGACTCGCTGAAGCAAACCGTTTATGAGAAAGACCGAGAAAGACCACAGAAGAATGTAGACGGTAGGTCACGATCGCAGACGAAAAGGCTAGCAGCTGGATTCAGTGCCAAGCGACGTGGTCCTCAGTGTGTACGCGATGGTGCTCTGCAGCTGGACGCGTTGCACACGCTGTCATTCAATGCACGTGATCGTGACAATATCACACGCGCGTCGAAATCTTGAGCGGATGCAGTGAATAAGTAAGCGCCCATTGGTTTTGCCTCTTGCTTCAATGGCGGCTGCTTTCTCCTTTGCCGTACCCTCAGCGATTCCTCAGGACCTTCAGCTCATCCACGAAATCATCGGAGACATCCCAGCACCTAGTTCCAGCAAAGCTAGCGAAGCGGAGCCTTACTCCGATCACGATCATGGGACGGACAGTGACACAGACAGTGAAAAGGAGGTAGAAGCAGACATCCTTGGTGAGATCCAGGATGAGGACGACGACATGCCCTCCGGAAAAGAGTACGTTGCTATCCTGAGCTTCAAATTTCATTCACGTTTCTTAAGCATCGCAGAGGGGTACCGTCCGAGTCAACAAGCGATTCCGACTCTTCGAGTGAATCGGATTCTGAAGCAGAAACGCGGAAGCCGGCGCCCAGACGAGCCGAAGTAGATGCAGAGGACGACGAAGAAGGAGATGCTGCTGGCCCATCTGAGACGCAAGTCCGGACCAAGAACGAGGTGGTCGATGTTGATATCATCATTCCAGAGATCTCGGAGGTCGGCCCGCATGAGCAACTGGAGAAGGTGGGAGAAGTGATGAGCATCGTGGATAGGGTGGTCATTGTCAAGGGTATACCTTCGGATATCGCAAACAGAGGCTCAGAGAAAGCCCTTGACTCTGATACACTCTTAGTCTTCGAGGACAGGAAGGTCCTCGGCTACGTACGTCGTTGTCCCTTCAAACTGCCTTCACTATGCTACAACTGAGGACTTCCTAGATTTTTGAGACCTTTGGTCCAACAAGTGAACCACTATACCAGATACGGTTCAACCAAAAGTACCCTCTGGATACCGAAAAGGTCCAAGTTGGCAGAGCGGTATATCATGTGCCCGAGAGGAGCAACTACGTCTTCGTGCGACAACTCCGCCAATTCAAGGGTAGCGATGCCAGTAACGTCCATGACGAAGAACCCGGGGATGACGAGATCGAGTTTTCGGACGACGAGCAGGAAGCAGCTCACAAACGAGCTCTGGCACATCGGTGAGTGGGCCAGCTGTGACCTGTTTGCGTGCGGCTTATCCTTTGAAGGCGAGAGCAATCTCGCGGGCGTTCCATGTCCGTCTCAAGGCAATCCACGCCATTACCATCACGGATGCGAGATCAGGATATGGTCGACGATCCCTATGGGGGCAGCTCGTACGAGCAATCGGTCTCATACAACGACATGGACTTTGGCGCAGGCCCCTCACGACCCGCCCCTATACCCTACGATGATCCATATTCCGACTCCTATGGCGCTGCACCGGCGGCTGGAAGCACGTCGGAGGATACTCCCGCGTTGCCTCCCTCAAGCGTTCCTCGTGACGTAAGTCGCCAGGAACGTCCTGGTCGGGGTCGTGGTGGTACGCAACGTCGCGACGATCCCGGTAGAGGGCGGGGCAGAGGAAGGCGCCAGAACGATCGCGGGCGAGGTCGAGGTCGTGGAGGCGACTCAAGAACTCAGTCCGGTGCGTGGTCTGGGAGGCAGGCCGGATCCTCGAGCGAATACGATCCTCGCGGAGCCCGGCCAGCTTCTCCAACATCCCTCGCTATCGCGCGGGCGACGGGACAGTATGGCGACGGCCATGCGGTTGACCCTGGTTTGCACGGTCAAGCGTCGCACGCGGGAAGCGGCGGGTGGAGTTACCCTCAGATGCCCATGCAACCCTACGATTTCTCGTTTGGTTATCAGTACCCAGTGCAACCGCACATCAATCCACGCTTCGCATCCAACTTTGGGATGCCTGGCATGGGAATGGGATACCAGTACGGCGGTCAACCGGCCCAATATAGCCAGGACGGTTCGGGGTACAACATGGGTGGATATTCTGCTAATGGTGGTGGCGGCGGAGGCGGAGGCGGATGGGGTCAAGAATGGGGTGCACCGTCAAGTCAGGCTCATCAGGGCCAGGATCCAAGCGATGCTAGTAAAAGCGCCTAGTGGCGTACGTTCATCTGTCTCCTGTCTTCTGCGGTTAACGTATTCCTATTGTATCGATAACATTTCCTTTGTCTCGAGCTGCAATGGCGTTATGGATTGAGGACAGTCACCGATGGACATTTATGCGTGTTATCGGTCATTAGGCGTTTGAAGGCTTCTTTCACTATCGCCGTTGTCGAAATGGGTCGTCGTTCCAATGCTATAGGTATTTCGAAATGTTGAAAGGTCACGGTTCGAGTTCGAGCGACGAGGCCAGTGCTTAGATGTATAAGCGCGCGTTTCCGATAGCTGTGCAGGCGTTGAGTCGTCGAAGCCAATAGCCCCAACCGTTCCCAATTTGGTATGAACGCTTCGCCAGTGTCACGGTTCTGGCGCTAAGACGCCGAAAACAACAAGAGGAATGTAGTTGCGCGCCGCTCGGCCCAGCTGCCACTGTCCCTATCCCTTTCTCCTCGCCATCAACGCCGTCGACACCATGGTCGGCGCTCGCAACGGCAGCTCCGCCGCTGCAAAGGCCACGCGCGGGGCCAGCAAACAGCAGCAGGCGGCGTCCTCGTCATCGCCGGCACCCCATCGCGACTCCGCGTCTCAGCCACCGCTGTCGACCGCGCAGGCGTCCAGCTCGAAGGAAGGCATGAAGACTCGACAGAAGCGCGTGCTGCCAACGCGCTCGCGACGGGGAGGGCCTGGAGTAGGGAGCTGCGAGACGGACGTGATGATATTGGAGACGATGAAGCGGAAAGGTGCGCCTTAGCCACACCCCCTCCTATCATCTCATACTTACCGATATAACGGGATATGTGTATGGCATGTAGCGGAGAGCGAACCGCTTATTCCGGCGACGACTAAGTTCCTCCTCACCACGAACGGGACGCTACTCCCCCCCACCTCCGAGTCGTTCGAGGCTCAGCTCAACACGCACGCGTACGGCCGCTACTTCGACCGTCCTGAAGTCCAAGAGGCGTACAAGGCGCAGCAGCTCATCCAAACGCCAGAGTTCGTTGAGTTACCTCAGGATGCCAATGTGGGCAGCCGCTTTCGCCCGCGCGGCTCGGAAGACGTTCGTCCGCCCCCGCTGCTCGTACCCCATTGCACGCACTCACACACGCCTTTGTCTTTGTTGTTCCTTCTATACATCCTTACTGCTATGTCTGAATACATGCGATGCCGCCTGCGCTACTCAATGCCCATCCAATTTCCCTGTCGCGCCGATGGTTATACTGGCGTACCTGCATTTCCCTATACAGGATGCTCTCGATACATCGGACGCAGCGTACGAAAAGCGACACCGCAAGTACGAGTCTTTCGAGAAGCGTCAACGGCTGCGCGAGAAAGAGAAGCTCAAGCATGAGCACTACAAGCTCAAGGAGCGCATCGACCAACTCCGTGCGATGGATAGCTCTGCGTTCCTTGCTCTTCCCTCATCTGACTTCGTCTCTGCGCGCCACGCGACCCCCGGCCCGTCAGGGGAGCAGCGTGAGCCCGAGGCCAACGAGAATGTGGATGCGTCCAACCTCCACGGAGCTGCAGCATATCACGAGGGCGAGCGACGGCGCAAGGCAATGCTCGAGACTGCGCTTCAGCTGGAACAGCGCTACCGCACGTTGCTCCCTCCAGACAGACGATGGATGGAGAAGAAGTTGTCGGAGAAGCCCAGCAGCCACGCAGCCTCTGTCGAGGTCGCCGAAGAGGAGACCATGGAGGAAGAGCTGGACGAGGAGGGTGAGGAGGAAGCGGAGGCCAGCGCGGAGGAGGATCAATTGGAGCCGGAAGAAGACGACGGCGAATCCGAGGTCGACCCTGACGAGCAGGAGCGAGAGCGGTCGAAGAAGCTCAAGCTGCGCATCAAGTTCCCGCCGCGGATGATGGCAAACAAGGGGTCCGTCTCCGCACACGCGGAGTCCAAGCCACCACCGTCGAGAGGGGGAGGGAAGCAGATTACGCTCTCGCCGTTTTTCAAGGCACACGCTCCTGGGGGAAAGGGCGGGAAGGGATTCGCAGGCTCGCCACTTCGATCCGCCTCGTACACGGCGAGTGAGGGCACTTCCAAGCTCGGGCGGTACTCAGTGGACACGGCGGATACGCTGCACCAGGCGCCGTCTGCGAAGCGACAACGCGTACAGGCCTCAGCATCCACGAAGTCCAAAGTCTCGAAGGCGCAGAATGGTGTCGGCAAGGCTGAATCTATCTCTTCCGCAGGTAAGTCGTTGAAGTGCAATCCTTGGCGCGGACGCTGACCATTCTGTAGGCCATGCTTCGAAGAAAGAGCCGACTGCCTGCGTGCTCATGGTCGCGGCCATACGTCAGTCGAGTGCTCCCACCGCGCGGAAGACACAGCGACACGTCACGGCCTTCGGGGTGCGGCTGCCAACCGAGATCGAGGAGGTGCGCGACTTCGAGATCCCAGACTGGGTCCTCGCGCCGTCCAGTATCAGCGAGGACGGCGACCGCCAAGGGTCGTTCGACCACTACAGCTATACCCATGGGGGACGATCAGACGCTGGGTATTCCGCGTCGGTAGGGGACGCTGCAGACTACGGTACATAATCTTACGTCGTGTATAATCAGGCCAAACGCAGGTTGGCTATCAGTCGTTGGGTTCCCGGCATGTCATTTATTAGTTGGCCTTTTCAGCCAAACGTATATGTATAGCGTATGTATGACTCCCCGTCGTCCCGTCTACGGCGCCCTTGCCTGTGCGCCCTTGTCAGCCCCGACAAACTTCTCCACGATGGTGAGCGCGTTGTGGCGCGACTGCAGCCCGACGTCTTTGCGCTTCGAGAGCACGAATTCGCTCAACTGGAGCGGGCTGAGCTTGGTGACGTCCGTCGTCGGCAGAGCGCGGGGGACGTAGCGCGAGTAGTCACCAGCAGCACGCTCGAGGAAGGTCTGAATACGATCTTGAGTGGCAGCCTTCAGAGAGGTGGTCGAGCGTTCAGAGGGGGCGTTGGTAGCAGGAGGGCCAAAGAGGTCGTCAAGGCTGCTGAGTTGGATTGCCTGCACAGCGGGGAGATTAAAGGGCTCCTGCGGGGGCGCCGAACGCCTTCGGGGAGGCCGGGACTGCGTTGTTTGTCCCTGTGCTTGAGACTGTGCCAATCGTGAATCGGCCTCGCCCTGTTGTCTGTCTTGGCGAGGCTGCTGGCCGGTGTTTTGAGCGTTGCCTTGGTTGTTCCGCCTGAAGTTACGTTGGCCATTGTTGCCACTGCTCTGTCTTCGCTCTCCGGCGTTGACGCGGCTTCGGTCGCCCTCGGCCCCGTCGCGGTTGAAGTTGTTTGAACGAGGCCGTTGCTGGCCCTGACCTTGCTGGCGGTTGGCGCCGCCATTTCCACCACCGTCGCGCCTTTGGCCGCCTTGTCGAGGCTTGTTGGCTAGGAGCACACACGTTGAGAGCGTTTTGACGTTTCGTAGAAAGAACTACGTACAAATGGTAATGTCTCCTAGGTTGCTGGCGATCGGGATAGCGCGCTTCCTAGGTGCAGCCTGTGCACCGTCTCCAGACGGCCTCTGAGGAGCTCCGGCATCGGAAGAAGTAAAGCGGACTTGAGAAGACAATCGCTGGGCAATATGAGAGGAAGACCTCGTTGCCGACGACAATGTCGACGGAAGACGAGCGAGCATGGCAGCAGCAGAAGGCCGAGGTGGTGGTCGCCGCACAGAAGACAGAATAAACGGGCGTCTAGTACGTTCCGCTTCCGCCGCGGTGCACTGCAGCGTCTATCCATCCTACCTAGTAGGTAGTACAGTAAGTAAGTTCACTGCTGACTTGTGTCACCTCACCCTGCGCATTGTATACATTCATTCTTTTGCTTACGACCGCTCTATTTTTGCAGGTTCACAGAGCTGTTGAAGCCAGTGTTGCTAGTCGAAGAATCCTGGCACCCGTGCCATCAAACAGCTTCGTTTCAAGGTCACCGAAAAGGGGTTCACATTGTTATTGGAACTACTATGGGTCACTAGAGCCTCTAGATCTTTGCATCGCCCTCACTCTGTGGTTTCAAACTCGCCGTCTTGGCGTAGATGCGGAGTCGCCAGCGGCTGGTGTCTCCCAATGGGGAAATCTAACAGTCCGACTGCCGCCTGCGGAATGCTGTTATTGTGCGGTGCCGCTTAGAGGCCTGTGGCCTTGTGAATACCACGTCCGCAAGCAACAGCACAGGTGATCTCAAGGCGTCTTGTGGCCCACAACGCAAATTCGGTACCTGCGGACGTTGCAATATCGCTGCGGAGGCACCGTTCCGCAGGACTGCGATGTCGACCTACACGACGCCATCGATATCCTTGAACCAGACCGTGGGTTCTCCTTTATCATAAAGTACTTCATTTGCTCATCATGTGTGGCTTTATACAGTGCTTAGATACCGTCGGACTTCATAGCACACTTGAGACTCCAGGAGCTAGCATGAAGCGAAATCGATGCAGCATACTGCGGCTTGTGCCTTAAAGGCCATGTATACCATCCAGCTGTGATGCGGGCTACTTCGCCTACATGGCCAAAGTGAACCCTGATTGCGTAGCAGCTGTGGACGCCTATTCCCATCCGCGGCGGAGAGATGGCGGTGATTGCTTCTCACACGGTCGGGATCCTCGCAAACCATCCTCTCGAAGCATGGCCTATGATTGGGCCCTGTATAGAGACTCTGTACACAGTATACTCTCATGGCGACTGTGCAGGGCGGGACACAGTCTCCTGCGATCCGACGCGCCGGCTGCGCCGCATGTTTTCTGGCATATTGCCGACGCACAAGGGCGATTACTCGCGGGGCTGCCCGAACGCTGTTCGTCACCTGTGTATCGACAATGCATCCTCTCGACGATATGCCGCAGCTGCCTACGATGAACGCTTATGTATTCCTCGGTCTAATTTTACCGTCAGGCGACCGTATATGAACCAGGGACGCGAGTCAACTAGGATATCGGCAGCACCCACAACGTACTTCTGCACTTCTTACTTTGTACAGCTCTCTCATCCACACTCCTTGCAAGATGAGTTCCGGCGATGGTACGCCCGTTCCTAACTACAGAGCCTGCCCGATAATGCTCACCATATCTCTAGTGGACTACAACAGCGACCATGACGCTGCAGGACATCTCATATCCCCTGAATACGGCTATTTGCCCAACAGGAGCGTGAACCTGGTGTTCACCACTCTCTTCGCTCTCTGTACCGGTGCGTGCAGCAGTCGGATAGTCGCGCTACCAGGCTACTGACATCGTGACCTCAAGCGGTGCACTTCGTGCAAGCTCTTCGCTCTCGCGCCTGGTGGCTCTTGCCCACCGTCGTTCTTGCGGGATGTGGCGAGGGCCTTGGCTGGATCGGCCGTGAATGGTCTCACGACCAGCCGTTGGACAGCAACCCTTTCCTCATGCAGTCAGTACTTCTTTTCTGACCCTACACCTGATGTTTGTTGATTTTGAGGAATTAGGACCGTCGCATTGATCTTGTCTCCGACCCCTCTCATCGGAGCGCTGTTCATCACCTTCGGCAGAATGGCTGCCCGCTTGGGCGACAAGTACAGCCGCCTTACCCCTCGGCTTTGTGAGTCTCTATGTTACTCTGCTTTCCCGCCCTATGTTTACACTAGGGCCTATGTAGATTCGCGCATATTCCTGACATGCGTAGGTGGCCTACATCCACGCCTTGTACCCTTACTCATTACTTGCAGGATATCGTCGCTCTCTTCATCCAAGCAGCTGGCGGCGGAATTGCGGCAAGCACTGATGATGTCAACACCGGCAGGCTGGTAAGTGTCGTCACATACTCGAGTATAATGTATTGCGTCTGACAGGTTGCCCTCCAGGGAAGCAACATCATGCTCGCAGGGATTGTTTTCCAGCTGGGTAAGTGTCGTACTCTACGTTTCTGCACGCTCGTACTGACTTCTGCGGGCTCGTTCGTCCATAGTGTCCTTGACGGTGTTCTCCACATTGTTAGTCGAGTACTTGGTGCGACGCCATCAGGATCGTCCATTCAGGAAGCCGACGCTAGACGGACTCGAGGACTCTACGCTTTCCGGGTCATACAAGGGACTGTCGCTTCAAGGTCCGATGATGCGCCTGTCGGTCGGGTTGTGCATTGGGACCGCACTTCTATACATCCGGTTCGTTCATCTGTTGTCGAAGACTTGCAGCACTGCTTACTGACTCGCGTCCAGGGCAATCTACCGGACCGTGGAACTTGCGGACGGCTGGACTGGCAAGGTCATCCGGACTCAGTCTTTGTTCAGTAAGTCAGCGTCAGCCCACGTTACGGATTGTTTGCTAATGTGTGCTGTGACAGTTGTCTTCGACGGCATCATGGTGTTCGGCACGATGCTAACTCTAAACATCTGTCACCCTGGCCAGCTCTTGAAGACTGCGGAGCCTGAGCTCATGGATGGAGCTATCCCTGTGTACAAGGCGTGATTGATTCATGCTATGTTCCTCAACCGGACAATTGTGGGGTTCTCTTCACACTCAGCTGCCGATACGTGTAATGAAATGGACGATCACTGGACTTTTGACTATACCGAGCTTTAGCTAGTACAATCATGATGTACGGATTACTGGATCTCGGGGAAATCGTACACACTGGTTCGAGCTCATTTCATAGTGGGAGCTGACGGCTATTGCAGTGGTACTAGCCAATGTCTTGTCGTCCATCAACTTGCAGACAATCAGTGTAAACAACAATGGTAAACAATCTACTAACACAGTCTAGCTGCGAGCTATAATTGAGCATATAGAGAACGCAACACCCCTATTATTGGGTATAAGAGCCAGACTATCAGCGGTGTTAAGAGAATAAGTACGCGCTTTGTAGCTTGTTGAAGCGCGCGCCAAAAGCTATCGGAGCGCGCACAGCCGTCTTGGGCACGGTTATGTGCATCGCGTCTGGCGTTCTCAGGGACGGTACTTCTCTAATTCCTGCCGCAGTCTCGTATCCTGGGCATCCCTCCTTTCTCTTATATACTCCTCTCGGGTCATACTGGGGGCTGTCTGGAATGGGTCGGCTTACTGGCCGCTTGTTTGTATTCTTCACGACATGCCTCATCGCGTTCATTGCCTACTCTTCACAAATATTCGTAATTTGGCCGTGGTACGGCCGTGAACTCTCAGTCGAGCTCCTGCAGTTACTGGTGCCGTTCAAGTAAGGCATATCTGGCTTGCGGACTTGCTCCTAGCATTGACTTCCTACCAGTATCCTGGTGGGCCTGCTTCTGTGGAACTACGCGAAATGTGTCACGACAGACCCGGGAGGTGTTCCTCCGCACTGGGTGAGTCTTTACTTTGCCAACACATATGCTATCCTTCAACCCCCTCGTGTTGCATGTGAAGAGGCCAGATATGAACGATAAAGACGGCTACGAAGTCAAGAAACTCACGAGAAGTCCGCGCTACTGTCGGACATGCCAGAATTACAAACCTCCCCGAGCACATCATTGCAGCCAATGCAAGCGGTACGTTCCCAGCCGTGTCAGTGTACGAAGGTTACCCTGAACGCAGAGAATGTGGCCCCCAGATGTGTGTTGCGTATGGGTGAGCAATTGCTGCCGCTCCGCAGGTCTTTGATCGGGCTCACCTCATGTGGCGGCAGACCACCACTGCCCATGGGTGAACAACTGTGTCGGTCACTTCAACTATGGCCACTTCGTTCGCTTTCTATTCTATGTTGATCTCGCATGTTCGTACCACCTCGCAATGGTCACACGACGCGTATGGAGCGATACCGCCTTCTGGGTATACTGTCCGAATCTCGTCAGCACGCTTCGATAGCTGAGCAATTGTTGTGTAGGACGAGCCTAACGGCAGACAACTCATCTTTATCGTGCTCAACTTCGCAACATGTATACCCGTTCTGCTTGCAGTCGGTATCTTCAGGTCAGACGATGTCCTCTGCTCTGGCGTTTTGTTATGTTGACGTTCGGGAAATCTAGTCTCTACCACTTCTATTCATTACTGGGCAATACTACGACAATAGAAGGATGGGAGAAAGACAAAGTCGCGACACTTGTACGACGTGGCCGTATACGGGAGGTCAGTGTGTGCCTTTACCGGTGCATATTCCCGCTGACGTTCTGTAAATGATAGATTAAGTTTCCCTACGTACGCATCTCAATTCAGTCTAGTGATCGAGCACTAACCCAAATTAAAAGAACCTTGGCATGCGTCGAAACATCGAGTCCGTGCTGGGTCCGAACCCCCTCATGTGGTGTTGCCCCACTGTACCACCGGGGAACGGACTGAAGTATCCTCTAGCGGAGGGAGATGGTGAGTGGATAGACCTTGTCAGGAGGGATGGGCGTATGGGGGATGGAGCGGACACTCGCGACCTCGAGCGTGACGGCAACATGTTCGAATACCCACCTTTTCGTCGTGTCGAAGAGTAGGAAGCACAGACATGCGATTTGCACCCGGCCGATGAAATGAGCGCATCCAAAGCGTCCGTCCGTTCTACGCGCGCCCATCCTTCTGGGTGAGCTCATTCGGCGTGCCTGGACTGACATTTCCTTCGACAGACTCCGATGGAGAACAGTGGCCCCCTCGAGATCCCGAAGCGTACGTACATCCCGACACCGACCCGGAGCACAACTTCCAGCTCCCACCGTCTCCCTGGACGTACGAGAACGGCTCTCTCAATCCCACACTTCAGCCCTCTTCTTCCGCTCCCCGCCGACGCAAGCCCACACCTACGTCGACGTCTACGGCCGCTCAGGCGCCCTATGCCTCCGTGCCCCCGTACCACCCCGACTACCACCGCGAGGCGAGTCACAGGGCGTACTCTACCCCTGACACGGAAGACGAGGAGGACGAAGAGTACGAGATGGATGACGCGATCGGTCGCCCGCGCGAGTTCGTCCGGCGGGGTTCAGAGGGATATGAGGTACGGCAGATCGACCGCGAAGAGCTCCTCAAGCAGTACATCGAGGACAACACCGCGCAGCCGGGAAGGTACAACCTGTACGTGCCTGACCCACCGAGTGAACCGGACAGTGGGACCGACCTCGACGATGAGCAGGTGCCCCTGGCAGAGAAGCTCGAGCGGTGGCGTGCGAGTGGGGTATAGCATCGCGCCTTTCCCATCCCTTCGTGCATGGGGGAGGACCTACCCGCTACCTGCCTCCAACATGAATGATTGTATCGCGGACTTTCTTGGTATATCGCTAGATGTGTGCTACGCAACGGACTGGAGGAAACATACTGCTATACATAATGATACCTGTACACGACCTTCGACCAGGTCAACTACAATACACAACAGATAGACAGAACAAGTGAGGACCAGACAACAGGAGGAGAAACAACAGGTATATAACCATATCATGACCCACAGCGTGCACGGAGAGACACCGTCCTCAATACGCTGCTCGATCCAAGTACACCTTCCATACCATCCCGCCCTTCTCGCCGAATTCGATGATGCTAAGACCGGGAGGCAGCTGTACCTCCCACACGCCCTCTTCCTTCGCCTTGAGCACTGCGCTATTCAACTTGACTTGTACGCCCCCTGGGGCCTCTGCCGCCTTCCCCTTTGCTTTCTTTGCGTCGGACCCTTTCCCACGTTTCCGAGGTGGCCGCCCACGCTTCTTCGTCTTCGGAGACGTCGTAGTACCCTCCTCTTCTTCATGCTTGCTTTCTGTGCCTTTGTATTCGTGGTCTTCGTCGCCGCTGCTCTCATCACCGTCCTCGGCGCGGCTGAGTAAGGTGACGTCTGAGAGGATGACGCTGGACTCAACCCCGCTGAGTCGTACTGCCCATGTCTTCACTCCTTCTTCATGGCTTAGTACTAGTCGCCTGCCGAGAGGTAAGGTTGTGACGACAGCGTGCTTGAGCGGGAAGGTGTCCTGGTTTGCAGCGGGTGATGGCCGAGCCGCAACAGCAGGGGCTGTGGGAATGGGTGCTAATGTAGGCGCGAGAGTGGGCGCAGGAACAGCGGGCGCTATTGCAGGAGGACCCTTTGGGGTAACAGCTGGTGCCAACGACTGCTGGTAGACAGCGTTGGGATAATATGAGACAGGGTTTGCGGCTGGGGTGAAAGTTGCGGGTTGGAGAGCACCTGCGTGGGTAGCTTTTGGCACAGTCGATGTCGCAGCAGCAGTAGGGGGAGCCGGGGCGATAGGCGGCACTCGAGCAGGTTGTGAGACAGCAGCTGGTGTTGAGGCGGCGGGGGTAGGGGTAGGAGGTATAGCAGGCGTAACTGGTGGAGACTTGATTGTTGTAGGAGGGCGATGTGGTTGAGTAGACGCAGTAGGTGCGGATTGTCTGATAGGGGCTTGAGCGGTCGAAGAAGCGGAGTAAGCTCCCGGCACCGTGATCTTGTTGCTAGAGGGAAGCGTCGGTGTCGGTGCTGCAATTGGTTGCGTAGGTGCGGTTGGCATCTTCAGCTTAACCTTCGTCGCATGCTCCCCTGCGTTGGCATACGCAGGTATTGTATAGGGTTCGGGCAGGTCCGCCATCAGCTTACGGAAGTACTCCTGGAAACGATGATGAGCACGGCATAGGACCTATATATGAGGCGTAGCGCACCCGAAGATGTACCGCGTCATCCCATATCTGCGTATGCTCTTGATTGAATTCCAACGCGTTGGAGAAAACCAATTCGACATCGTTCGCAAAGTCGGTAGGATTGTGATACTCTTTCCGTTTGAGCTTTTTCTGACGAAGGCATAAGAAAAGAAATCCCTGAGGTTATGAATGTTGGAGCTTACGAAGATGTTCTCAAGAGCCTGCGGCTTCTTAATGATTTGGTAGTACATAGGCCACTGCTTCCGACTTGGTAGCTCCATGAACTCAGCGGAGAGCACTCGTCCTCTGCCAACAACATGATCAATGTATGCTTCTTGGCAGTTCAACCATTCACGTACTTCTCGTCCGCCTTGTCCACAAGTTTCTGCAGCCTACTCTTTAAGAGACGATGCATATTTGGTGCCTTCTTCTTCCCGCTTGTCTCATCCTCGGAAGCACCTTTCTCATCGCCATCGTCAGCGGGGGCTTCTTCCTTGGTGCCTGTCATGCGACTGTACTCCTTTGTTACTAGTTTCTAGGAGTCATTGTGAGCGGTGTGAACACACATTGATCATGAGCGGGTACGGACATGTAGGAATTTGGCGTCCTTCCATATCTGACTTTCCTTCATGTTGTACCGTTTCGCGTTGCGGAAGCACGTCTCGAAGTCCTGCAAGACTTCGTTGAGAGAGGTGTATTCCCGCGCCTCGAGCTTGGCCTTGATGTCGTCGAGGGCTATGGGTCGCTTGATTTGTATGTAGTAATCGGGATATTGTCGTTTGGACGGAAGTCGCATGAACTGGAAGGAGGCAATCTGGCCTCTGCAGTGAGGGAGGTAGGTGAAGGGATAAACATGATGGTGGTCGGAGAGGAAAACGCGGATGCGGGGTAAGGTCAATCGGGGATTGTAAGTAAGGATGTCACGCACTCCTTGTTGACCGCGTCCTTCAACGTCTGCCACAACTGCAGCCCCTTCTCCCGCACCATCTCCTTGTCCTCGCCAGTACTTTCTGTGTTCTCGTCGTCTTGCTGCGCATCAACTGTCGCAGTGAGTGCATCGGGATCCTTCTTCCCGTTGGGACTAGTGCTAGCTGTGGCTGGAGCCTCCTTCCGACGTTTGGCGCGCGGGGCGTCGACATCGACGCCTGCTGCCGCAAAGGTACGCGCCTCTCTCTTCGACATCGCGTGAAGACTGGGGCAGCGAGGGTAGATGGACTGAGCGAGCTCAACGTCGACAACGACGGCGAGAGTGCCTGCTATCCCACTCGGTGACGGGTATTGGGCCCATTCCGTTGCGCTCAACAGCCCTAATCCAGTAAGCACGGCACGTGACGTCGACGCGTCGCGACGCGCCACATGTCCAAGCTCGTCCTTCTATGCCCGCCACAGATAACACAGTCCTCTTAGGGAGATTAACGGTAGATGTATATACTAGGCTACAGGTGCTAGATATTCTACAAGGAGACCAGATGCAAATACCACACGTGAGCTAGTAATGGGTAGGTATCAAGGAAGAGTAGTATGGGGCGAAAAGTCGTAGGTGTTCATTGCCAGGAGGTTCATGCATCATACTCGTGTTCTAAGCACGAGGCGTGACGACGACAGGGAGAGGAGGGCGTGTAAGTATAAGGTAATCGAGAAGGCTCTTCTCATACGCTGCAGCGTCGAAACCATCCGCTAACCGTAGATCCAGCTTCTGCACCATCAGAGTAACGACCATACGCATCTCCTGCATGGCGAGCGGCTTTCCTGCACAGTTGCCGGGCCCAAAAGAGAACGGGAAGAAAGCGGCGGTGTTGTGGACGATATTCAGCTTCTGGTTCTCCGAATTCGCCACGATCCAACGTTCGGGCCAGAAGCTCTCAGACAGCGGTGAGAAGTTACGAGGGTCCCGGTGTACGCTGTACATGTGAACGGTGACAATTGTGCCTTCAGCGAGGTAGCTAGAGCAACGCGGGTGAGCATGTGTCAAACGATACGACATTCGCAACATACTTGTCGTCGATAACCCTTCCGCCGCTGCCGTACGGAACAATGCGCTGGCTACCATCGCTTACGGGAGGATACAGTCGCATGGTCTCGTTGCTGAGAAATTCTGTTCAGTCCATCAACCCGGCGATATGACCAAGGCGAAACATACATGACGGCATTCAGATACGCCATGTCCGCGTGATGCTTCGTGTTGAGCGCATCTTCTCCGGGAGGGTAGTAGAAGTCAACCTCCGCTCTGAGGCGAGCGTACGTCTCTGGATGGGTGAGCAAGCAGAACATGAGGTTGGATATAACGCTGGAGGTTGTGTCTGATCCAGCAACAACGGCAAGCGCGCCATCCGCTACCACTTGGGAGAGCGGAGGTGTCGCCTCCGAGCCGTCCTCATTGTTCTGCACGGATGCAGATGAGCAGCCGATCAAGCGGGCGAAGATCGGGGCCGCGCACCAAGTAGTAGAAGAGGTCTTTGGTAGAATGATTGCCTTGTTTGACACGTTCGGCGGTGCGACGGATACAGAAGCTGCGCATCTCTTTCATCTTCGTGCCAAGGCCAGGGATCTTGCGGACGTAGTCCGCTGTCCAAGGGAGGTGGCCGAACGTGTCGGAGTTGCTGTTGGGGCATTGTCAGGATCAGACGACAGACGGTAGACGGTAGACGCGAGTAGAGCGGCAGCGCTTACACCAATCCTTCTTCCAAGAGGGGCCACACGCTTCCTTCGTCGCCGTTCCGCATCATCTCTGAACCTCCGCCAAATCTGCTCCATAATTAATGGTCAGGAGTCGCGTCGCGATGACAGAAACCCGTGCCACTTACGCCATGTCACTCATGAGATCGTACCTGCAGGACATGCCGTCAGTATCTCATGGCTGCGGGGTTCTGGTGCGGGACGATATACGTACGTAAACCAGCTGAACCATTTGGAAAGATTGACCTCGCCCTTTTTGGACCCAAGCAGATCCACGAGCTGACGTGTACGGATGGCGACCAGCGGTTCAAAGTCCTTCAAGCTGACCATGTTGAACGCTCTGTTCCATGGTTTACGGCGACGAAGATGCTCCTTCGGATCGCTGATGGCTATCAGGGGCGGAACGGCTTGGGTGGCCGCCCGGGCACCCCACTCTGCACCGCCGAGGGAATCAGCATGCTGAAGGCATGTACGCGAAGCGACAGAGAAGCAACCCACGAGGGCCCTTGTGCAAGCCAGTTGTTCCCATGAGCGGGTGGATGGCGGCGGCACTACTTACGGAGACCTCGTTCGGACCTACTAACCGATCAGCGTCCCACAATTTGGTAGGCCGTCGGCGATAGAGCTCACCGATCCTGACGATGTCACCGTATCGTCGGTGCAGCTCCTGGGTGTAAAGATGACGCTTGCCGCCCCGAGAGACCCATGCAAGGTAAGCCTTTGAAACCTTGTGGATGGTAGGGCCGGGATAACGAGCAAGCGGGTGCCATGGTGAAAGACGGTAGAGGGAGATGGAGCACACCAATGTTGACCAGTATGTCGAAAAGGATACTAGGATGGCTGTGGCAGGAGGGAGATGCACCAAGAGAAGACCAGCCAAAATGACAGGCACTCCGAAGAGCAGTCCGGCGTGTGCAGCTAGGTGCTGTGGTTCGTACCGCTTGAAGATCGAATGTACCACCTGCGACGGAGAAAGGTGAGTCGTGGTTTAAGCCGGATCTCGTTCGCGGAATGGCACTGACCAAGGCAGACAGTACGATGGCATATAGGGCATGCCGCAGTGATACCTCGGTAACGAACGTGGTAGAAATCATCGTTCCAGCGGATCGTTCGGAGGGCCCGAGCATTCTTATACCGATGAGGATCCAGTGATCTTAGAAAGCCGCCGTGACTCAGATATTTAGAAATTGCAGAGACAACTACCCAGGGCGCCGCGGGGACGGCGGTTCGGGTATCAGGAACGGGGCTGAAAGGGGCAACATTCACGCAATCGGGCTACCCCCGCGGGTAACCCACCATGCTGAATGCGGAGTTCTGAGGCTCATGGGACCCTTCCTTGCATCGTTTCTCCTCCAGGGAGTAGCGAGGCTCTAGCTATCAGATGAACCCAATCACAATAGGGGGATGAGCGGCACGCTATCCGCGTAGTGGCATAAGATGCGCCGGTGTTGGGAGGTATCGGGCGTACTCTTCCATGCGCCCGAAAGTTGCACGAGGCCCCAGCAGGCTCGGTGTCGGAAACGAAAACGAAGACGATAGCATTGTTCTCGGTCGACGGAGTCTGCACGCGGCCTCCGTGTATGAAACGCGGCAGCCGACGTGCATGGCGGCTATCTAGGCCGGCAATTCTATGTTCCCCGTAACACATTCGTACATACCGGCGACTTACGAGCTGGGTTTGAGAGCAGCATACGTAGCAATTGGCCGGCTATTCGCATGCAATCACGGCTTCCTTTCGAAGGCAAACGGCGCGGAGGGCCAAGCGATCTATGGCAGAACTTAAGCATGTTAGAGGCCGGAAGGTCGGAGATAGGAATCACGATTGCTGTACCTACTCCATTGTCCGGCTTCCTTTTCGCGCGCTATGAAAGGGCTCGAGGAAATTCTTGATTGATGTAGCAGGCCACCTGCTCTGAAGAGCTGTTTACCCCCACATAACGTGTACACGCCTCATGGGAACCGGGCTTGGCAGAACTGTGGGTAGCTCGGAGCCGCCTACAGAAGCGAGCAGATGGCAAGGGTGGCAGGCTTTACAGACAGGTCTATGCCAGGCTGGATAGGAAGTGGCCATGGACGTTGTGGATGGCGCTCAAGAAGAGATCCAAGTCCGACGAGCCCGCGTCGCGACAGTGTCGCGACAAGCTGGCAAGGTGTAGGCGCCGATCCTGGCACACGATCACGTGGGATGTAGACGCGCGCCTATTTAGCCTTCTCATCATAGCCATGCCTCACCCGTAGCGCATGTTCAACGTTCAACGTTCAGTCGTCGCAGCTATCAGTGGAATACACTCTCCGTACACCCTTCGTATCAGCTCCAACATTTTCCAATACAGCAAGAATGGAGGCGAGAAGACACACAACAGGGTTAGCTGATCTTCCTCGCCGTTTAGACCAAAGTACTCTCAGGTCTAGTCTGACTGCTATGGGTATTTAAATCATATACCGGCAATTTACTAGTACAAGTGCCTTGTCCCCCACCGCGGTTGGGTCCCCTCGCGTGGAACGGCACCCGCAACTATACCTTGAAAATGAAGAAGGCACAATCATCTTACTAGTGAGCCGTCGGTTTTACATCTTCGATCATTGTCGCGAGAGTCAGTACGTACTGAGGCAAGCCATCGACGCCCAGGCCGAGCGCACGCTGTTCAAGATACACGAGTACTTCCTGAAGAAGCACTCCATCATTTTCGCGTCAATGTTCACACTGAATCCGGGAGACACGCCCGTGGAAGGGAGGTCAGACGAGCGCCCCATCCCGCTACCCGATGTGAAGGCGGTCGACTTCGCCCGGTTTTTGTCGCTGTTCTACCCTAGGTAAGTGCGCGCATGGATCTCAAACAACCTCGTGCTTCTCGATTTGAGTCGCACGATGCCCTCCCTAGACTCAATCAGACACATTGTCGTCTATGAATCTTCTCAGTTCAATGCGATGAGATGAGAGTGTCATACAATGCCAACAGTGACCGAGGGTACGCAAGGAGTACATTCGGCGAATGTGGATACGAGATTCCACCGAATCAGGGTACATGATTGCAGAGCTAACCTTTCACTTTTTTCCCTCTCCTATCCGCGCTGTAGTAACGTGATCGATGGTGACCTCTCCACATTCGACGAATGGACCTCCGTCCTGCGCATCTCGCACCGCTACGAGTTTGACGAGCACTACAACCTCGCGGTCCAGCGCCTTGAACACCTCGCGACCGCAATCGACCGCATCCTCCTTGCCCGGGAGTACGACATCCCTAACTGGCGCGAAAGCGCGTACTACGACATCTGCGTGCGCGAGGACTCCCTGACGTACGACGAGGGCATGCGTCTCGGCATGGCGGACGTCGTCCTCATCGCGGACCTGCGCCAGCGTATCCGTGGGGTCGTCATATGCTTGACCTTGCCGCCGGAACAGCGGATCCGGTGGATGATATACACTGCAGTCAATGCGGCCCAGCAGTAGTGGAATGTGCATGGTGACTGTTTGACTGGCACACTCCCGTCTTTGACCTTTGCACGTGTATGCTCACTGGATATCTCACGACTGGCTCATGATGTACTATATCTTCCCGTCAAATCTCACAATACTCAACAGCTTGACAACAAAAATGCGCCTCAGAGCAATCCACGTCGTCGTTGCTAATTCGTGGCTACATCACAGTGCTTCATGTTCGCTCACCATACTCACATAGCAGGATATCAAACAGTCGCGAACAGCCGGCCTAGGTTGTCGGATGCGATATAACCTCGGTTCCTCGCAGGACGCAAGTCCGGTACGCACCGGAAGCGTCAAGCCTGTACAGATCCCTATCCCCAATACCATTGCCCACACCTTAATATTCTAATATGGCAGATGCTGTCCGGGATCTCTCCAGGAACACCTCCGCTTCCCCGTAGAGGAATGAAGATGTATCATCAGCAAAACTCCGGCTCAAGCATAAGCACTTGCATGTGATCGTAATTTAGAGAATTCACATTATTGATGCGGTCTGATTATATGTCTGTATATTGAAACGACCTTCCTTTACAAATCGAGGGAATCCACATAATCCAGCAGCCCAATTGTATGTCTATATAATGTGAGCGCTCGATGATGTGGTATTGCGACGATTGCAAGAGCTTGTGTGCAATCAGCTCTGGGTCACTCGCTTCGACGCTTCCCGGCTTTGCCCTCAGATTCCATACCCTGCAAAACCGATGAAAAGCATGAACAAGTGGATATATTCACTACGCAGGCGCAACGATAGAGTACAAGCTTGGGGAGCGGACATGTATACACGCGTTACAAAGTATTAGAGGAAATGCGCAACTTCACGCTGCGCTCACACTAGGGGGATTTGAAGGGAAAGCGGGCCGCGGCACCACTGTCGGAGCGCGCGGTAGATGCCTCGCGAAGCCGTAAAGGGCACTAGTAAGCCAGCTCAAGGGGTTCTCGTATGTGAGTAGACTGCGCACGCGCCGCAAAGAAGACATGGTCGAGGCCCCAGTAGAGAGAGGTGCACAGGGAACCAGAGAAACATTAGCGGCCCAAGTATCATACGCGCAGTCGCCGTGAGCATCGAGACCAGGCACCCAGGCAGACAGAGCGGAAGTGTTGTTACATTCAGATGGTAGCTCAGGTGGCATCGCGCGCAGGGAGAGTGAACACAGGATAGCACAAGACTAGTAGACTCAGATGCAACAGCAGAGAAATAGCAAGCAAACGCGAGAGAAGAGCTGCGGTGCGATGGGCGGGATGGTGATGGGACAGAGGCGAAAGATGAGACGAGGCCATAGGCGGAGGACACGACTTTTAAGACTCACAACGTCGCTCGGAGAAGGGCTGAAAGGGGTCAAGTTACAGTGAAACAAGGCCAACCTTGAGAGACGGCGGCAGCGCTACGCCCGCAGGAACCCATATATGGAATGTGGACACGTGGAGAGGAGAGCTTCCGAGCCGACGTAGGCCAACGTACGGGCCTACGACGGAGGGGCATAACAAATCTGGAAGCATTGTCTTGGATTGCAGATGCTTGTGTTTCTGCTTAATGTCTGGTAATCATAGCATACTATGATACGAGATTGCATGGCTTGCAATCGGAGGCCTCGATTCCAAGGGTTTGCACTCCGACATAATCGGCGCCGCTAAGTACAATTCACACACGCCAGACGGGATATCGCTGATGATGGAGACGACCGGCTTTGAGCCGTTATTGTACCTGCGCTACGCGGAGCCGACGCATCTGCCTTTGCGCCGCCATGGTGTGCTTATTGATTCCTCCATAGAAGGCCCAGTCCGCATCGCTCGCACTCGCGCAACTCGGCGACGGCGCGTTCTCTGGAAGCTTCGGTGTCTTGCTCCCAACGGCGTATCTTCGAAGCAGCGAAGCACCTCCCGGCTGTCGATGGTTCGTGACGTGAGTCGCCCTGCGGTGTTGGGACGGAACCTAGAAAGGATATCGGAGAAGGACGCACGTGTTCTGCCAGATACTCGGTCGCGTTCACCGCGTAGCCGTCGAGCAGGAGGACGCAGCGGCCTTCCCCGCGCGCGTAATCTGTGAGCTGCTCGACCGTCCAAATCGGGCCTTGCCAGTCTTCGTGCTCTTCTTGGGACCCGCTTGTGGTATCGGACCCGACGCCTTGTCCGTCGGTATGCACCTGGGCGATCTCCTTGCAAAGCATATGCTCGCGTGCTGTGCGGATTTCTTCTTCGCGGGCTCGCCGCAGGCCCGATACGAGACCGAGCGAATGTAGAAACACTATCACCCATTTGGATGGGTCCCAGTCAAGCGCGGAGGGGCCCGAGCGGTAGTCGTGCGGGAAGCTATGCTGCGGGGCGCGAAGTGTCCACATCAGTGTCGTCCATGTGGGGCGCGTGGATGGATCCATTTGTGGCCGCTTACATGCTGTGGTGCCACAAGGCCATTGATTCAGCAGCGGATCTCAAAATTGCGAGGAGGGTACGTACAAAATTGTGGTTCCCTTCACCACACGTTAGAAGTGCCAGGAGCTGACATGTCGCTCAGCGTGCTGAATACGCCGCACACGGGCGGCCCGTGGCTTAAGTGGCCGGAGATACTCACCAGATTGGTTCTTGATGTATTGTCGTCAGAGTAGGGTTGGAGGCCGTCCCAATGCGCAAGCCTAGGTATCAAATGTAAGGAAGTCGCTCACACGGATGTGTTACGCTCACTTACGAGTTAACCAGGAACGTGCAATGCCAGGCTGGTACCAGTTAGTTGCACTCCCTGTGTCGTCTCGCAAGTGGCACATACTCAGCAGCCTTGCGACCAATCCGCCGTATACAAATGCTCCGATCGGGTCCTGCCACAGAAGGCCTAAGGTAGGCGGTAGAACGAACCCAGTAAGGAGGGCTAATGGGACTTCCATGCGGCCCACCGTTAGGGTCTAACGGTACTACTGGAGAAGGGTGCACTCACCATAAAAGTTGTGCTGGAATCGCACAACTACGCATGACCATAGCTATAAGCATTTTCCTATCGCCTTCGATGCAAGTACTCACTGGGGTCTCTGTCCAGGTCTTTTCGGTCAATGGACTCCAGGCGTTCATAACGTGATTTAAAGAATATCCAACCCATATGACTCCATAAGAAGCCTCGGGTTGCAGAATAACTGGATACCGCGAACTCAGTGTCACCGGGAGACGCGTGCAAAAAGACGACATACGGGTCATGCACCGGGTCATCCGTGAATCTCTGTGGGATGGGAGTACATGAGTAAGACGCCCAATTCGTACCATACCTGCGTGGCTCACTCACATGGTGCAGTCTATGGCGCAAGCACCTTCGTCGGTGAGTTAGACATTGCACAATTTAGGTGTGAAAGGGTGCATACCACCACTATGCAATACGTGTCGGCGCTCTCTCACCACAACCACTAAATACAAACGTACCTTGATAGAGCCTTGGAAAGCACTCGCCCCTATTAGCGCGAGGGCCAACCGGATAGGCCACGGTGCCCGAAATGCCCGATGGGAATACATTCGATGGTAACCAACGGTGATCCTTCAGCATTGCCTCCGCCAGTCAGTCAACCGTAGCGAGAGATAGCGCAAGATGTGAGGCTTGTCTCGACTAACCCCATAGACGCGGTCTGACTTAGAATGATTGTCAAGCAGAGGCTGAGGCGAGACACTTGAGAGGGCGGCCGAAGGAGAACAGCTATCGCGGTTGCGATATGCATTCCGACGAAGAAAATAGCGTTGGACCACCATACTGGGTGGGGAGTCTTGGCATGCGCGCCGTGAGTAAGTTGAGGGGACGGCGCGCCCATAAGTAGCGATCGGTGTGGGAAGAGAGCAACAGCAGACGCGACGAGGCTGAGAGAGTGGAAGGGGGAGAGTTGGTCGCTGGTAGGAGCAACATCGCTGTCCTTTTGTACGATGGCGGAGAGGCAATTAGGTTACCAACGCTGCGGCGTGCTCATCTTTAATGGACATTGCCATGCCTCTCGCTCCCTTCATTACGCGCGCGATCTGATGCTTGGACGCGGTCACGTGGCCGTGCCCTTATTTATTTTCCACCGCTGCCGCGCGTCGCACAATCTCACCACGCGAAAGCTGTCCATGGCAGACATGAGAAAGTTTGCTCTTCGCTCTCTGCAGCAGCCATATCACCGCACGACGAACAGTTTGGGTTGAGATAGACGGTCATAAGTGATCTTCCTACATGCCACAAGCAAGACAGACTACCTACGTGATGAATTCCGCACAATGGTCCGTAAGGACGATGCAGTCGAATCTTGACGACAACGAGAGGTAGAAGGTCGAGTCTTTGAGTAGGATATACCACGACTGTGCATGAAGACCTGAGGCGTCTATCAGGGCCCCCAAGCAGCTGAAGATCACGATCTGGCGTGGTAACTTTCCAAGTTTTTTTTTTTTTTTTTTTTTTTTTTATGGTGCTCGTTCGGGCGCGAATTATTAATTCTTCCCGACGATTGCAGGTAATAAGGCCCAGGGCCTTCACCATCTAGAGGAAATGCAGTTACGCACGCAGGCTCACGGCCTCAGTGTAGGACTCCCAGTACCAGACCTTCTCTGGTCCGGCATACCTACTAAAACCCCTAGTTGCCCCACCCAATCCTCGGGCAGGTCCTGCTCATTTTGTAGTGTTCCACACCATGTGGCTTGGACACGCTTCATTAATTTGGATTTTCGTTTCGATGCAGCACGCATCGCGCGTACTTGGTCTTCCCACAGCCTCTTGTTTAACACGTTGATCCATCTTCGTTTCAGTTCAGGGACCGTGTGTACTCTTCCGGGCGTGGTTTGCCAGCTTATCACCCGTTCACACCGGGTTTTCCAGACTAGATGCATGGTCTCCGTCAGCACAAGCCGTGCTAGCCGTGATTTTGCTGTGTTTTCTTTTTCATTTTGCCTCACCACAGCGATAAGAGGGGCGGAGATATAGGAGGCCATCTGCGGCGCATCCGGAAGGTTCAGTCCCAGGGGCGAGAGCATGTTCCGAGCCAGGGACCACAGCTCCTTTGCTCCCGGAGCAGTGCACTCAGTTAGGATGTGCGTTAGGCTGTCAAGCGTTCCGCATACTGCGCACGTCGCTCGGTCTTCGTATCCAGGAATGTGCTTCCAGTATGAGCCCGCTTTGTGCGCATTGAGTACCGTCTTCCATAGGAAGTCACGGGCTTTCTTACTTATGGGGTCTTTTCGGATTGCGGTCCAGAATTCATCCACATTATGCTTGCGAGCGGCTACATGTCCTAAGTACTCAAGTGCTTCGTGTAGTAGCGGTGTTTCCCGCTGTACCGATTCTTTAGTTCTTCTCATGTTAATTGCCTGGTAGGCAAGTTTCTGTGTGAGGGCCTTCAACTCGGCCCCTTTCTTGAGGAAACGGTCCGGGGCGGGCAGCGCAATTGGGAGAAAGGGTCTAGGCGCATCTGCCCCCTTCTTTGCGAGCAGGTCTGCCTCCTCATTCCCTTTACTCCCAGAGTGGCCCTTTACCCACCGTAGCGTAGTTACTGCAGATCTTGAGCGGAGGTGGGCAACCATGTCTTGCAGCGCGTTTGCATTCCTTATGCAGATCCATCCACGTTCCTCCCATTTTGGAAGCCATTTGGTGAGAGCATTAATGACGTAGAGCGAGTCAGTTACAATGTGTAGCGGTACAAACGGGGGCACGGCCCGGTGTGCCATAATGACGGCATAGATCTCCCCAATTTGGTTGGATTGGGTTATGTAGGGGACGCGCTCACTTGCATTGCGCAAGTCGCCATCCGCGAACCATATTCCACTCCCAGCTCTCGCATCAGCTGTTCCATTTCCTGTGCAGGACCCATCAGTGTAGACCTCTACATCCTCCCCCTCGACCTGGAAACGAGCCTCTCGTCTTCCGACGATCGCCATGTTTTGCTCCTCGGTCGTGAAGATTCGGAAGACGTTGGCCAACGGCAGCGGCTGGCGGATGCTCGGGTCAAAGACTATCCGCCCATTTTCAGCTCTCGCCTCTTCATTCCTTGTCCGGCGTCCTTGCGTTAAGGAGAGGTTGTCACTTGGTTGCAGGTTAGTCACTTTCCAGATGGGAAGGAGCTTGGCGACTTGCCGTCCTGCCGCCGCTGCGCAGCGTGCAGGATTGTCACACCCTCGGTCTATTCTATCGCGGGTGCAGTCGCCACATCTGCACTCCGCATGTCGGGTATGCTCCGAGGGGTCACGGTACGTTCGGGCTGCCACTTCCGCACACTGCGACATTGTTCTGACTGCATGCTTTGTTCGAAGACACTTAGCTGACTTCGAGTTCTCAGAGCTTCGTCCTTCCTGCTCAGCTATATGGTACCATGCGGGCATCGCTCCTTTGAGCGCAGGTGTTGGGTTGGCTACGCTGACTCGTAGTCCATGCTTTTTGGCTGCAGAGACTATTTTCTTCAGGGAGGTCGGCAGACCGGCGGTCATTCTCGTACTTACGTTCCATGTTTGTAGGAATGTATTCACTCGCGCTTCCGGGTCCACATTTTTTGCGTCGGCCGTTATTGCTTTTGCCATTAGTACGTCAGCCAGGAGTGCCCACGCGGGCCTTGTACTGGATAGATTCAGATATGACTTTAGCCACATAAGGTCAATCGCTTCGTTCCTTGCACTTATGTTTAGAAGTCCCAATCCCCCGCTTTCAACAGGAAGCTCAAGTTGCGCCATGGGTAGCATTGGGCTTTTCCCCTCATCCCATATGAAGGCGCATATGAGGGACACGATTTTCTTCTCGACGCTCAACGTCATCCCCTGTGCTTTGGCCAGGAATTGCGTGCGTCCACCTATCTCCATATTAACGACTAATTGCTTTCCTCTCAGGGTTAGATGCGCTTTCGCCCATCGGCGTAGGTTCTTCTCAATTCGGGCAAGGATCGGCTCCCACGCTATTGCGGGCGATGTCTTGTTCCCAACCCACGCGCCCAGTAGACGTACCGCTTCCCCATCAGCACAGATATGCGTTCCGGCCGGGAAGGGACTGCTCGTCGGGCCAGGCTTCTGTTCCGTGAGTACCCTCTGTCTGTACTCTCTTGTGCCGACCGGGATCACTTCCGTTTTGTCTGTATTGAATTTTGCTCGCGACCCCGCGCACCATGTGGTTGTGACCTTAGTGAGGACGCTGTAGTCATCTTGTTCACTGAGGAAGACGGTCGTATCATCCGCGAAAAGTTTGGCCACCAGTTTTTCGGTCATACCGGGTAGGCTGAAACCTCGTAGTGCAGACGAGCGCAGAGCCGCAGCTAGCGGTTCTATTGCTATGTTGAAAAGCAGGCAGGACATTGGGTCTCCCTGCCGGACACCTCTACTGATTCGGAAACGCTTACTCACTACGCCATTGACTATGACACAGCTCTGGGCCATGGCATACAGGTTGCGGACTGTCTTCGCTAGGTTCCGCGGAAAATTCTGGTGCTCAAGCGCTGCATACAGGTAGTCGTGGTCTATACGATCGTATGCCTTCTCTTGGTCAAGCGCTATAATAACCCCATTTATTTCTTCAGCCTCAGCGTAATCGATCATTGTCGTCGCGAGCTTTATGTGGTCATATATCGATCGTCCTGGGACAAAGCCTGCTTGGTCAGGATGGATTACAGCTTCGGCGCATTTCGCTAACCTCAGCGCAATGGTTCTCGTCATTATTTTGTAATCTGTGTTGAGGATTGTGATTGGTCGATAGTTTACTACTTCTCTCCGGTCCCTCTTCTTGTATACCGGGCAGATCCATCCTTCCGCAAAATCCTCCGAGACTGCCCCATTGGCCGCTATATCATTAAAGACTGTGGCAAGCGCCCCGGCTATGTCCACCGCACTTTCGCCAGTCTTCAGATCTCTCTCATACTGTCGGATGTACTCCTTCCAGACCTCCATCGGCATTCCATCCAGACCTGCCGCTTTTCCCGCAGCTGCAGATACGATCGCTTCAGCTACCTCTTTCCGTGTTATCCCCATGGCCAGTTTTGCTTTATCACTATTCGGTAGTTTGGCGGTCGCAGGCTTCAGTGCGGCTTCGATCGCGGACGCCCGGTCCTCATCAGGAGTTACGGGATCTACTTTTTGGAGGCTGTCGTAGTGGTCTGCGGCTATGTCAGCCATGCGTTTGGAATTATTGGTGTACGTCGGTCCTCCGTCTCGGTTCTCCCGAAGCTCCCGTATTCCACTGACTTCAAAATCAGCCGGCGTGTAATGCGCCCTGATCCAGGTTTTGGACAACGTCTCATTGGCAATGATGTACTTCGCCGCCACTTGGCCCCGTGTTCTCTCAAAGCGTTTCTGCTCCATCTTTGCTATTCGATCCTGGAGTAGTGCCGCTTGGGTATGTAATTTTTGTTTCTCGTTTTCGGACGTAGTCTCATCCGTCAATGCCAGGATCTTATCACGGTCATTCCTTAGTGCCTCCAGTCTACGCTGAAGTTTGGGAATCTTTGCTTTGGCTCTGTCCCTGAGGGCGGTCGCCAGTTTCTTCTTGAAGGCAAGGTAAACAGTCTGCGGGTTCCGTTCCTGGGTCCGATTTTGAAGTGCTTCAAGATCAGCAGCGAGATCATTTGCCAGCTTCCTCATCGTCATCCTCATCTTTTCATCCACCAGTAGGTGCGTCGGGGCCGCCCATCTCCCCTTTCCCACATACGGTGCCTTTAGGTCCGCTAATTCTACATACACCATACGGTGATCCGTTGACAAGCCCGGCTCCGTTATCCCCCAGTTAGTTGCGAGATAATACAGGGGCCTTGCCAGATAGATGCGGTCAATGCGCGAGTGGCTCGATCCATTCGTGTGTACATATGTGAAGGCCTTTTCGTTTAGGTGAGTCATTCTCCAGCCATCTACTAGCCGGGACACCTCCTTCAGCTCACGGAAAGCCTCAACGCACTCGATCCTATCCTCATGGGCAGGGAGTCTGTCAATCGGATCTTCAACAAAATTTAGATCTCCTAGTAGTACGTCTATCCGTCCTAGCCTCTTCTCTTTGATCGTAGTCCAGAAACTCGCGTTCTCATTAGTTGTGTTTGGGCCATACACGTTCAGGATTCGGAGTTTGCGGTCTCCAGACCATTGGAGTTCCAGAAGCATGGCCCTCCCCGGGACAACCTCCCTGGCTGTGTAGTGCGGGTCTTTGACTATTCTTCGGTTGATGATGAACGCTACCCCTCTCGCAGCTCCACCGTTTATCGGATCTGCGGAGAACTCGAACAACAACTGTTCCTCGAACAGCTGCTTCAGCGTGTCCGCCCTTTCATTTGTTAGATGGGCTTCTTGAATTGCTAGTACCGCAATTCTTTGTTCCCGGACCATCTGGTTGATACGTAGCCATTTGTCGTACTGAGTTTGGGCTTGCGCAGTTGCAAAGCCCCTTATGTTCACAGACGCTAGTTTGATATGTGCACGCATGGGCCGCGCCTTCTGCCTCATCCTCCGGGTTTCGCTATCTACATGCCCCGTTGGTACTTCGTTCAGTTGTATGACCTCAGTCCCCCCGCCATTCCTGCCAGGGGAGGGGTCATCACACGCCAGATTGGCGGCAGGGCTCCGGCGTGCTCCCCCTCTCCTGGAGCCGTATGGACCGTTTGCCATGGAGTCACCGTGCGTATTTCTTTCGTAATGTAGGTTATTCGTGGTTGCATTTTTCTACAAGTTACAACCATCCCTTGTAGAGTGCTGGTGATCCCCACCAGCTGGGTGACTATGTATTGTTTAGCCAAGCAGTTCCGCATACTTGCAAGGCCGTACGTACTTCAGCCTCTCGGCGCGGCACGTCAGGGCCTAAATAGGCCGCCGCTTTTTGCACTCGCGCTTTCCTGTGCCAGAGCCAGTATATTTGGGCAGCGAGTGGAGCTGGAGGGGCAGTGGTCATGTTATCCAGCGGTTTGGTGACGCACTGTTCCTCGGACTTCAGGGCACAAAAGCTCAATTGGCACGTCATCAGTCCATGGGTTAAGTACATATGCGTATTAGGGGTGTCATAGTTCGGGTCAGGGCAATTCAGGCACGTGCGTTTTTATGCGTTTCTTATGAGTACGTAGCGCGAGGGAAGGACCATATCCATACGTTCTAGTTTAGGCAGAAAGGGGAGGGTGGATGAGGGAGGGCGATACGTGCCTTTAGCTAGCCCCCGGAGGCTTGCCGGACCTTTTGCCATAGCTCGTCCCTTTCCCCTTTGGGTCGTTCGGGCGTCCTCCAGCGCTGCGCAGGTTGAGGTTCCGGGCGTCGTACATGGTGCGGTCGTTCTGCCAGTTGCGCTCGTCTATGTTGTCATATCGGTCTCGTTCGTCGCGGTAGTCGTTTCCAGCCCTCCGGGCTTCCTCGCGGAAACTCTTTGAGCCCGATCCGCTCCTCCATACCCGGTCGTACTGGGCGATCCCGCTTCCATAACTTGTTCCGCCTCCGCTCGGGCCTGGGGCTGTGGTATGCGCGGGGGTAGGCTCCTCGCGGTGGGCCCTGGGCGCATGTTGGGAGTGTTGTAGTCCAGGGTACGGAGGCGGCGGGACTAGGGGGTGGTACGCGGATCCGGGGTGCCCGTCGATGTCGAACTCCTCGCTTCTCGTGTCCCGGTAGATGTCGTAGGTGGATCCTCCAAGCCAACCAGGCGTGCGTGTTATCGGGCAGTCGCCCGCGTTGTGGTCTACTCCATGGCAGTCTCGGCACCGTTCGTGGGGGCGCACCTTAGCCTGAGTGTTCCCTTGGACATGGTAGACGTACCCCCTAAGGGCAGTCTTGAGGGCGCGCCATTTCTCTTTAGGCATAGTCTTCGGGCAGTTCACGTATATCGCCGCCGTTACTCGAGTTTCTCCTAGCTCAGTCCCAGTCATGACGTAGGTGATGGAGTCGACCAGAAGCTTAGCAGCCGGTAGCGCGTGCGCGCCACCAGCGGGGTTGTCAGAGAGGGCTTCCGCGAAGTGCGCAATGAGAGTGTCAGAGTGGAAGATCCTACGCAGTCCTTCAGGGACCATGTTATGGATGTTGTGACAGAAACCAGTGAGCGTCATGATGTACGTTGGGAGGGCTTGGACGTGCTGGTCACCGTAGACGTAGAAGGTGAGGGAGGGTGTCGCCCAGACACTCTGTTCGACCAGTACACGCGTCGCGTGCTCGCTCAGCCCATAGATCAGCCAGGTCGGGGCGTAGTCAAAGTCTGGGGAGGTTGGGAGGTTCTTGGGTGGCGCAAGGATCGCCACAGGATGCTCCCCCGCAACAATGGGGAGGTCGCGCTTGAGTTTGGCAGAGACTAGGGGGAGGTTCTCAGGCGTCACTTGTTCCATGACTTGGACCGCGATGCGCTTGCTTTCGTGGCATTCCTCCCAGGGTCCTCGACAGGGGTTTGCGGCTCGGAGTAGGTCTCCCGGGTCCGCCATTTGGCGAGGTTTGAAGCCTTTCTCTGGCGCCGGGGTGACTAGGAAGCCTAGGCTTGCAAGCATCCCGAGTCTTCCCTTCGGGGTCGTGGACGCGTCGCACCTCGGGGTCATGGATGGTTGAGGCGGCGCGATCTGCTGTGCTGCGGTCTGTCCTAGGACGTACAGAGGGGTTTGCGCGTACGGGCTGTTGTCGAAGTTTCCAAAGCCAGTGTACGGGTCGTAGGGGACCCAGGGTTGTCCCTGTTGCGCTAGCATGTGGTGAGGGAAGGACGGGGTGGGAGCGTTCTGTGGATGCGGCCAGCCGGTCAGGGACGTTCCATTGGCAGCGGCTAGGACGCCCGCAAGCGACGAGTTCGTCTGGGGATGGTTCCAGGGGGTGCGAGGATAGAGGGGAGTCGCCGTTGTTAGCTGAGTATGTCCAAGCTGCATCTGCCCTGCCGCCACCCCTTGCGCATTCAACGTTTGTGCCTTCGTAGCCATCTGGCTCTGGAAGGGGTTGAACTGCTGTAGGAAAGCGGCGTTCGGCCATGTTCCTATCGCGTTCTGGTCCTGCAGTCCCCTGTGCAGATGGCTGAGTTCGAGCGTTTATACGACTGCTTGTCACTTACGTTAGAGCAGTCGCTTGGAAGAGTTGGGGCTCTGTCTGGGACTGAGCCGTCGTCACCGCCTGGTCAGGCGACAGCTCTCTCGCCCTCTTGCGCGGCCTAGGGTCTTTTGCTTTCATGTTGGCCGCGCATAGCGGAGTCACGAAAGAGAAGCGTGTTTGCAGCAGCGGAGGGGGAGTAGGCTGTGGGATGGCGTCCATCTGAGGAGCGGACGTGTTTTGTATCCCTTGAGACTCCTCTCGGGTCGGCGGGAGAGGGGTGCTGTGGTCCGAATTGTCGCTCAGGACCATCGTGTCAAGGTCCATTGGTTGGGCCAGTGCCTGCGGCTGCGTTACGGTCGTGGTGGGTGGGGGAGGTACTTGCATGGTGGTCGTCCCGAGGTTTCTGGGTGCCGGCGTCGGGGTAGCAACTGTGCCATCCGACAGTTGCGGGCTCGTGTTTAGAAAGGGCGCAGTGGACATGAGAGGGTCTCGCATTGCTTACGTCGCGCAGACTCAGCAGCTGCTAGGGCTTTCCCTTCCTGCACTCCTTTAACGATCTCCTCTAGTCGACGCTTTCGAGCTTCTGCACTTACAAGAGCAGATGGCGGTAGCTTGGAGTTGAGTGGTGTTCTGGCCGGAGACGTAGGTTTCAAGTTCATGCCACGAGCGCAGTCTCGAAAGTCAGGTGAAAGCAGTAACAAGAGGTCGCTGGGACTCTTCAGAGGCTCAGGCAACCTCGTTTTTATACGTCCTCGCCATCGTCGTCCGCCATAGCGCGTCAAGGTCGGTTCCGACAGCAGGGCGGGTGTGTTTGTAAAAGAGGCGTCGTTTCAACAGGTGCGTGTTAGCGCCAACGCATCCAGGTGATGGTTGGATTTGCCAGACAGTGTCGGAGCCAGAAAATGGCTCCGCTTACTGGAGGTGAACTCGCGAGGTGACGGAGTTCCTGGTCGGACTCCTTGGCCAATGGGAGAAGCCCAGAATTTGTAGTCCGCTGTGGCGCATACATTTAGTTTACGGTACGCCGCAGTTCTTCTTTATCCCCATCCCGCACTTCTCCCACCCCATTCAGTCCTGTCCGAACCCCGCCGTCGCCTCGCCCTATTACGCTCCTCGCCTCCTTTGGCATCGCCGACTTCCAGCTCCTTTACTCAACATCCCATCCGACCCAGTCTAGATCTTCAAGCGGGATGCGTCTCGTGTCCGGCAATAGGGGTTTTAGGAGCCACCTGAGCGCCCGCAACCACCAAGGGAAGGACAGCGTGAGTCCTTCGACATGCGGGATCGCTAAGTACGCGTATTCAGTCGCAGACCATTCGTCTTCGTTTCGCAGGATGAGTTCCGTGACTTCGGCCTCCATCGACCTGATCCCGACAAGTGTTCCGAAGACATCCGATTGTTGGGCCGTGAATTTGGGCGCGTTCGACCGTATGTTTTCGGCCGTCGGGTCTTGCTTCTCGACTGTGCATACCTGGACTTTTGCTCCAAGTTCGAGGGGGGCAGTAGGGGGAAAAATGACGTCCAGATAGACAATGTCGAGAATCCGGCTGCTCTGGATTTTGTGGGATAGGGTTCTTCCCCTGACTAGGGCTAGGATGGTTGTGTGGGGCATGGCGAACGTGGTGCTCTGGACGTGATGAGGACCTGGGGATCATCCACTCTTTTGTATGTGTTAACGCGCTTAGACACTCGGCTGGCCGTCGTAATTTGTTTTGTTTGGCTGGAGAAACGTGGTGGGAGATGTTGAGTAATGACAGGACGGCATGTTACGCGCTGCCGGCAGACACGCAGAGCACAGTATCCTTTACACAGAGATCATCCTTTTATACTCAGCCTGCGCTTCGACCTGATCAATTATCAGGTCTGCTGGGCAGCAGTATATTGATCTAGCGCGAGTCTTCTGTTCATGTGACTGTGCTTACTTTCAGGAACGAAACGCTTTGTTGTTCCGTTCAGAGATGGTGCTACCTTGGGTTCTGCATGCATATTCCTTGTTCCTTTCCCATGCCCAAATGAGGATTATCTGCTTATTCAGGGCAGTAATGGATTGTACATGTACATGCATGTATTTTACTATCCGGAAAGGGTCAACGGTCAACGTACCGCGTTCACCCATTCCACTTCCTCACGGCGCTTCCATGTGCTGGAATTAGGGCGAGTCTCTTCCAGCAGATTGGTAGAGAGCCCATCAGTCTTTCCAGATTTGGGAGGGTATTCTTGCTCGGGTCACGCTTTCCGCAAAGGGCAATTCTCCAAGTTATTGGTTTCGGCTCATGTGCTCCGGTCTCAGGGCATAGGGTACTTATCCAATCAGCGTGGCCAGATATAACGGGCCATGTAGGCATCTTGTCAGTTTGGGGACATTCCTTATCGGGCCTACAGGCCTAGCCCAGCCGGGCGAGATTTCATCACCCCTTTAATCCGAATTCGGACATTTAGTCATCACCTCCAGCTTCGCGGCGTGGAGGTTGGCCTGCTCATACAAGGAGCTTGTCGTCCAAGGCGTTGAGTTCCAGTGAGGTTTCGGGGTGTTAGGATGGAGACGTTCACTACACTGTGTTTTGTTTCGCCTCTATTTCGTTGAGCTGTGAGAAAAGAAGAAAGAGAGAGGGGGGGGGGGGGGACACGTCATGCATTTCCCCGGGGAAGAGGGCGCACAACGTCACGAGCGCTTGGGCGATGGTGGTGGTAGCGGTTCAAGGAGTCCCCCCAACTTTCCAAGTTTCACGGCGTCTGGATCTCAGACTCCGCCTTGCCGTGAACGCTGAATCCTGCAGGCTTCCCAGCATTGTTGTCCACGCTTGTACTACGCCATTCAAACCCATGGATTCTAATGAGGAAGATTTAAGGGTCAGAGGCTGGAGACATCAGCTCCAGAAGGCGTTCCTCAACGACAAACATCCGCCCATGGAAGAGGTAAAGCCACGTATATTGGGCCACCCTGTGTCTTGTACTAGAGGCTCGCTATCGTCTGTTTACAGGATATGCCACGCATGGATGCGCTGTTTACAACTATCGAGTGCTATGAAGACATGTCGATCGACTCCCTAAAGGTAAGCGATTCAAGTTCTCTCCTCTTGCAGAGCGCCGCTTCGTCGTATGGTTTTTCTGGGCGCCCGGCGTACACAGTAGTAGCGCACCCTGAGAAAATGCTTCGCTGGTCAAAGCACTGATGTGTGACCATCGCTTTCCTGCCAGCTGTCAAATAAGGTTTTGCGACATATCGTGGCTCGCCCGGACGAGCTGCCGCGTGACGACGAGTTCCACTTCCGCGAACGAGGGCAGAACCTGCTCAAGAAGTGGCATCCCCTGCTACTAGAAATTCAAAACGCCAAGCTCGCCAAACGTCAGCCGCCGATTCACCGCGCCATGAACAGCGATTCTGAAGCCGGCCCCGGGCCCGGTGAGCATGCGGAAAACCGTGACGCCGTGAACGTTGACGTTGGGACCAACGACGCCACCGCCGCGTCCTGTCACGGCGACTCAGCAACTCAGGCTGCTTCCTTGACATCCGCTCTCGATGCAATGCATCTCACCAGCAACAATACGACTGAGATCACAACCTCGTAAGTCACAGCTATGCCGAAATCTTACGTATGCACACTGTTCAGATCGCACAGGACATCTCCCACCACGGAGCGCATCACAATCGAGGTCTGCGTCGATTCCGTCGAGTCGGCCATCGCGTACGTGCTCCACCGCAGACGCTTTGCAAATGACTCACGTCGGTACCGAACGCTTGCAGCGCAGTCCGGGGAGGCGCGGATCGACTGGAGCTCTGCGGCAACCTCGGTCTCGGGGGCGGCACCACGCCCAGCATCGGGCTCTTCAAAGCAGTCCGCGAGGCCGCGCCGCAGGGCCTCCCCATCATGGTAAGCCCTGGGTGATACAGGTGCTATCATGTCAATGCAAGCGTAACACATTGATGCGCGCAGGTCATGATTCGTCCCCGGGCGGGCGACTTCCTCTACACTGACGCGGAGCATCGCGTCATGCGCGAGGATATCAAGGCTTTCAAAGAGGCAGGCGCGGACGGCGTCGTCCTCGGCATCGTACAGAAGGACGGCAAGATAGACGTTGCACGAACTAAAGCGTAGGTGGTCCTAGACTCCATTCGACAAGATGCGCTTCTCTCAATCACCGCTATCTGGATAGACTCGCGGAAGAGGCGGCACCGATGCAAGGTCCGTCCGCGCGCACGTCGTTTGGTTCTTATCAGTCGCATCCTGAGGCGTCGTAGTCTGTTTCCACAGGGCAATCGACATGTCTAGCCAGGATCTCCTCTCAGGTAAGCACTCTCACACTGTAATCATATCCACAACGGCCTATTCAGCACTGAGCTACTGTGCTTCGCCACCGCAGCCCACCTCGACATATCGAGCATCCCTCAAGTAACTCGCATACTAACCAGGCACGTCGACGTCATGCACGCTCTCATCTTCGGTTGTTCAATCGCTCACTGACTCATCTCCAGCGGCCAAGCCTCCACAGCTCCCTCCCCTTCCGCGCTGCCCCACCTCAGATTGCTGCTCCGGACGGCTTCGCGCATGCCCTCCTCTGCCAAGGTGCTCGTCGGTTCCGGTGTCAATGCACAAACCGTAGGGCCCTTGCTCGCAGAGCTCCTCCCGTGCGGCTTGCGCGAAGTGCACCTGAGCGCTGGGGGATGGACTCCGAGCGAGATGGAGTTCCGGAGAGAAGGCATGGGGATGGGCGTCGGCGGGGAGGGAGAGTGGGCCATTTGGCGGACAAGCGAGCAGAAGGTGAGGGAGGTGAGAGAGATCGTCGACAAAGCGTGGCTGGAATATGTCGAGCGAGAGAAGCCGCAGTGAGACCCAAGTCCTCCGGTAGCTTCGATAATTCATCAATGTCCGTGGCAAATTGGCCTATTGACATACATCATACAGTACAAGTTTATAATTCGAACACTCCTCCGCATGGGGTATAGGTAAAGAGAGTGAGCGGAGGTAAGAACTCTGACCCGAAGCCCACTAGCATTTCTAGGCAGAGTCAAAGGCAACACGTCCAAACACACGCTCAACGTGCCAAACCCTCATAGAACTTCACGATCCCCTTGATACCAGGGCACACCGCAAGCCTGACACGCTCGTTCTCGCGCCAGAGCGCGACGCGTCCCTTGCCCTCGAGCCACGCGACGATCCCGCCGTCCTTGACCATCTCACACCGGTCCTTGACGAGCCGGGCAAGGCGGTCGCGCTGCAGGGCCCAGCGCAAGCGACGGACGGTCGAGACGAGGGGCGCGGAAACGGGTGCTGCGGACGCGTCGCGTGGGAGCACGCGCGTGTGGTAGAACGTCTCGCGCGCAGCGGGCGAGCGGGCGCGGAGCGTGTGGGAGACGACGTCGCGCGCATGCGTCCATTGGAGGCGTAGTGATACCTCGTACTGGTTCACCATCTAGTGCGCAGTGCAGTACAAGATGCGTATGGACTGTGTTAGCATGGTGACGGTTAATGGACGAGTGCGACGTACGTGGGATGAACAGAAGTATAACCCTGCCCTCCACCGTCTCTCGACGCCGAGCCCGCGAATGATGCCGCGATGTACGAGTTCGGGTACCGTTGGTCTAAGTGGTACACCCGACGCGCTCTGACCAAAGAGCGAATGCGAGACACGAGACGGGGCCACGATTCGGAGGCGTTCACGATGGAGGACGGGGTCCTCGACCAGAGGCGCGAGTGCAGGATACGCTTGAGCAAGGCATTTCAAGTCAGGTAGGTCAAGGAAAGATACTACGGTGTTGAGGTCAGGTCTGCATGCTATCATCCTACTCGCTAGCAACGTAACACTCACAAATGTACAACAAAGTCTCCGGTGGCAGGTAGAGGAGCATATTCGAGACCGTGGAAGCGCGATTGCCCTGGCTTCCGAAGACGAATGAGAATCAGGCTCGCCTCAGGCACAGCAAAGCAGTAGATATATAGCAGACAGGTCAGAGTAGTAGTTGAGAGAGAAGCAGGAGCGGTAGGGTCGGTCGTTGCCCTGCGAGACGAGTGGCCGCAGCAAGTTAAACAGAGCTCGAGCTCTGCCCAGAGCGTCGCCCAGAGTTGCCACAACCGGCGGTGGCGGCAACTCGACGTCATCGGCAGTTGCCGGCCTCTTCCCCACATTCCAGATCTCAGATCGTATCCTGGACTCAACGCTTTTGCCGCGGTCTCTAACGGCTCAGGAGTCTCTTCCGGGATTTCAACGCTCACCGAGTCCTCGCCGGCTACTCAATCCTTCTGCGGTCAGGTTGTTTCCAGTATTATCCACCCCGATGCCGTTTGAAAGGGCATATAACCGCCTGGAACCTAGAGTGTGACTGAACGTTCGTTAGCAACATGCTTCATACCGGTAGCTTTCATTGATGTATCCTCTGAAGGTCTGTTCGTTCCCAACCAGTCGCCTATACTCATCACAAGACCCTTTCTGAGCGTTTTATCAGCTTGCAGAGCCTCCGTCTGAATATAGATAGCCTTTCAATTCGACCATTCTTCTGCCGAGAGGCATCCCATCTGGCTCTCAAGCACGATAGGGTCACATTACCGCTTGGTTGACTAATCCCGGACGCCTCCAGGGTTATATAACCAGTCCAATTGTACACTGCAAGGAGCGGCCACCCCACGACACCATGCAGAAGCCAATCACTTTCTACGACATTCCCTCTAACGTCAAAGGCACTTCATGGTCGGGTAACACGCTCAAAACCAAGTGAGCGATCATTGTGCGCCAAAGATGTACCCGTCAGGATTGCAACTAATCATCACGTAACACAGGCTCACGCTCAACTATAAGCGTCTTCAATACGAGACCGTCTGGGTCGAATATCCCCTCATCGCGCGCACCTGCCAAGAGCTGAACGTTGCTCCTACGGGAAGCTGGCCCGATGGCTCTCCCCAATACACACTTCCCATGATCTTCGACCCCAACACGAACACCGCAATCGCAGACTCCGCCAACATCGCACGTTATCTCGACAAGACCTACCCCGACACGCCGCGCGTCATTCCAGAGGGTTCCGACGCCGTCCAGGAGGCGACCGTGTACGCGGTCAATACCGCGATCGCGTCCATTATGCGCATTGTCATGCCCGTCGCCCACCAGCTCCTCAACGACGCCAGCAAGGCGCACTTCAAGCAGCACCGCGAGATGATTCTGGGTGGGAACATGGAGGAGTGGTCCCCTCTCGGGAGCTCTGTGCGCGCGGAGCAGTTCAAGCAGCTCGAGAAGGGCTTTGGGCAGGTCGCGCAGTGGCTAGACGCGGGCGGGAAGCAAAGGAAGTACTTCATGGGCGATGACATCACCTTTGTAGACATCGCTCTTGCGGCGAGGTTGTTGTGGATGAAGCGGGTCTTGGGCGATGACAGTGATGAGTGGAAGAGTGTGGAGAATTGGCATGGTGGTCGATGGGCGAGGTTGGTCGCGGCTTTTGAGTGGCTCTAACGTGTAAAGCTTTCAACAGATCGACTCTTCGAAATATGAGTACGCTGTACTTCGATGTAGCATGGGTACGAGACGTCTCATTCTGGATGACCTGAATATGGTGAAGACGTCAAGTTGAAACCGACCAATTGAGCAACAGCGGCTAAAGCTATGCTCTGGCTTGTTCGTCGTCTCCTCAATGCTGTCTCGTAAGTACTCCGCGATCCGTGGTACATCCATCTTTGCTCGTGACCATCATCTCTACCGTCCGGCTGGACCACAGGCAGCATCAATTACATATGGGGATAGGTCTTGATGCACAGGCTCTCCGTTGTCAACTTCGGTGCCACCCATAACGACCGCGGAGCAAGCTTACAAGGTCTCGAGGGTGGTTGCCACATGGACTCGGGTCCACGGGCAACGAGAATTCCAAGGAGCATCTCACCAGAGTCACTGCTGTCAGCAGCTCCGGCCACATGCATGCAAGCCTCGTGTCGGCATGAGAGTGGAACGGCGCACAGAGGTAGGCAACTTTCCGGCCTTGATGTAAGCAGAAACCTGACGCGGGAAGGCGCAGTCTAGGTTCACCACGGACATCCACTGCTTGGAATCCAAACGATTGCATCAATCTCATCAAATCCACGCAGATGTTAGCACTAAATGACCTTTGGCACAGAGAGCGGCGGGTCTTGAACGTGGAAACAGCTGTGCATTCGAACCACTGATGCGTCTTGTCTGCCCTCATATTGCCCGTGAGTGACCGGAGGAGGCTACGAACGCGGCTCAGACGCTCGGTCCGAGGGGCGCCAATCCTGTGTGGGGATCAACACCGCTGCCTCACGACGGGGAACGGTCGCATCTGGACACCATAAAGCCGTTCCTGACGGACTCGAGCCAACATCCGGTCACTTACGCGCAGATCTCGTCGCGTCAGGTCGCGTCGTTGCCATCCGGCTTCCACATCTATCACCCACTTTGGACGTTTCCCCATATGGAAAGGGGGGCTACCGCCACGCCAAGCGTAGCGAAATGGCTTCCCTCCGCCCGCCCGTCCAACCAGAACGCGTCCCCCGTCGGCCATGCTATGCGGAACTCAGCTCGTTTCCTCGCACACGTGGCGACGGAGGTGGCAGGACCCCGCGCGAACTATTTTCGCGCGTGTGGATTGGACCCGGAGTCGCGTCGAGCACGGCTTCTTCCTCGCGTCAACTTCCAATTCAGTGATGCGAGTCTGCAGGAACACTGCTCTGGGCAGCGCCCCTTGGTCAACTTTGCAGATTCTTCGTGGGTTGGAGCCAGCCACAGCGGTATAAAGCCTACTCGCCCAGCGCCATGTTCAATCACTTCCCTCCCTTTCCCGGTTGTTCCTGTTTCCTTCCTCCACACCTTCCTTCGTTCACCAGGAGCTGTGCTCTCTGTCCTTGTCTGTCTTTTGCATCCCGACCACCAAACGACTACTCTATAGACTTCGCTCCGAACCAGCCTACTCGAACCCATAATGCAACTCTCCTTTGCAGCCCTCGCTTCCATCCTCGCCGCGTCGAGCTTGGTCTCCGCAGTGCCCCTCCAGCGCCGCGGCACCAAGATGATGACCTCTCAGACCCGCTTCGACGCCGCTGGTGCGGTGTACTGTAAGTGCAATCAGTGTTAGGCTCCGCAATTTGTCTTTTTCTGACCGCATGCTGCAGTCATCACCAACGAGCCCAGTGAGAACATGATCATCGCGGCCTCCATCAACTCTGATGGCACCCTCGTAGGTTTTCAATGTTTCAGCAATCGCCGCCGTGATGCTCACCTGGACCGCGCGTAGAACCTTGACCGTGCGGTCTCAACTGGCGGCCATGGTGCCCACGGTATCACCGATCCGCTCGGCCCCGACGCGCTCTTCTCGCAAGGCGCCATCAAGGCGTCGGCCAAGGGCCAGGTGCTTGCCACCGTGAACGTAAGCCTTACAGCGAGTCTGTTCTCCGTAGTGCGAGAATTGAGCGTGGTTTCCAGCCGGGCTCCAACACGGTCTCCCTCTTCTCCATTGACCCGAAGACGCCGACGAACATTCAGCCTCTGGGCGACCCCGTCTCGTCCGAGGGCGAGTTCCCCATGTCGCTCGCGTTCAACAGCGACGGGAGCCGTCTCTGTGTGCTCAACGGCGGCACGGTCAACGGCGTCATGTACGTCGACATCCCGCCCAAACATCTCCTGCTCGACTGACCCAACAATTTAGCTGCTACAACGTGGACAAGAAGAACGGCTTGTCCGCGATGTCCAACACTCTTCGCTCGCTCGGCCTGAACCAGACCACGCCCGCGACCGGTCCTCCGGGTACTGCCAGCCACCTCGTCTTCAGCGAGGACGGCAAGCAGCTGCTCGCCTCCGTCAAGGGTGTCCCGCCGAACCCCGGTATGATCGCCGTCTGGGACGTCGCCGACGACGGCTCGCTCTCCGCGGACTTCCAGGCCGTCGCGCCCCCGACTGGCGGGCTGCTTCCGTTTTCGATGACCATCGTGCCCGGCAAGAACGCGGTGCTCTCGACCGACCCCGGCATTGGCTTCGACGTGTTCGACCTCAGCGGCGGCAACTCGAGCTCGGCGACTGCTATTGACGGCCAGAGCGCGACGTGCTGGTCGAGCTTCAGCACCAAGACCGGCAACTTCTACCTCACGGACATCGGCACCTCGATCGTGACTGAGGTGAACATTGACGACAACCTCAAGGCGTCCATCGTCAAGGTATGCGGGATATTTTGCTGTACTTCCTGCGGACAGTGGCTCACACTGTCTTGCTTCTAGCAATACCCGCAGACCAACGGCTCCTCGACGATCGACAACGACATCGCCACCGTCAACGGCAAGGAGTGAGTTCACTCACTAACAAGCGACGGACGTGATCTCTTTACTGATTTGCATCCTCTAGCTTCATGTACGTGCTCGCCCCCGGTACCCAGTCCGTTGAGGTCCTTTCCCTCGATGCACCCGGCAACGCCCAGCACGTCCAGTCTCTCCAGATCTCTGGCCCCGCTAAGGCGTCTGGTGTGACCATCAGTACGTCTTCTCTCCATGTACCCTTCACGTGCGGGCACTGATGCGGCATCACTAGACACCAACAACCTCCAGGGCATGACCAGCTTCCTCCGCCAGTAAATCATCTGCCCGTGTTTGCTGCGTTCGTGTTGCTCTGCGCTTCGCTCTGTTGCGCCCTTGACGTGATAATGATGGATGCGTCACCTTTCGGTTCGACCTGGTTCGCTGTTTCTATAGAGTTCTCTCACTACCTGCTGGTCTCGGATGTATCATAGACATTTTTATCGGAACAATTGGGATTGAAGTCAACCTATTATATTCCTTGTGATATCCTCGACCAACCTCACATTACCCCCCTGCCTCTGTAGTGGAAGGTAAGGAGTTCTAGACTACCGACCGCTACCAACCGCGAGTACCTGCTCCAGCCGTCGACTTGCGACGCGTCCTGTATATGCACATGACCGTGACGTAGCGTGTCTAGCGCCCATAGAGTATCATGTAAATTCCTCGGAGCGGCGAGCGCTGACGGAGCTCTCCTCGACCGACATTAACTATTCACCGGAGTATGCTCCAGTCAGGCTTGACCGTTCTCCCTGCCAGCCCAGAATGATATGCTCGGTGTACCTATCTTAGTCTACAACAGGCAGGAAGATAGGCATAAGAGGGTGATCACATGGTCGTGATCAGACTTCTTAGCCGGCGGGAGCATTAGAGTCCCGTCAGTGGTGAGAGCCACAGACGTCCTCAAGCCCCGCTTCGCTCCCTGGCCTCTGCCCACGACTTCGCCGCTCCGTCTACCGTCTACGACCACGGACCTCTGCGCGTCCCTGCTCTCAGCGATGGCGAACGGCTCTGATTCCAGTCAACCGCCTCAGTACCGGGCGTAAGTTCCATCAGTTCCTCTGTTGGGAACGAGATGAATGCTAATCACGTCTTTACAGTGTCGGGGTCGCCCTGGCTATTGGGTCGGGGGTGCTCATCGGCTCCTCATTCGTGTTCAAGAAGAAGGGATTGTTGGCCTCACAGAAGGGACAAGTGGCTGGCGAAGGAGTTGCCTATCTCAAATCGGTATGTTCTCCTACAATATCTTGCTGCCAGGCAGCAATACGAACGCAACTCATGTCCACCCATCTTGTTCAGCCTATGTGGTGGACCGGAATGATCATCATGATTCTCGGTGAGCTGTGCAACTTTGGCGCGTATGCGTTCGTGGAGGCCATCATCGTCGTGAGTAGTATTGGACACGAGCATGGGCCCTGCGGCGGCTGATAGCACTTGGCCAGACACCAATGGGCGCGCTTTCGGTTGTCATATCGTCGATACTCTCTCACTTTCTCCTGCACGAGAAGCTCTCCCTCTTCGGCTGGATTTCTTCCATTCAGTGTCTTCTCGGCGCGACGATCCTGGCCTTGAACGGACCCGAAGAGCAAAGCGTGTCTACTATCGAAGGCTTCAAGCATCTCTTCCTCGCTCCATGGTTTTTGGCATACGGTAGTGTGGTACTCGCAGCAGCCGCAGTGCTTGCGTTCTGGGTTGCCCCGAGATGGGGCAAACACAGTATGATGCCCTATCTGGTGAGCTCCGAGTCCCTGCTAACTTCTCATATGCCAGACATTGACGTATGCGGATGTAGGGTGTATGCAGCCTGATCGGCGGCTTAAGCGTGAGCTGCACACAGGGCTTAGGCGCGTCCATTGTGACGTCCATTCGAGGCGATAACCAGGTGGGTCTAAGATATGAATTGCTGTGTGCATGCGTGCTCATGTGCTCTGCTAGTTCAAGAACTGGTTTATCTACTTCTTGCTCGTGTTTGTGATCGTAACCCTCCGTGAGTTCAGTATGCCGCTTCTGGTACTTCTGGCTGGCCGTACTCACCTGCGACGTTCTCACAGTGACGGAAATCTACTATCTCAACATAGCATTGGCTATGTTTAACACCGGTGCGTTCAGCTTCATCTCTCCTTTGGGGCATCTCAGATGGATTGACCCGGTTGTGTTACAGCTATGGGTAAGTGTTAGCCAGAATCATATAATTGGGCTTAGGAACTGAGTGCGATTTCGCAGTCACTCCCACTTACTATGTCACCTGTAAGCAATGTACCCCCTTTCAATTCAGAGAATTTGCTGACAACAAGATCATCAGTCACATTCTGCACGCTGGTGACTTCTGTGGTACGTACACTAGACACTGATTGAATCGCCGTGTCATTGACTGAGTCCATCCACTTGAAGATTCTATATCAAGGCCTGAAAGCGAGCGCGTCGCAAATCATCACCATCGTGCTCGCTTTTGCAGTCATTTGTACCGGTATCATCATCCTGCAAATGACGAAGGTCGACCCGAGAAAACTCGCGAACGTGCGTCCCAATATCATTCGTTCAAACCTTGTCAGTCGTATTGATAGCGCCGTGTCTCCAGGTCGACGAACGGACCACGCTGCTTCTCGAAGCTGCACGGCAAGAAGTCGACCCTATCTCGGCACAGACTGTCGAGCTTGGCCCATCGGGAACGCTGCGCTCACGCCGCTCGCGACTTTCCCAACGTTCCCGCCGCATGCGTTCACACGCCTCTGTCGCCGCCGCTGTAGACGGCGAGGAACCCGACCCATCGGCGGCGCGTTCGACTGACGACCTCGAGGCAGGCTTACATTCGGATCCAGAATCTGAGTTCGATCTCGACCCGTTGGAAGAGAAGCGTGCTATCGTTGCGAAGACAGAGGAACCTGGGATCGACTCCCTACGCATGACTGGGGGCGCCATCGGTACCTATATACGTGCTCGACGGCGTGCGACCGCGCTCTCTGCCGCCAGTGCTACTCGGAGCCGTCTATCACAACCTAGCGTCGGGAGCGTACACAGTGGACAGATGAGGCCGCGAAGCAGCACTCGTGGAGGTTCTATCTCGCCCACGCTGGGGACTCGCCCGAGCTGGTTCAAAGCTCTCACCGCGCGACGCACAGCGGAATCGGATCCCGACCATGGTGCACCTGCCTATCCTCCAGGACACGACCTTGCAGAGATCTCGGAGAAGGGCCCTGTGACGATCTCGACGACAGAAGTCTCCGGCCTTCCGACGACGATCGCAGACAGTCCGATCACGAGCATCTCGGATTCACCTCGCCCTGCACGGTTCCTCAGCAGCGGGGAGCTCGCCACATCTCCATTGCTCACCCCATCATCGGCGGAGGGCGCACGGACAGCAAGTGTCCGTTTTCAGCCCGACATTAGGCCTGCTCTATCTGCCCCGGACGTCCGTCCGCAACCTCAAGACGTATACCCCTCTCGTCCGAGCTTGGCAACCAGTGGCGATGACGCTGCAGCCCGCTCGCGGACGATGCCTCTTGCGTTTACGCCAGCAGAACGCCTCCGCGCGGAGGACATTCTGCGGGAGAAGCCTGCCGATTCATGACACGACCGCTAGACTTTCTACGATACGACCTGCGACGACTCTAGCGATGCCTTGCGATCTTGGTGTACTCGATGCTTTATCTTTATTTCGTCCATCTATCCTCGTATTACTAGTTTTGACGGCTGTTTCCATACCCCTGGCGTACCTGTACATAATCGCAGTCCCTCTCTTGGACTAAATACGATGCAGCTCAGCTCAAGATTGCTGAAAGCAGGAAAAGTCCACGGAGATGACATGCTTGGGACTCGAATTCGCGTGTCTGTTCTGTCTGGTCTCCCGCGCGGAGGACCTCATCGTCCTCCGCGAGGAAGGAGCATGAACAGCCCGAGATTGGTGGCTACAGGGCACTCAGCCGGCCAGCTTCATATGTCGTGACAATACAGTAAGTCTATCATGCTCGTTCATTCCTTCCCTGAGAGACTACAGTCGCAATAGGCGTATCCTGAGTTTGCATCATGACGCCGTGTTCCATTTTATGACACCTCTCCGCTGAATTCTCAGCTATTGCAGCGGTAATAACCATGGAATGACAGATACGTGATGCAGGATTAGGCTCATTCCGATTGTAGTGAAGTCAATGGGGGCCGGGTGCAGACCTCGACACTCGTGGATCCAGCTCTGGTGTTCATACCGCGATAACGAGCATGACGACACTGACAGAGCACAGAACGTATTGTGTTGTCGGACCGTTCGCCGACTACAATGTTGTGAATACTGAAGCCTTGCCGATCACTGTGTAGTAATACATTCAGTCCCTTCAGTCACTTCCTGTCGTACATTGACACCAATACCGCTCTCATACTCCAAGAAAGCGATCGCGGGGCGGTCAGACGGAAAGGCTACTACAAGAGAGCACCAATAAGCCCGAGCCCTGTGAACGCATCTTGCGTGCCGCCGTAGATTCTTTGACAAGGAGGGGGCAGTAGTCAGTCTAGTATAGTTGAGCTGAGCAGAGTTCGAACTTCCAAGTCCGTATCGATACAGTAGGCTCGGAGAGTGAACCCAGATAAAGCCACACTTGTCGGAGTTGCATTTCAGTCAAGCTAGTCCAAGGCTATTGTTCTCCCCAATCCCTTGCGTAGAGCGTCCGCATAGCCATCGTCGCCGCTCAACATGTTTTCCGCTTCAGTGCAGCCGAGCATTGTGTCGTTGTTCTCCTCTACCGGCAGTGACCCACTTACCCTCTTCTCTTCTCACTGCGACGCTTCATTGCCCTCGGACTCCTTCGTCTGCATCCTGAACGATTCCACTTCCGAACCGGCACCGCCAGCACCCCGTACGCTCATAAACGTCAAAGACGACGACGGCGAAGATAATTCGCCAGACTACGCGCTTCGACAGAGCGTGCTGCACATACAGTCCCCTACGCTGCGGACGACCTACATACGAAGCCCTCCCGCAGGTCCAAGCTCAGCGGCTCACTCGCGTGGGGCGCCGGGACATCTGGGTCTCAAGCATCCGTGGATGCACCTTCAAGTACGGAATTTGCATCGCGAATGGACGTTCGAAGTTGGCCTCGTCGATCAGTCCGGCCGCGAGGGGATCGTGCGCTGCGCTACTTTCCAGGTATGTCGTTTTGCAGAAGATGTGGGTTGCTGCGCATCGTAGAGAATAGTACACACCATTCGCTACGGCTATAGTATGATATCTAGCGGTTGCTGTACATGCTGTGATATGCATGCCAGAGCTGGTGACATTGGTGTGGATGCGGCCTCTCCGGGCAGCTCTCTTTTCCAAGCCTTTGAGTCCGGTATGTGACTGGTACGTGTGTCCGCTAAATTAGGATCTCGTCCACCCTATATCCTCCGTCGCAACATCTGTTCTAATAGCATCATTATTCAGCGCGAGCCGAAATTGAAGCTTGGGCGCTCGCCCATGTTACTACTACCCCTCTCGTTCCCTCCACCATCCTCGCGCCCGCTCACTTCGTGGTGCACAATCGCCATCCATCTTCCGTCGCTCCTATTGCACTTCTCATCGGGCGCCCTTACCCGTAATGACGAAGATGAAGCTTCATCCTCGGCGAGACGCAGCCAGTATGGTATGACGCAAGTGCCGAGTGGGACATACTCACATGTCTCGTACGTGAAGGTGTATGCGACGTGCCGCTTGCGTAGGCTTTGGTTCAGTGAGGGCGGTCCGCAGCAGCATCTGCCTTGGGAGTTTCAACTGTATGCTGCTGAATGAATATGATGTTTGTGTCTTGGCCACCCCCCTGAAACCCTCAACTTTGACTCAGAGCTTCTGCTGCCTGACGAAGAGAAGGACGCCCTGGCCCGCCCTGGACCCACAGCTTACATATCACACATACATTGTTATAGTTGAGCATACGAGCATGGCCATAGTTGTCCGCTACACATAGCGTCAACGCACATCATACTACGGCAGAATAGTGGATTGATCAATATTGCACGACAAACAGTAGGTACAGGAGGCAATAACGAGTGCACAAGGATCAGCCAGTGTATTATAACGGCGAGCATACAAGTGATTGAGAGCATATGCGACGAACAGACAATGGGGTGTCCCAAAAGAATAGGAAAAAGAACCGACGCCAGCAGGATTCGAACCTGCGCCTCCAAAGGAGAACAGATTTCTAATCTGTCGCCGTAACCACTTGGCTATAGCGCCTTGTTGAGAGACATGCAAACACCTTATATATAAAATTGATCTGGCTATAACTAGGCTAATAACTAGGCTAAGTAAGAGCTTCCTTGAGACCTCCCTTATAGGTAACTGATCTGACTGGTTCAATCATATTACACAGAATGCTTCAGTGAGAAACTTGTAAGCTATACCGGGTAGTGCTAATCGGTGACTTCGTCACGAAGTCAGTGTTAACGCTGAGTTGGGTGTTCGATGGCACCTCTAATACAGTATATGTGCCGCAGCGACACGCAGCACACAGAGCAGCCCCTCACGAGACAATAATCGAAGTCGGCGGGCGTCGGTGGTATAATGTCGGCTGCGCGACAACAATAAACGTGCCTATGGATACATGTACAGTCTACAGATGCGGTGCGGTAAGAATGGATGTCGATGCGCGATGCCGTGAGCCGAGGCGGGATGAGAGTGCGAGCGTGGAAACTTTGGAGTGGGTGTCAATGCGGGAAGTGTGGAGGTGCAGATAGGAGGATAGGAGAATGAAGCCGGAGGGGGGAAAGCGTTTGTGCCAATGCGAATAGTGCGGGAGAGGGTGTATGGATATGGGCATATGGGCGGTCCGGGGTGACGTCTTGAGTAGGATAGAGAATAAGGTGAGGGGCGAGTGGGTGTCCAGGCGATATGTCATGTCGTGACAGGGATCCAACATGGTTGCGAGGCAAGGCGGCGGGACAATGTCGCCGGCCTCTGTAGTCCGGACATAGACAACGTCTCCAGAGCGTCCTGCGAAGCTCTCATCCTCCCTGCCGACGGCGAAACCGCGATCGCTACCTCATCACAGACAAGGAGGTCGACGTCGACCGATAGTAATGCCAAGGGGCCACTGAAGGCCTACTTCCTGAACATCCGCTTGAGCGAGCCCGTCTGGCTCGCGTTGTTCACGCGGGCGAGCGCCGCCTGGCCCTGCGCAGCGTTGTGCCGGGAGCTGGACGAGAGCGCGGCGTACATCGCGTGCGAGTCGCGCGGGGACTGCTGGAAGGACGAGAACGCGTGCGGGTTCGCGGGGCTCGTCGGGAAGAAGCTCGCGATGGGCGAGGACGGCGGCGAGGAGTAGTAGGACGACATGGCGATGATGTTTTCGTGGGTTTGGGCGCGCGGTTCGCGTCTCCAGATGAATGGGCTCCTAAGAGAGTCGGCCGTGGGTTGCGGTCGTGATGATGGTGCGCGGTCAGGAGCGCGTCGTAAGAGGAAGCGGGATGTACAGACGACCGCCGCGAGTATGGTATGGGAGGGAGGATAGTTGGGCAGGAGAAGCCTGGGCGAGATCTCCCCCTGGCATCGCCTATTTATCCACACCAACCGCGCCCGGGAGGCGGGAGCTCGAGATCACAGATGGCACATACACGCCCTGGGCCAGGCTAACAGGGCTCCAGCACATAACACTTTCCATTCCTGGCCGCAACTCCCTCCGCTGCGCGAGCTTCTCCGCAAGCGTTCGACGGCCGAGGACAAGGGCGCTGCCAAAACGGGACACGCCCACATGACGCCGAACCACACCCGCTTGCCGTTTGCGGCTCAAGGCAGCGTACGGAAACGGCTTCGCGCGGTTCGCACCCTCGCACGCGCCGCGCGAGGCTCGAGCTCATCAGGCCTATGCTACGTTCGCCGTGCGCGGGTATCTATCAGAATGCTCGCGCTGGAACTTTAGGTTAGGTGGGAACGAGTTCGAGGACATAGAAGCACCCCGGTTGGTGCGGGAAATGCAGAGCAATCAAGTGCTGCATATATACGGATATCTAGATATCTAGCTGCCCAGGACAGCACTGGCCGACTGGCTTCCGAACGCACCTCGACGAATCTGGCTCGCTGGAGCGCGAGAGGACCGTCGCTCAAGCGAGCCAGATCCGCATGCTACACATCTGAAACTGCAACATACTCACCCACGGAGTACACATACGGACCAACACAACACAGACAAGGTCGAGTCAAGCAGTACTCGAGTAAGAGTAGAACAACGCACCTCGACATGATCAATGCTAACGATCAATGAACGTTGTCCCAGTATTAGCGCATCTGCAAGATCCTCTTCGCATGCATGCAGATGCATGCGAACGCAATCGCGGGCGTGCACACCCCGCGCGCTCCGACTCTAATATTGCCTTTGTATTCGCCCACGAGGCTGCTAGCCTGCTACTAGTAATCCACGATCGGTACAAGGGGGTCGGAGCTTCTGTCGACTAAGCCAGATTGCCGTCGACGTCAGCGTCGCGTCTGCGTCCGGTGCTGCTGCTGCTGCTGCTGTTGCTGCTGAAAGCGCGAGCTAGGGCTATAGGTACTACCGCACGCGGCTGGGTGCGGGGATGTGTATCATACGGATGCGGGTGCGGGTGTGCTGCGGCGACGGGTTTGGTATCGCGGGGGATTAGCATCGGACACGTAGGGTTTCGACTCCGGGCGCGGACTATATAACAGGATGGATGGATGGGGAATACGATGCGGGTGCGAGTGCGGGAGTGAGCAGCAAAGACAAGGGGGAGGAGAAAGGAAGAGAGAAGACCGTGAACGAGGAGATGAAGAGAAGACCGAGAAATCCGAGGAGAGGAAGAGAGGAAGAGAGATGAAGAGAGAAAGGGAGAGGCAGAAGGAGCGGGATATGTACACACAGCGAGACGACCCATTGCGACGGTGAGTGAGTGAGTGAGTGAGTGCGGAAGTACAGCGGCAGGTAGGAGAGGAATTCCGGCGTGATTGTGGTTGCGAGTGCGATGTGAGAGGTGGAGGGAGGAGGAATGTGCGAGTGCGTCATGCCAACGATGCCAATGCCAATGTCAGTGCCATGCCAATGCGAGGAGGTAAGGGGGGAGGGGAGAAAGAAGCAAGCGGGTGAATGTGTCCATCGAGCATCGAGTCCGTTTGCAAGTGCCTGTGCATAAACCATCATACGCATATGCTGCGTGCTGAGCAAACGCCAGAAAGCTAGAGCCACAGCCAGCCAGGAGCGGAACCAGAGCAAATGGCCGATGTGCTATAGCAGCGCCGTCGCGTGCTCGCCGGACGCGACGAGTCGGCTCCAGTCTCCCCGCCAGCGCGCCATGTCCGCACGGAGCTTCTTGTCGCCGAGGACTTTCTCGATCCAGAGCAGTAGCGCATCCTCGTCCTCCGGTACGAAGAACGACGACAGCAGCGAGAGCACCGTCTCAAAGTTCGCCGACGTCGACGTGATGTGATCTGTCGCGTTGGCGTTAGCGCACATTCTATGCATGTTTCATGCTTCCCGAGGGCTCATGAGAGAGACTGCGTACCTCGATAGACCCAAACGATCGCAACGGCGACGACGACAAAGATGTCATGTCCCTCCAGCAGAAACGCGTCCCACAGCCGGAGCTGCATCTGGAACGGGACCGAGTTCGCAAAGAGCGTGATGTACCACTTTGTCGCGTACGACGTGGTCGACACCATGTGCCGCTTGAACGCGTCGTACACCGCGGGCAGCATCTGCTCCGTCAGCCGCTCCTGCACGTAAATGGCCTCGAGCAGGCCCGGGAAGCCCGGGCTGAAGATCGCGTGCATGTTGTACGAGTCGTGCAGGCGCACGAGCGACGCGTACGCCCGCTCCGGCTCAAAGTAGCACAGCAGCGTCGCCGCGATCGGCCCCATGCCCTGGCAGTACCCGCACGTCTCGCACCGCAGCGACAGCGAGTGCAGGACGTGGAAGAGCGACCGTTGCCTGCGCGCGTCCGATACGTCCCGGTTAGCTGCACGTCAAGACGAAACCCATATAGCGATGCATGGATGCCACTCACCCTTGCCCGTATCGTGTCCGAAACATGACATGCCCGCTGATCGTCCGTGGAACGTCCAGGTCGATCTGCACGTCGTACGACGACGGCTTGTCCAAAGCCTCCTGGTACTCCTTCATCAGCTGCCGGAGCTCCGCCTTGCCGGTGCGCGAGTAGCGGCACATCAGCACCTCCCACGCCGCACTCCGCCAGCAGTCCGGAACGCCCTTGTATACGCGCTCGCGCAGCTTGCGCTCCTTCGACGGCTTCACGCCCCACATGTCGACGTTCCCGCCCTGGTCCCGCGATGCCGCCACGAGCATTCGCCCCCATTTCGCCACGCGCGCCGTTTCCTTGGGCTGAGGCGGGCTCTCGGGCTGTCGGGGGAGTAATGGGGGCGATGGCGACCCCGCTGTATGCGCCGTGGTGGTTCGCGCAAGGGGTCGTTGTAGTGGTGCGGCAGGCAGAAGGATGAGGCGATCATGCGAAGGTGTTTGGAAGAAGCCATATCTTCACCGAGAGCCTCAGCGAGAAAGAGGGACACTGGGAAGCTCAGGACGCACCTGTCCAAACTCTGCAACAGCTCGACCTCCTGCGCTGTCAGCTCGCGCGTCTTCTCGTTCGCATCGCCGAGCGCCTCCATCGCGCGGATTTCGCTCTGGCGACTCCCGCCGACACGCGCGCGCGTGCGTTCAACACCTTCCTCGATCCCGTCGCCCTTGACACCGCATGTATCGAGCTGTGCGTACGTACTCCGTACGTGGTACGCGTCTGCATCTTCACCTTCCGAGCGTACGACGACAGAATGCTTGCTTTCCGCCGCACTGAGATGGGAGGTGGAGCTCCGTGGGGAAGAGGATGGTGAGAGAGTGCTTGGTCTTGGCACTTGCAGGGAAGGTTCGAGGGGTGAAGATGGGTAGGAGTCGAGGTGCAACGGGCGTGATGGAGGCGTGAGCGGTGTGCCCGGGGTTGAGGGTGGGGACACGAGAGGCGAATGGGGTGGTGTTTGGGGCAGTGGCTTTGAATCACCGGTGGCATCAAGGGAGAATGAGACGTGAGGGTTGCTGCCGTTGGACACAGACTGTTGAGAAGGGGAGGAGGCCTTGTGCCGGTGAGATGAAGAGGGTCTACTGCGCGGGCCCGAGGGTCGACGCATAGACTCTGAGCCAATACTATGTCGAGGTGCCGCACCGTTGCCTATACTCTCGGTCGCTGAATGCCTGTAAGTCGAGGGCGGTCTGCTGTCTGCATACGCGAGTTGGACAGAGCCTGCAGAGACGACGGAATGGCGAGGCTTATCAGCGACACTTAATCGCTTGCCCATGCTGGCACGGCGGAGGTCGTAAGCGGGGGAGGTGGTATCGTAGAAGGCGCTGTCGTCGAGCGCAGCCGGGTCGCTCTGGAGGAAAGAGTCCCTGTAGGCGGGCATGGTGGCACCTGCGATCTGCACGCTATCCTTGAGATTAAGGCCGCGACTGGGAGGTCGAGAGTGCGGCCGTGCGGCATGGCTGACGGCTGAGGCGGCGGCGGCAGACCAGCTGCTGGCGTCTTCTTCATACATTGAATAAATAGTGACGATGGTTGTCTCCGAGGAGCTGCGCTCGCGGTCTGTCGAGGAGCCCTCTGCTGAGTGGGCGAGCTCTGGGAGAGCGAGGGAGTGGCCGTCTGGATAGTGACTGCTGAGACGGGGGGACGGGGACGGTGGATGTGGAGTGCTGATGGGCGTTGGTGGGACGACGACGTAGGATGGCGAGAACATCAACGCGGCAGGCTCTGGCACAGCGAGGGCGATGGCAAGAGCAGAGGCTGGGAGAGGGAGGGGAGAGAAGGAAGAAAAGGGAAGAAAAGGAGCGGAGGAAGAAGAAGGATGAGGCACTCTGGCTAAGCTCAGACACAGGCCGACCTCTCGCTCATCGGCGTCGGTTACAGAGGGAGATTCGATTGACACTCCAATCCAATTCAGCCATCCCTGATATCCATGCATGCATCCTCCCTCTCTTGGCCTTGTTCCTCAGCCACTCTCGTCAGATGCCCCTGCCTGCAATCCTTTATTCCAATCTACATATCATCCCGTGTTCCCATCCCATGCAGCTCGCTCTCTTGCTCACAATAAGGTCCTCTGCGTTTAAGTGCAAGCTCGCTTCCAGGCCAGCATTTCCACGCGGCACCCCGCTCCGCCCTGCCGCAGTCTCCGCCTCATCGGGAGAACCTGCGCGCAGATCCTCTGCACTCACAGCTTGTCATGCTTAGTTCACTGCAGCCAGGATAGCTTCCCGCAGCCCGCAGCGGCGTTGCACAAACCTTGGCCGTAGGTCGGCCATACTCAATACTATTGCTCGCGAAGCCACCGCCGACCAATTCGGAGAATCATATGCATTGGCGTCAAGTAACTTACGACGGATGTTACAGCAGTGGGTCAGTCGCATTAACTCCGCATTCCCGTACGCTTATGCTCAGCTTCCTCCTAGCAGCATGGCCTTCATATCGGCCTCTTGAGCCGACTTCATAGTGAAGTCTCGACAGTGCAGCTGTCTTCGTTCTGGCAAACCGCCGTCCGTCCGAGGTTCTTCGCAATAGGACCTGCCGGTGTGCTCCTCCGTCAGTCGCGGCTCACACACGCATGGCGCACGCAATGGAAACATACCCGTCGGTCCGCTCGAGAATTTGCACTCGTCCACCAGGTCTGCAATGACGAGGCAGTACTGCCCGTGCTCCAGGACCGGATACTGTTCGTCGCCCCACATGCCCTCGAAGCTCAGCCACCCCGCGCCCTCCGCTGTGATCTCCTGCGCGCCCACTCCGGCGGTACCCGCGACGCTGAATGTGCTCGTCGCGGTGTCGAACCAGAACGCGCGGAAGTTCAGCGCGGGGTCCCAGAGCGGCCCCGCGTCCGTCTGGTCGCAGAGCAGGTCGAAGGGCAGGTCGTGGCAGTGCTGCCCTGGGGTCGCGTAGTTAGCGTGCGTGCCCCCCGCGATGTACGTCGTCGGCCGCCCGTTCGTCTTCTGCGTCACGTTGAACGTGAATGCTGACCCGCTCGTGTGCGCAGAGAGGTAGAGCACGGTCGGCTCGCCGTTCACGAAGCGCACCATACTATGCTCCCAGTCACCGACGTGATCCCCGAATTCAATGTCGAGCACCTGTCAGACGAAGGTTCAGGCGTTCAGTATCGCTCATTCTGCAGCCGCGCGTGCATCCCAATCGGGCGCCCACCTTCCCTCCGTGGTCGAACGAGTAAAAGTAGAAGAAGAACGCGTCCAGGATCCCGCCGTCCTTCTCCACGAGCACGATCGTCGCCGGGGCCGCGCTCAGCCCGCTCGCGTCCGGCTTCCCCACGTCCGACGTGACCCACGCCGGCTGCGTGTCCTTCGACACGTCGTCCTTCGATGTCAGGAAGACGTCGCTCGCGAGGCTCGAGATGTTCTGCAGCGTCACCCCCGGCGCGACGGCTGTGAAGTTCACCTCGGGCACCATGTGCTGCACGTGCGCCGCGACGTCGGACGGCCACCAGCCCTCCTGTGACCAGAGGTGCGAGACGGGCGCGTTCTGGAGCACGAACGACGGCACGGGCTCGCGCTTACCCAGGTGGCCCGGCCCGGAGATGAATGGCGTTGGGCTCGCCCATGCGCTGGAGGTGGCGAGCGCGAGGAGGAGCGCAGTGCATGCAGTGGACAGGACGCGTCTGGAGTGGTGAGCCATCATGGAGGCGTGCAATGGATGATGGATGCGACCGAGCTTCCGCCGCGACACCCCCTGCTGCACTCCAGCATGCTATATATGCGTGCGTGTGCGTACGACGCATACGCATGCGCGAGGCAGCGCGTGCGTCGGGCCCATGTGTGCTGCTTTCTTCTGGGTGCGCTTCTGGAAAAGGGGGGAGGTGCAGGTTGTGCAGATGTGGTTTACGAGATGTTCAGATGCGAGGGAGGCGCGTGATGCGCACAGCGGGCGAGGGAGCGACGGGCCAGTGAACGGTCGGTCTTTCGTTGGGTCCGCACCCGGTAACCACTCGCCGCCACGTACAGGAAAATGCCAAGCCTGACGACTCACTCGCTGTAGTTTCCCAAACGAGTGCATTGGTCTCCAGTGGTCGGTCGGAAACCCAAAAGTGAAATAGTTGAGGGCCGCGGAATACTTGGCTAAGCCAGCATACGCGGATCACGCGTCCTTGCAGACCATATGCACACACTGCGCGTACCCGCGTTCATGTTCGGCGGAACCGCCTGCCGCTGCCTTCTCCCAATTCTCGCAGACGGACCGGGTCCGTCGCTCTCACGGCCCCGAACGAACGTTGGTCAAGAACGCAAGAACGAGAGCGACGTTCGAGCTGGAGCACGTCCGTATCAGCGTTCGCGGTATATCAGAGTTGCTAGAAGCGAAAGTTGTTTCTGCGTTCACTGCGGACGCAAGGGAACCTGGTCTGTATCACAGGCGTGAGTACGAGGTGGCAATGTAAGGTCGACCGAAGCCCGTGAATCCATATGGCTGTCGTGCCTACCGAAGTATCAATGTGACATACAGCGGCGACCGTGCTTAAGCCTGCTGGTGCGTATGTGGGCGACATACCTGTGTAAGGTACGTACCTGACTGCTACTCGGGACTTCTCCCTCACGTTCGTTTACACGATTGTTCGAGGGCTAGATGATGTGCTAGTGCGGCCATCGCGTCAGCTATAACCGTCAGTATCTTCTCATGGCGAATTCCTAGGTGCACCAGCGCTCTCGCCAGCATAGAGATACCGGCATCCCCAGTGGCGACTCCTGAGGACATCCATATACATTTAGAGATAACGTTTACATACAGCACTAATCCTGAGATGATCGGGCAAACGTGAGTAGAACGTTCGACCATGCTCAGTATGATGGAAAGCTCACCGACAACATCATACACCATAACCCAGAGAAAGCAGTGATACGGTCAGTAATCGCAACGCGAGGTCCATGCCCAAGGATGATCAAAGCGGCAACCGTGTCCTGAGAGCCACCTTGATGAGGAACCTGTCCGCCCACGAGAGCCCTTTGACACGCAGAGTCTCTTCGAACTCAGCATACGACGCGGCGTCGAACCGTGCCAGGATGGGCAAGTGTGTAGTCTCGATCCCCAACTCGTGGAACATCGGCGCATGGTGAGCCATTGACGGCTCAAGAGCATCGAGGAACGCCTCAACGCTCTCTGGGAGTCGCGGCTGCTCGCCAAAGACACGGCGGGGAGGGCGGAGCGAGGTGAGCCCGTTGCGCAAGATCAAGGCCTCCATGAACGTGAACCCGTGCTCCTGAAGTTCGGCAGTCATTTCGCTCAGCAGCGACGGTGGCGCGGTCGCGAAGGATTCTAGGTAGGAAAGAGAGGTGACACCAAGCTCCTCGAGCGTATGTTCTTGGTGTGTCAAAGGTGAAGGCAGGCTTGCCAGAAACCCCTCATAGGTAAATGCAGGCTTGCAGAAGATTGATGTCGGACCAGTGCCGCCACTGCTACTGGGAACCTCCGCCTCCGCAGTGCTGACGACCGCAAGTGCTGAATCTGACGTATCGTCCTCAATCTTCACTCTCTTCAAGGGTGGCTCGATTGGAGGAGGGGAAGACGTCTCATCGCGAGAGCGTTTGATGAGCTCCAACACCGCTCTCTCCGCTTCTTCCTCCTCAACCTTCACGATCACCTTGGTGGCGGCGTCCGCGATGACTGGTGGCGGAAAGCTCCCTTGGCTCCCCCAGAATGCGTTGGAGGAAGGCGCAGTCGTCGCATGAGCCCGTGAAGCATCAGCAGCAAAGGCTGAGAAGAGCTTGAATCCTACGGGGAGAGGATTAGAACCTAAGCTCGTTGACAATGCGAAGAAATGAAGGGAACAAACCGGTGGTGGGCACAACGGCACCGGGTGGCGGAAACGCTATAGTGTCTGGTGTAAGGCCAACAAAACCCAGGGCAAGGATCCAACCTGGGCCCACTCACACTTTCTGGCTAAGGTGAACCCATCCGGCTGGATGACCACCGTCCGGTTGGACGGCGCTTCCTGCATGACTGGAGGGGGAGGTGGTGGAGTTCGACTCTCTGGATCGTGGCGAGGGTCTGAAGTTGCGCCAACAACGATACGGCCGGGAGAAGGAGGCCCCGTACTCAAACGTGCCGCCACTTCATCTAGCGACAGTTCTGAGTACTTGGGCCAGCCGTGCGCCGTCACTTGCCGGTCGAGACGTTCCAAGTATGACGGCGGCGGCGTTTCAGGTAACCCCCACTCTAGCTTCGTACCATCAAACTCGAGCCGCCGTCGTCTCAACCAAGGGTGGTAGACTGCGAGCTGCGACAATAGCGTAGGCCGGTTCGGCGCGACACCGAGGCTAGGGCACCGCTCCCAACGCTCCCAGCTGTTACGTGCACTCTTGAAGTAGACGCGGGGTTTCCTTAGTGTGCGGATCCAAATGTCACCCTTCAAACCAATGTCGGGGAGGGGGTCGCTGCTCGTCTGATAAACAGCCCAAGTGTAGGTAGAGCCCGTCACCCGGTGACGCAAGCCTCGAGGAACTTCAGAAGCCTCTGTCTCGATGAGCTTCAGGCTGTATGTGTCAATAATTACGGGCACGTTGAAATTGGCGTCTTGAATTGTGGCGATCTCCTCCGATGCTACAATGATACCCAAGTGTGCCTCATGGATTAACAACAACCTCGTATACGATGAGAGACGCGCGTACATATGGCGGGGGTAGAGAGTTCGATTGACTCTAGAGATATACTTAGACTACGGACAGCTTGGTTCATTGCAGCAGTTGGGGAGACTAGATACTACGGGAAGCTGACATGGTCAGCGATCTAGCGTAGGGACTAAGTAAGGCTCGGGGGAAACTCACGTGGCAATAATCTGTTCATAAACAAGTCCGCCACACTGTTGCAGTGGGGAAAGAAACTCTCATCGATAACCGCTATGCTACAAGATGTTGGCGGGAGACAAAACAACACAAAAGCGCTCGTGTGGACTGTGTCGGATATTACACGATCACGTGCCCAAACTTCGCGCGTCGCGAGTCGCGTAGACTTTGGTGGCAGTATCTGGTCTCTGCGCGAACTACCATGGACTCGAACGTTGTCCGCGTTATGTGCACTCTATCTACTATCCAACTGAGATAATCCGTGATGAGATATCAAGAAGAGTGGTGCGTTTTTGGGCAAGAGTTGAGTATACATAGTGGCACGACCTAGTATCCATCCCCCGACCTGATCGCCCTTACCGGAGTGCTGCAATGGCAGTACTGAAAAGCAAGCATTCAACCCAAGGCACATCCTTCATAGCGAGCTGACCTTCGAAAATGGCGTAGGACTCAGCGTCGAGCCTGGAGAGCGCCGGAAGATGAAGTCCATCAACTCCCAACTCTTTGAAGACGGCGGCGTGACGAGCCATCGGCGGGCATATCTGGCTAAGGAATATCTCCATCCCACGGTGTGTGCTGTAGTTTCCCGCAAGAGGATCTGGAGATGACTCCCGCAGAGAGTTGAGGGCGCTGCGGAGGACCAAGGTCTCGACGAAGGAGAGCCCCCGCGCCTGCAGCTCCTTGTAGAACTCTTCCTGTGCGGTCTTGGGCAGGGCAGAAAGCGCTACTAGGTGATCATACGTTGTGACACCGAGGGCCGTGAAAGTTGTGGAGTGGTGAGTGGGCTTTGTTGGGAGCCCTGCCAAGAAGTCATTGACCGTGGGGTGGCTTTGGGTGTCTTTGCCAGTGCTTGCATCCTCGCGTACGGTCTCGGAAGTGGAGTGTGCAGGATCCTCCTCGCATGGAACTTCCCAAGATTCCGCTGGTGCTGCAGGTGTCTGCGGTGTATACCAGGCGTAATATGGGTATGGAGAGCATGGTCCTACTAAATGACCACTTCCTCGCAAATCTCCTGGTGCGCTGATCGCTCGCTGCCCGCCTAAGGAACGAATATCAATGACACGGCACAATAGAGCAGCTGTGCATAGAACACACATACCGTGTGAAGCGCTTGGGCTGGCTGGCCATCCCGACGAGGGTGGCGGGGGCGTTGAATAGGAAAAGTGTGTACTGGCACTGGCAGCTGTGCTTGTGGACGCAGGTTCTCCGTTCGCATAGGTGGCGTGATAACTGGGCGACATGCTGGCCGTAGCAGTACTGCTCTGCTGGGTCGCGCCGTGATTGGGCTGAAAAACGACCCTCGACGCGGACGACCTATTCATCAGCAGACGGAAACGCGCGACGCACTGTGCCGTCAAACGACGATATGGCGTGAATGGCTTTCCGCCGGCTGCGTCCCAGCGAGTTGAGTGAACGGCCAGGGCCGCGTGCGTGTACCACCCGATGTCAAGCCCGGTGAACTGCAGGCAGCGGTCCGGAAGCCAAGGGTGGGCCACCTGTACGTACTTCTCGTCTGGGTGGTGGGCGTCATGATCACATCGGTGCTGCCAAGGCATCCACACCCCCGCAGGGCCTCTGATGTAAATTCTCTCCTCGTGAGGTGTGGAATCTATCCAAACGTCGCCTTGTACGCCTATGGACGGCCTGGGATGGGTGCGCCCGGTGTAGACCATCCAAGTGTAGCAGTCATCGACGAGACGATGTTCGGCGTTTGGTGGGCGATATTGCAGTGCTTCTCTGTCTCGAGGGCGGACGTAGAGACAGTACGGATCGACTGTCAAATGAACTCCTAGTTGTGCAGCGTAGATTCCCAGCAAATCTTCTGTGCCTATATTTTTTTGGGTCAGTAAAGGCAGGGTTCTTCGTTAGGGGTGGCGTTACGTACCGAGCCTGGTGTTCGCTTGACTGAGCACAGGGCCGTCATCCGTGCTCAGAACCGACATCTTCGATCGCCGATGCGTTGAAGCTGGCTTATTGGGGTGAGGTGAAGGAAGCCTTGGACGTGCGGAGAAGTACAAGCACGTACTCGTAGCGGCTTAGCCAAGGAAAACCCAGAATTCGTCGCCAGGAGGACGAACCACCTCGACAAGGTGCGTTGTGTGCGTTGGGTACAGCAATTTTTTTCTGGTCGCGTCGCGACACGTCGAGCAGTAATCACGGTACGGGGTAAAGGCGCGGACAGGGACAGCCTAGCCCCCCCACACGTGGATTGTTCGGGTCTTCTACATCCAGTCGCCTTGGCCCCTCGGGCTGAGGTTCGGACATGGCGAGGAATCCGCGGATATGGAAGGAGGACAGGTTTGATGGGCATCACAGTCCTGCACAGCGTAGAAGGCCAACGTGACTGACATTCGAGCGAATGTTACGGTACATAAACCAAGATAGCGCGATGCAGAACTCCTTGACACGAGGTAATCTCGCGGCATTCTCTGAGCTATGGCCATTATGCAGGATCTCTCGCATTTCCATAAGATTCGGCATCACTGTCGCTTCCTGAAGAGGACTTCGGCGGTGGGCGAAGGGATGACCGAGTAACCCGAATAGATGTTTTCCGGGCGCGTTGGATGGGCCTCGTCAAATCTCATGTCGTAGTTGAGAACGAGGTAGGCGAGCATTGCCTTAAGTTCGTTCGCTGCAAAGAAGCGGCCAGGGCTACGAGTCCCAGACGTTCTCAGCATAAGGGCACAGGTATACTAGGAGTCGACTCACCAGGCGTGCTTGCCGTGGCCGAACGGGACGTATTCTACTGACGTGTTAGCAAACTGGTGTTTGGTGCTCTCGCCCTGCGTTTCCCGCTGGCGCGCGAACCGGAATGGATCGAAGGCTTCTGCGTTCGCGTACAAGGCGTCGTCGTGATGCGTCGACTCTGCCGCAGCAGCCACGAGCGTACCCCGGGGGATCGTGAGTCCATTGCTGAGCGTCACATCCTTCTGCGCCTTGCGCATCACAGTGACTGCATGGATAAGTTCAGCGGCGAAACACGGAAGATGTAGAACAATCTACACCTACAAATGTTGATGCCGTTGTAGCGTTGGGACTCCCTGAGGAAGCTATCGAGCTTCCACATCTTCGCCATCGCGGCTTTCGTCCAACCCTCCTCCTTGATGATTGGTTCGATTTCCTCTCGCAGAGGGTGCAAGTACTCCGGGCGTTCTCCTAGGTGATAAATTGCGTGGGTGATGCTCTGTTGCCGCCATTCAGGAGACACGGAACATTGGCATCAACTAGTGGACTCACATTTGATGACGTATGGATTGCGGCGAAGTTGACCAACAAAATGCGTTGTACGATGGCCTCGTCAGAGGCGTTGCGCATAGCGGCCTCCTCCAAAATCCATTGCAACATGTCGTTCTGGGTGAGGTAGACGGCGTTTGTCACGGATCGCACTATGGTAGTAGTAGAGCGTACCGGCTTATCTGCCCAATCCTCTCCATATTCTGCCATCTTGCGCCTCCGCTCCTCGATGACCGGTTGCAGGTGGGGTATTGCGCGCTTCAGGTTGCTCGCACTACTGCCGACCATTCGACCGACGATGCTAGGATGGCGATTGTTAACCGCTTGGTTGTTGCGGACAATCAACATGTCTTACGGTTTGAGCAGGTTGGGAAAACGGTTGATGGTCGTCCTATCCCGCACGACGTCCAGAGTGAAGCTCACGGCTAGGTCAAGAAATTCTGTGTTTCGACCTAGTGAACAAACGTGAGCCTGATGTATGCAGGACTACTTGGGTGACCAAAACGTACATGCAGGAAGACCTACGAAGACACGATTACTAGCACGTGCAATGATATCCCGAGCTTTCTGGAGGATATTGACGCGCATCCAGCCTGATGGTACGGCAATGTGTGAGTACATACTTGACCACGTCTTAAAACAAATGCGCACCATCGTTTCGAGTAGGAATGTGCTCTCCGACTGCGAGCGTCAGTTCGTCGATGACGTCCGGTAGGATCGTAGGGATGCTACGGGTCAGCTTCTCCCGAATGATGTCTACGTGGAAGGTGTTGTGGTGAACGTCCTGTCCCAATGTGTATCTCGTTTGGAGGAACTGGAAATGCTGGTAAGTGCATACGGACTCCATGATGGTACGGATATTGTACCTCTCCGATGCCCTCATTGAATGACAATTCCGTGTCTGGTCGTTTCCTGACCTCCTCGATCATAGAGGGGCCAGTTACCACCACAATCCACTGGTCGAGCATGGCTATCTTGAACACAGAACCACGGTACTATGTCCGCACATGTTCTTCAGAGACTGTCTCGCATTAGAAAGGAGGGCCACGTACCTTAGCATACCCCTCCCGGACCATGGACTTTGCATGGCGAACAAACCTTCGCGCAGCGAAGTACGAGAGGATAGGGAGCGAGGATCCTCCGACGGTCGGGATCGAACGTAGCTGCGTGAAGCATTCTTAAGACTGGTGCAGCCTGAGCAGTGATGGGTTGAGATCTCTTACCGGACTGAAGAACCAAGTCGAAATGTGTACCAGAATAGCAGCGAATATGCAAGCGTAGTAGGGGAGAGGGATCCAGGATGAGTCCTGCATGGTAGAAGGACTCGTGGTCACTCGGGGGGATGTCGGGGAGAAGCTACGATTTCGAAGAAGGCGCTTGTCTGCATCCAGGTCATTCGAGCTATATATACGCTAAGTCGACGTAGCTCCGCTGCGACACAGATAATTGCTAGAACGCGGAGGTGCGGTTATGTGCAAAGGGCCTCCCGGCGGCAATGTCGCGCGGCATCGTGTGCTGGAACAGGGTCTTTCCGCTCCTGCAGCGACGCTCCATAATGTTATCATGTGTCACTGAGACCTACGCTACATGTGTGGTGTGAGGTGACTCTCAGAGTGAGAGATGGCTTTGCACTGACTATGTTTGATTCCAAGGCCCCTGACTACAGTATCGGACACCGAGGAGACAGCAGGTGGTGGTCGGAGTACTGCTCTGAGCGGGACGGCTGGAACTTCAGCCGCAGGTGACTGTGACACCAAGTACGTGTTCCGTGACGGGACGCGACACGCGTCAGAGCTGTGATCGCGCGGATCGGCCTTGGGTTTGTCTCAAAACTTTTATCGAGCTGAGCAGATCCCGAGGAGAACGGTCAGATATCGGTATGCTTACCCAGGACTGGGAGACGTCATGCTCAGACCGCTCAAGAATAGGTCTAAAAATACATCATCTGAGTTGGGAGGTACTTGGGCCACACCGGCAACAATCTGTAGTAGATAGGTAGATCCCCACACGAAAGTCCATGATACGTCGGACCAGATATAGGGAGAGTCGCATCTTGACGAGAGTACTGGTACCATAGGAGACGCTACCTGGCAATAGTAGTGGTACAGCTATCACGCTCGCTTACGGAACAGCACCTCCGCATCTGGCGACGGGATGACGGCCTGAGCGAAGATCAGGTTCTCAGGTTTCTTCCCGCCACTTCGGAATTTCACGTCATAATTTGCGACGACGTATGCGAGCATCGCCTTTAGCTCGTTTGAGGCGAAGAATCGCCCAGGACTGTTAAACACGGGACATCGGCCCCTTATCAGTTACTACAAGCAAGACCTGAGCGAACGAGAGTCGGCGCTCACCAAGCGTGCCTCCCCAGACCGAACGGGAGGTACTCCGCAGATGCAGTCACAAATTGGTGCCTCGTCTCCTCGCCCTTCGTCGCGCGTTTGCGCGCGAAGCGGAATGGGTCGAACACGTCTGGGTCATCGTAGATAGTCTCGTCGCGGTGAAGGGAGCACGCGGCGGCGGATAGGAGAGTGCCGCGAGGAATGAACGTGCCGTTGCTGAGCACGATATCCTTCTCTGCTCTCCGTAGAAGCGAACCTGGACAGATGACAAGCCCAAATGTTCATGACAGCAAGGCGGTCAAGCCAAAATATGTACGTACCCAACCCTATACCATTGTATCGCAAGGATTCTCTCATGAAGCTGTCGACCTTCCACATCTTAGCCATCGCTTCGAACGTCCAACCGTCCTCCGCAGTAACACGTTCCACCTCCTGGCGCAGCTCGTCTTGCCACTCGGGATGCTCAGAAAGGTGGTATACCGCTTGAGTGATTCCCTGGAATTCTCGTTAAGTAGACGAGTAGGAGTAGCGAATCAGAACGTTCAGTGACATACTAATGCTGAAGTGTGAATGGCCGCAAAGTTGAGTACGAAGAGCCGTCGGATGATAGCTTCCGCGGACCGCCGAGATTCATTGTCGCCCGCCTCTTCAATGATCCATTGGAGCATGTCGTTCTACGCGCAAGCGTTACTTCATTAGAGGAAATCCAGATCGCAATGACCAATAACTGGATGAAAGTATACCGGTTTGTCCGCCCAGTCCTCGCCATACTCTGCCATCTTTTGACGTCTCTCCTCAATGACGGGCCTAATCTGTGCTGCAGCACGTCGCACGCTTGCAGCATTCGTCCCCCATAGGCGGTTGGCAAAACTGTGGGAAGAGGCGTGAGCTGAGCTGAGCCAGTGGCCTTCGGTAACGGACGCGACGCACTTTTTAAGGAAGTTCGGGAAGAACATGAGGAGCATCTTGTCTTTGAACACGCCGAGGGTGTAGTTGACCGCCATGTCTAAGTATTCCTGGTTGCGACCTGCACGTCCATAGCGTCAGTGTCAACATCCGTTTGGAGGTGGTAACGACGACGCGCACATCCAGGCAACCCGATGAACACCCGGTTACTTGCACGTGCAACGATATCACGCATCGTCTTGAGTACGTCGACTTGATTCCAGTCTTCATAATGACAGGTAAAGGTGGTTGAGATGAACGGACGTTGCAAGTCAGACCACATCACAAACCTTGATTGTTCCCAGGGATATACTCCTGGAACGCGACGGTGACTTCGTCGATGACATCCGGGACAATGGCAGGTAGGTTCCTGGTCAGTTTATCCCTCACCAGCGGGATATGGTAGCGATCGTAGTGCACATCGGCGCCCATTGTGTAGATGGTCTGCAGGGTCTGTTCCACTTCAATCAGCGAAATACTAGGCAGCACTGCTAGTGAAGACGAGTACGAACCTCGTCCGCACCTTCATGGAAGCTAAGCTCATCATCCGGACGCCTCTTCATTTCATCGATAAGCTCGGGGCCGCTCACGTAGACCATCCATGTATCGAACATGGCGATCTTGAAGGCTGAGCCATAGTACTGAAGCAAGCGCGTTCAATTGCCATTGCAGCCTCAATCTTGCATGTTCATGTACCTTTTTGTAGCCTTCTTCAATAGCCGCCTTTCCGTACATACACCTCAAGACTCCGATATATGACAAGAGAGGGAAGGAGGGCCCGCCCAAAGTCGGGATCTTGCGTAACTACAGCGTACCGACCCATATTCAGAATGTTACTCGGACCGGAGGGCAGGCATCGGGAGCTTACCGGATCGAAGTACCATTTAACGATATGGATCGTTAGGACGGCTGCTAGGCCGGTGAGGATCAGGGTCGATAGGTCTTGCATGTCGTGTCGGATGCGATCCCCGCAGTCAAGAGGGGAGGGAGAGTGGCGTTGACAGTCGTTGTGAACTGCAGGGTATATATCATGAGCTAAGGTGATGCCGTTAGCATTTACAAGGGTGTGGAAGGCTGGAAGCTGAAACAGACGTGATGTGAACACATGCCACGCACCAGCGCGATTATATCATCAGCGTCCTGGGACCGTGGAATCTACCCCACTGCCCGTCAACAAGACGCCAACTTCAGGCAGTATTAGGTAGTCTAGATCTCGAAGTCGCTAGCCAATCCAGGCATCGTCCCTTCCATCGGGATGTAGTAGCCTACCCCACCGATGATGTCTACAACATGGGCCTCGTGAAAGAAGGCCATGCGGCTGCGTGGGCCTAGAGAGATTACATGCCTTCCATTAACGCGCTGCTAACCGGTGATATGTCACACGCACAGAATCCCCGGTTTGGGGGGCGTCGGGTCAGTTATGCCTGAGAGAAAGTTCCATAGATACCGCGTGTGCGATAGTCTTGGCCATCAACTCCTGTGCTCCTAAGGCTTACCTGTACGTCAGTCATCATCTACGGTCCAGCACATATTGACAGCAACCAACTACACGACTCCGAGTCGAACAGCGCACTGCTATTCATCACTTCATGAGGTACGGACACTGCGCAGTCGGACGCCTATGCAGAAGTCTGGCGCTTCCTGAAGAGCACACGCGCACTCGGCGCGGGAAAGACAATAGGGCCCCAGTATACGTTCCCCGGCCGTTGGCCGTCTCCATCGAACTTTATGTCGTAGTTGAGCACGATGTACGCGAGCATCGCCTTGAGTTCGGTCGCCGCGAAGAACCGCCCGGGACTATCGTGGCCTTGGCTCTGAGCGACGAGCATGGACAGGAGAAACGAAAGCTTACCATGCATGTTTGCCATGGCCGAATGCAACGTAGTCGGCCGAGGTGTTGACGTATTGAAACCTTGTACCCTGCCCCTCACCTTCCCGCTGGCGTGCGAAGCGGAAAGGGTCAAAGACGTGCGCGTTATCATACAGATCTTCATCGTGATGCATAGGCATTGCTGCCGCGACAAGGAGGGTGCCTTGAGGTATGTGAGTCCCATCGCTGAGCACAACATTCTTCCTTGCCTTTCGCATGACGGAGACTGTTCCGGCAATGCGTTACAACCTGATAGCGTAGTGAGAATGGTGCACTCACTCGTGTTGATGCCATTCAGACGTTGTGCTTCCCTCATGACGCTATCGACCTTCCACATCTTGCCCAGAGCCGCTTTCGTCCAGCCCTCCTCGCTTACGATGGGCTCGATTTCGTCCCGTAGAGGCTGAAGGTACTGGGGTTGCTCTGCGAGGTGGTAGAGTGCTTGGGTGATGCTCTGCGGCGTTACCAAGGGTTAGATCGTCGATGCACGGTAACAGGAGCGCTACGTACGGTCGACGACGTATGAATAGCTGCAAAGTTCATGACCATCACCCGTTCCACGATGGATTGGTCCCCATGACCCTTAGCGACGGCCGTTTCTGTGATCCACTGGAGCATGTCGTGCTAACATTGTTACTGTCAGGGACATCTGTCTGAGCAGATACGGTTGACGAAGTCCTACTGGTTTCTCGCTGCTGTCTTGCTCTATCAGACGTCGCCGTTCGCTGATGATTGGCTTCAGGAGCGGCATGGCATGCTGCACATTCGTTTTAGCATAGCTCACGAAGTGCCCTATGAACCTGTGAATGAAAGTTCATCACTAAATGGACGAGTACTGGGCGTCGGGGCAATGACGTTTTGACAGAGACCGGAAATAAGTTGATGATAGTCTTGTCCTTGTTGATGTCCGTAGCGAAGCCAATTGCGAGGTCGAGATACCTCCGGTTCCTACCTGAATGTGTGGACAAGCTCAGGATGAACGTAGACACAACACAGCTGACAGATGCATACACGTAGGTTTCCCAACGAAGGCTCGGTTGCTAACGCGAGCCACGATCTCGCGCGCATGCGCAGCAATGTCGACGCTCACCCACTCTGTGAACGGTCTATCAGTCGCATACGAGTAAGGGCGGATTGTATAGGCAGTATTCACCATGGACCTTCGCAGGTATGTACTCCGGGACCGCGACGGTGAGTTCGTCAATGAGGTCCGGCAGGAGACTAGCGAGACTACGAGTGAGTTTGTCCCGGATGATATCCAAGTGGTAGTGGTCCTCATGGAATTCGGGGCCGAGTGCGTGCCACAAAGGCACAAACTACGCGCATTGTGTCAGTGGGTCCGTCGAGGGTCCGTCTGGGACCGGATGTACTGGCCTCTGTAGCACCATCAACGAAGGAGAGCTCGTCGTCCGGGCGCCTCCTCACGTCCTCAACTAGCTTTGGTCCGCTGATGATCACCAGCCACTGGTCAAACATCGCGACTTTGAACGCTGAGCCATAGTACTGCATGCAACCAAGTATGTCAGAGATTATTGAGGACAACAGATGTATGATCTGCCTTCGCGTAGCCCTCCTCGACCATTGCTTTGCCATAACGCATCCAGTTGAACGCGCCGCGGTAAGAGAGCAGTGGGAACGAGGGACCTCCGACGGTGGGTAAAGCTCGCAACTGTGGGTAGAACAAGTAAGACACGGCTTTTGGGGGATAAGAAGGGATCTCACCGGATGCGTCAACCATTTCACCACCAAAACCCCCACCAATGCAGTCAAGCACGTGAAGACGACGTTGAGTAGGTCTTGCATGACAAGATGAGTTGGGCCACTATCCGGTGTGGACGAGAGATATATATGTGCCATGCTGCACGTCGAATGCGGCATCTCGTAAGCGAGATTTCACTATGCGTCTTGGACGGAAGCAGTCGCGGTGTTCGTAGTTGGCGTCCATCGAAGCGCAACAACTCGTGGCCACCGCAGAAAGCCAACGCCTTGTCAGAAGGAGACACCTCTGCCACCCAATGCTCCGATGAACGCCAGACTCGTAACGTTACAGGTCTACCTATAGTAATCAGTGCGGAGTCTAGAGCATGTACGACGCTGGACAGAGTTGGTGGCACAACAATCCGAACCGGTCCTAGTTCCAGCCGACCTATGTCCCGTCAGCTAGGGAGTCCCTGGGCATAAGCAGGACTGCGCCTGTCTAGCACATACAGTCTTGAGAGCATCCCGTGTCCGACGCAGACCGGTGCCCCGGTGTCGGACACACGGGCATTATGGACGAGGTCGACCCTTGGTGGTCACGGAGACCCCAAATGCAATGCAGGTAGTCATGAGCACGTTTCTCTGGGTTCTCCCAGCAATATTTAACAGTCATTCGGTAGTCCCATCTCAAGCAATGAAGGTGGTGTTGACCGCAGGTTTTACACAAGCGTTCGGAGCGCTGAGCGGGGCCACTCTTCAACAAGACAGTGAAACTCACGCAGTAATCCGCGAGCTGTAAGAATCATGAACTTACCATGAGCCACCATCTGTTGGTAGGATGACAGCTAGCCGTGGGACGTCGGAGCGCGTGGAGACCCCCTGCGCTGGTTCAGATTGGCAACATATGGCACACGCAAGATAGTGGTACGAGAACATAAAGTATATCCGTCGTGTATGTAATATGCTGGTTGCTCCCAGAAGTGTGGTAAGTAGTCGGACGGGTCGATGGCGGTTTGGAGGACGAGCGGCCTTTCGGAATCGCACGTCTAAACGCCAAGGTCACAGAACCACCTGATGTGTGACAGTCGCGTCACCTCAGGCGATCACAATCGGCACCCCTTGTAAGTAGTACAGGCTGTACAGCTGGCTCCCCTCACTGCGTCCCCAAGTACTCCTCTTTCGTCGCGCGTATATTTAGCACTCAGAGAAGCGGTAAATTGTATGCGCCATAAATCAATGGCACCGTATGCTGATTGTCCAGCTCGTGCTGGTCTTCGCATGGGCGTTCAGTAGGTGCCGCAGATACCACTTCAGCCTCTCTCGGGTACGCGCTGGCATGTAAACACCGCCTAGATCAAGGACTGTAGCTGTGAGTGCAGTGGTATAGATGAGCCACTCTTCTCTGGATTTCTTCTGTGCCTACAACGATTCCTTTCTCAAGCGCGATACAACCACGGTGCGATAGTGCAGGCTTTTCATCGCATATCATAGCTTCGCCCGCCCATGCTAACCCTGTGCTATATGTGTCTCAGCATACCCTTACACCGTTCATGACTCCAAATTGCGGACGACCTCTGCTCCCGTCGGATGTAGCATACCTGGTCATTGATCAGCTGCACGACGACGGCCAAACCGTGAAAACGTGCTCTCTCGTTTGCCGCGAGTGGCTACCCAGGAGTCGCTGTCATCTGTTCCGTGACGTTGTCGTGAAATCCAATCACGAGCAAGGCGACTTCACAACGTTCCTGGAATTCGTGGTCTCATCTCACCACGCTGGGGAATACATTCGCAATCTCACGCTTCAAGGGGAGAACCCCCCACCCCCTGGCGAGCATTGGCCCCGCCCGTTGCTCCCAGGACAGCATCCTCAAGTAACTCTACGCTTCCTCCATGATCTCGTCGACCACCTCCCTGCCCTGCGTACACTACTTCTTACGCATGTGAGATTCACGGACAGCACTCTAGATATCTCGGCGAACGCACGCCCTCTGCGCGCTCTGGAGAGCCTCACCATCCAACCACCTGGCCGATTGCCCGATAGCTTCATCCACGTCGTAAATGTGCTCGGTCTGTTCTCAGAAATCGCCTCCTTCGCCCTCTCGTATGGAACGTGGTTGGATACCGACGTTAACGTCAATGACGCACTGAAAGAGGTGTGCTGGCCTTCAGAAGGCCCGTACATCCACTCCCTGGAGATCGTCTGTCTACGCACACCCTGGCTTTCTCTACTTCTCCACACGATAGCGCGCAGGTGCTGCAGGCGCGAAGGGGCCCTTCATAGCCTCGGAATTGCGATCACGTCGGAGTGGGCGGACGCGGAGACCGTCGGCGCGTTTCTGAGTCACGCTGGGGCCTGTATCCGTGTTCTCCGGATGGACCTATTCCACGCGCTACTCTTCTCGGATTTCGGTAAGCACCTATGATTCCCTACGCTGGCCCCAATGTACTACTTCGGTGCTCGCACTGATTCCGAATGTATAGACGATCCAGAACGATGGAGGGTCCTGAATCTCGAGGCCTGTGTCAACCTGGAATCCCTCGTGCTCAACCTCGACTACACGTGGTATAGCTACGCCGAAGACGACGTGATGCTATGCAAACAGAAGGGGTTCCGTATCTACCTCGAGCTTCTCAGCCGCTGCGCCCCACCCGCGCTGAGGCGTGTGACCATTCGTGTCGCGCTCGACCATGCAACAGATGTGGTTCTGGGCTTGGATTGGCGAAGGATGGATCGCGTCTTGGGCGCGTTGACATCCTTGGAGGCGTTCATCCTGGACTTCGACGAACACACCTACTTCGCGACGGAAGAGTTTACACAAATGATGCCCGAGATGGCTGGCAGAGGCATGTTGCATTTCCGCTGCAACGAGGTGAGCGATGGCCTTATCTTTCGGTCGCACATTGAATCTGACATGACCCCGACCAGGATGAGGTGCCGTTCTGGAACATCCCTGGTTAAGAGGGGGCGGCGAAGAGCGAGTAGAAATATGGTACTAGTGACATAGCTCATAGGTTCAGACACAGATAAGTATGAGCATGCGGAGGATGTATAGTCCATACTCGTGTCGCACCATGTCGCGCTGCGCCGCGATCACATGAGCATGTCTCGCGCCATGGCTTGTAGTTACGGCAGACAAGGCAGGGAAGATGTGAGCTGGCAGGCGGATGACGTTCCCATATGAACGCCTCGAGGCCGCGTTCCCCAGAGTGGATATAAAGTGGGACTAGTAGACAGAGCCGCAACCTTGTAAACATTGTTTCTATTCAGGACGGGATGACCCCCAAGACTCGAAGATCGTACACAGTAACCCTCCCAAAGAAGTCAGAGCTCTCCTCAAACACAAACTTCAAGCCCTCTGTCCTGCAGTCCACGAGATCGGGCTCTGCGGGCAGCAGGTCGAACGTCTGCTTCCTGTTCACGTCCTCCGGGTATATTCGCGTGAACACCCGCCACTTCGCTCCGCCTTCCTGCTTGACGCTCGGTAAAACCTCTACGGAGCACCGCGTCCCGACAAAGCCTCCCTGGAAGGTGACCTCGACACGTTTGGGAATAACCGGTGCAGGAAAGGAGAGCTGGATGTATTGTGGGGTGCCCTGCGAAGCGCCTTATGAGTCTATGCGCAACGACGATCAATCAGGAACAATATACTTGTTGGGAGGTCCAGCACGTTTCTGGGCTACCATCGGTCAGGTACTTCTTACCGACGGACTTATCGAGCGTTGAGCTGACTCTAGAATACTAATCAGGACACGGCCGCCTGTGGTTCGTGATGTAAAGTCAGGCGTACTTGACCTTGGTCTCTTCGTCAATCAGCGATCGCCATTCCTCTGCCATTGCGAGCACCTGGCACCGCGGCCCGCTGCTCTGTTGAAGCTTGTAATAACCCGTCAGCAAACTTGGTGGGTTTGCTATGGCAGCCTGCAGAGAACTGCTTGCGATGAAGACCAGACTTCTCCGAAGATATGGATAGTATAAGATCACGTGTTTTCCACAGATGTCATCATACGCCGATCTCATCTTCAAGCTTGCTCAGTCTCGGTCTCTCAATCAAGCTTTCTCGTCTGCTCCATTGATACACCCATACACTTCCTCAGCGATATCTGGCTCTGCAGCCCGTCCTATATCCATCCTCATGGCCGACTACAGGATCCCCGGCATCCCCCAATGGCTCGAAGACGCGCACAACGCCGCCCATATCACCGTCGTTCTCCGCACGCTCCAAAAGCGAGAGCGAACGCGCGTTATGGCACGCGCGGCGTCCAAGCACCAGTCGCATCCCTCCAAGCGACATAGGCTTTCGCACCTGGCCTCGACGATGGCCGTAAAGTCCGACTACACGAGCTATTACGCGATTGCGGCGGGCTCGGACCCTGCCGTCAAGAACGATAACCGATATGTGGATATCGTTCCTTACGACCGCACCCGCGTTGTCGTTTGTCCCGGGGAGCCCGGCCATGATTGCTCAAGCTCGTGTACCTCTGGGCGGTATCTGAACGCCAACTGGGTACGCGAGCTGGCCGGGGGGAAATGGTGGATCGCGACACAAGCACCCTTGCCTCATACCGCCCACACGTTCCTCAGCGTCATTGTCGAGGGCATCTCACCACCTCCCGGGACTTCCCTGTCGAACCTTCGCCAGCTGAACCGTGTCCGCACTATTGTGCAGCTCACCCAAAATCTCGAAAGCGGAGCGCGTAAGGCGCACGTCTACTTCCCGCCTGTGGAAGGCCAGTCCTGGATTCTTGAGCCTGAGCGCGGGCGGGCGGATCCCCCCATCAAGGTCTCCCTTGTGCGCGCCGAACACATCGACGAGGCACACTGCTTGCGAAGTGTCGTCTCGCTACAGCTGCTCTCGCAAGACCGAACGCCGGTCGGGGACCCTGTCCTCTTCCAGCACCTGCTCTACGCCTCTTGGCCCGACCACGGCGTACCCGCGCGTGAAGACCGGGACGGGCTTCTCCGCTTCACAAAGCTGGTCGACGAAACGAACCGCGACCTGTCTCTGTACACGGGCATGGCGGACCTGGACCCCAACCCGCCGATCATGGTGAACTGCTCTGCTGGGGTCGGCCGGACGGGCGCGTTCATCGCCATCTCCTCTCTGCTGCGGCACTATCGGTTCCTTTCTCCAGCTACAAAGGAGGGCGAGTCTGTTCCCCCTCTGCCCCCGTCGCCGCTGGGCCCTCTCCCCGAAGAGCTCGAAGACGATATGGTCGCGCAAGAGATCGACTCGCTCCGTGAACAGAGGCCTGGGATGGTGCAGCGCGACGACCAAGTCGTGCTCGTTTACGAGACGCTTGTGGCCGCATTTGTTGCAGCTGCTGGGGCTGAAGGGGCTGATGGATCTGTCTGAGCCTCGAGCTCCGGATGATGGTTACTTGGGGTGCCGATGTATGCGATGTCACTGGGCTCTTGGACGATGTGTATTGTTATTTTATCCTGTCTCACCACATTCATCGATGTATTTCACAACGAACACATTTTTGTAGCATGATATTTGCTGTCACATCAACTTGTGGCTTTCACCACCAAGTTCGAGTTCGTACCATTGTATGCGTACATACATGACGTCATGCGCGCTCAGTACTCTCAGTAGTTGTAGCCGTGGCTGCTTACCATCTTCTGTCAGAGTGCATCTCGGCATAGGTGTTGTTTGTAGCACGAGGCAGCCAGATGGCCTTCCTGTAGATGTACGGGGAGCTCAGCAGAGCAAAGCTCTAGAGCGCCGAACGAAAACATCATTCAGGCGAATACTTACGGACGCGGGTGCCGGGCTTCCGTCGACGTCACCGCGACCCGGCAACGGCATGCATCTTCGCCATCTCGCCTCCCACCCACGAATACCTGAAGCTAATGTGCATGAATAAGCATGGCCCTGACCCACTCTCACCGCGCGATGGGTTACTTGACCTCCTCTAAATCGTGTTCTATGGGAGAGGCTTATAACAGCCCCCGATCCCTGTTGATAAGCCGATGATACCATCCTCCGCCATCCTTCCCAGAGCAGCAGCCACACAACGTCCTCGCCTACTTTCACAAGGACGAGTGCTCCTTGCACTGCAACGGGCTGTCGCGCGCACAAGCCTCGTTACCCGCCACTTATCAACTACCAGTCCAATCAACAACGCTAGCACCAAGATGTCGCTTCCTGAGACCGTCGAAGCCATCGCGATCGACAGGACCGGAGAGGTGGACGTCCTCGAGAAGAAGAAGGTCCCTTTCCCCGCTCATAGCCCGGGGAACATTGTCATCCAGGTGCGCATAAGCCCGACTCATACCCAACTCATTATCCAATGGGCTATGGTTTAGGTGGCCTATGGAGGCGTCAACTTCATCGACACTTACTACAGGTCAGTTCACGAGGACGCAGGGGCGAAAGTACACATTCCTTGACGCCACATACTGTATGCTAGGAAGGGCTTGTACCCCATCAAGTCCTTCCCCCAGATCCTGGGCATGGAGGCCTCAGGTACAATCGTGAGCCTACCTACGGACGAGGCTGTCTTGAATGACGAGGAGTACAAGAAGCGCGGCTTCAAAGTCGGCAGCAGAGTCGCCGTGGTGCGTCGAACTTTCCCCATATCCTTCTTCCCCTGGGACGCTCATCCGTACCTACGTGCCGTTCACAGAACTTCCTCGGAGTGCACGCCGAGTTCGCCTCCGTGCCCTGGTCCAAGGTGTTCCCCGTGCCCGACAACGTCTCGCTGCTCACCGCCGCGGCCGCGTCGCTGCAGGGCTTGACCGCGGTCACCTTCCTCGAGGAGGCGTACCGCGTCAAGCCGGGCGATACCGTGCTCATCTACACCGTCGCGGGCGGGCTCGGGCTGCTCATGGCGCAGCTCGCGAAGCACGCGGGCGCGACGGTGATCGGGACGACGTCGACGGAGGAGAAGGCCGCCGTCGCGCGCGCGCACGGCGCGGACCATGTGATCGTGTACACCAAGGAGAACGTCGTCGAGCGCGTGCTCGAGCTCACCGGCGGCGAGGGCGTGCACGTCGTGTACGACGGTGTAGGCAAGGACACGTGAGTGCTATTGCTCCGCTATTCTGCGTGTTTGGATTTGGGTTTGGATTCTGGAACTTGGCACGAGTGCCTGCGCTTCTTATCGCGCTGGCGTTCGGTGGGGGCGTGTTCGAGCCTGCTGCGAAGCGGTATGCGGCTCCTTCTCTCTGCGCTTCGCGCGGACCTTTTCCGCCACTGTCATACCACCACCGCCATTTCCACCACTCGATCGCGATTCGCGCTATCGACGACGTTCGCACAACGAGTCGCGAAGCGCGCAACGCGCAACGCGCAGGGGGGCATTGGTGCCGTCACCTCCGTTCATTCGCGTTCCTTCGCCTCCCTCGCCACTCATCCAAGCTTCGCATGAAATGCGCCGCTGGACGCCCATAACGCATATCTGACTCGGCACACACGCATACACGCCTGCACGCCTACACGGCCACACTCATACACGCATACACGCATACACGCACACGCCTACTACCCCATTACACACCCGTATCCTTCTGTGTCGGATGGCGTATACGTACGGACGCTCACCTGGCCCGGCACGCCTGCAGGTTCCTGGACAACTTCAAGCTCACACGCCGCAAAGGCACGATCGTGAGCGTCGGAAACGCCTCCGGCGCAGTCGAGCCCATCGCGCCCCTGAAGCTCGTCGAGAAGAACCTCGCGCTCCTCCGCCCAACGTGAGTCCGTCTCTCGCCTCTCGTCCCTCGTTCGCCTGCTGCCTTATCGTCTATCGTCTGCGCATACCCTACTTCCTACTGCCTACTTCCTACTTCCCAAGCCCCCGTTCCTCGTTTCCCAATCTCCGTCATTGCGACGCGTCCCTGACGCTGTGCTCCCGTTGCGTTTCCCATTCGCCGTTCCCCGTCTCCCCCGTATGGCATAACGTTCGCTAATCTCTGCACTCCGCCGTCTCCCCTTCTCCACTCCCTCGTCGTCTTCCTCGCCTTCTCGCCCCTGCACCGCCCCATGCGCCCTGCCGTGCCACTTTGCACACACGCCCGGCCCGCAGGATGGCGAACTACATCTACACGCCCGCGGAGGCCCGCTACTACGGCGAGAAGCTGTTCGGGTACATCGCCAGCGGCGTCCTCAAGATCAACATCCACAAGCAGTACCCGTTCTCCACGCAGGGCGCCCGCGACGCGCACACGGACCTCGCCACCAAGGGCGGCAGCACGATCGGCAAGCTCGTGTACACCATCGGAGGCGAGGCGTAAGCGTACAGCGCCTGACAAGCGCTGTATTGAATTGAAGTATTGGCATTCGAGGCACGGGGAAGTCATATCAACTTGCATATCGTGCATGTTGTGCTGTATCATAGTATCACTCAATGTAGGATCCGGAGATGTCGTCTTCGAGGGACTAGTGGCATGCGTGTTACACGCAGCCTGGATCACACGCTCCAAACTCTCGCCTTGGCTATGCTCATGTGGTCCACGTACAATGTGTATGATTATGAGGATCCCGGTACAAGTAGGCCGCAAGCGACTATTAAGAGTGGATGAGGTAAAGTATTAAGGGGTGGGGTGCAGGGTATCATGGGAAGGAATGTAGGGTAGATTGTGGGGGGGTTAGGTCGAGGAGGAAGTCGACGAGGCAGCGGCGGAGGAAGACATCATGGTCGCGGAGCTGGAAGCGGTCATGATAGAGGTGCACGAAGCACTAGCCGAGGCCATCGTCGACGACACAGAGGCACAGGGCTCCATAGACGCGGACGAGGATGCGGAGGGCGTCGCGGACACGTCGGCAGCCTTGATCCCGTAGAACAAGGGCGGTGCGTCCCTAGGGATTGGACCAGACGGCGGGGCAACTCCGGCAGGGATGGGAGGCCTAGGCGCGTTTGAGGTGTTGGGCGTGTTAGGCGGGTTGACGGGCAGCGGAGGGGACGCGGGGACGGTCCCATTCTGGCCAATCGGCGGCGCCACAGGCAAGCTCGGGGGGGCCGTAGGCGGGGTAGGAACCCCCATAGCCTCGACGCTAGTCGCAGAAGGCTGCATGAAGAAGCTCGAGGAAGCGGACGTGTAGGAAGCGTTGGAAGCCGTGGAAGAGCCAGAGGACGAGGTACTCCCCAGGGTGTCGCCGGCGTCCGAACGAGCACGATTGTTTCCGCCAACGACACCATTCACAGCGTTGCCTGTAGCATTCCCAATCTGTTGTGTGACGGATCCGAGAAGCGCCAAGATCTTCTGCGTTTGATCGGCCGTGAGCCCAGAGGACAAGGATTCCACAGCAGCCGCTCCTTTCTCCTGTAAGCCCAAGGTGGCGAGGATCCCATCGATCAAGCTGCTGAGAGGACCGCCGATGACTGGGATGCTACCGAGAAGTGGAAGAAGGCTCTCAAGCTGTCGCCGTTCATGTGTCGACATCTGTATGTTCGCGACTATACAGGACCGATGAGCGACTCGGAGAAGGGGTATAGGGAGTTAACTCACTAGACTGAGAAGTTCCGTCATGTCTGTCGCCGCCGACCTGCATACTGTAGGTGTCCCCTCTAGCCGCCATGAGCGCAGAGTGGAGGCCCGACGAAGAGGGGTAGGTGCTCTGCTCAAGAGAATTGTGCTCGGTAGGGGCGGCGAGGCTAGACGACGACGACGAAATCGCAAGCGTCGCGAGGATGAGGGACGAGCTGTGGCTAATTCTCATGGTGGGCTAGTGATGTGAAGCGAAAGCAGTACGAAAGCAATACGAAAGCAGTGATCAACACGGCCTCTGGGGATGATGGAGGATCGTAATGGTCAGGGAGAGAGCGTGGATGAGGCAGAGAACGCGACGGGTCGACGACTTTATAGGCGTGGGCGGGCGGGAGTTCAACAGCGGCGGGCAGATCGAAGGCTGACCCGGAGCCGACCTCTGTTCGCCTCCTGCGCTGGTTGGTTCGACGTTCGACTCGCCCAAGTACATCTCGTCATCGTCGATCGCTCCACATGTGAAGAAGAGACGTACGTCCCAGCACCTTCACATGTGGAACAACGACCAAGCTGGGCTTGGGGGTCTCTGGATGCCCTAATGCTAGGTCTCAGTGTTCGAGGGCATATAGACCTGTACGTTGTGTGCCCCGGACGTGGCAAACACGCTTGAATCGGACGCGGAATGACATACAGCTTATCCGCAGGGTGTTAGCTCCTAAGTGTAGAGAACAGGCTAGAGGTGGCTCGAAAAAGTCCACTTGTGATTTACCATGCTGTGTGACGGTGGTCGTCGATTGCCAATTTGTTCCGGACCATCGGGCTCGTTGGTTGGTTCAAATCTCCCAATGCATCCCGAATCGCAGAAAGTTCCAAGGCACAGCAATGAACGGTCAAATAAGCTACCTGCAGGAAGCGACGCGCATGAGCATAGTGCAATATATCGCAGCTATTAGTCGGGACGGCCACCGTACATACCATGGCTCGAAGTTTAGCCCATCGGGGATCTTCCTCTGACTTCCATCTCGAACAAGTCGTCGTCTTCCCAGCGCCCGGGGTTCCTGCGACGCCTCATACTGCTCGCTCCTTCGCTGGAGCGTGCGCTGAGCAGGATCATGTCCCACAGCTCTGACGCAGCGGAGAGTATAGAGCGACCCATGCACGATGACAGTATGCACCACGCGAGGCCGGCGAAGCTGTGTTAGGGCGGACACGATCGAACACGGCATTAATGACGGTCGCTGGAGGGGATAAGTGATGAACTGTATTCACAGGAGGAGTGCTAAGAAGGCTGCCAAGGGAATGAGGGAAGATTCTTGGGAAACCATGGTCGCTGTGGCAGACTGGGCTGCTTGAATCCGAAGTGAAGGACAAGCACTGGGCGGATGCGAACAGAGTCTCGGCCACGTGGGAGTGATGGGAGAGGTTAGAGTAGTATCTGATAAGATGAGAACATATCCCCCGACCCTGCGAGCGTAGCCGACGCTGTGCCAATGACATGCGCGGCTCGTGTAGGGGCTTCATTTCTTGTGCGGCGCATGATCGCAGAAGAACAAGGAGTATGACGGTCGAAAATAGAGCTGAGTGGCCGAGGCAGACGCATGGAGGCAGAGAAAGATGCCTCGCTGTGTCGGACTCTTGGCCGAGTTCAGAGTCCGCCAGAAGGACCTGAGGTGGATAGCCGCCCGAAGAGGGATACAGCCCGGCACCTGCGTCTGCTGTGCACCCTCCCTCCCTCTCCCTCCGCCTCTCTCCGTTAAAAGCCTTCCACAATCCCCCATCGCCCACCATCGACCGTCCCCCCAGCGTGTGCGAAGACCGATCCGAAACGAGCAAAGCCATTGACGAAAGAGGTGAGTAGAGATCGCAGGGGGCGCCTGGGCGATGAGATTCGGAGGGAGATGGCTTACCGACAGACTGGGACACGCTCCGGCCCCAGGGATCGCTTCAGTTCGCGGTCAGTACCAGTCCGTCGGGCCTTCCTCAGATCGTCCCCGACGCTCAACACTTTTATGCTCCTCGCTCTCCGTATGCCCCTCCCCGCCCTCTAGCCCATGCAAACCTCCAATTCAGACCCACCACCGCAAGCACACACGCCCCCGCGGATGCCCAAGTCAGAGTCATCCGTCAGTACAATCCACCACGGCCCACCTCCCACTTGCCGCGCTCACGGTTCGCCTGCAGCATTCCGACACAACGGTACCCGATCTTCTGCAACAGCTCGACAACGTCGAGAGGGCATCTGGACCCAAGAAAGTCGAAGATCCTTTCAGCTTCCGTAGCGCGTATAAGGACGATGCACAGCTCTCCGACCTGCGCAAGCGACGCAAGGGAAAGGATCTAGAGTACTACCACCGCCGGCAGAACAACGTAACATCCACCCCTTCTAGACGGTCCACCACGTCACGCTAACCACTCTCTCGTTTAGCTCATCAATGACCTACTCAAATCCATGGATGAGCACACCAGCGAGGCGCGCGTCGAAGAAGAGCAGTCGCGTCTTCCTGTGGGTCACCTCCCGTACTCTCGGACGCGCCACCGTACTGACGATGGGTGGCGCGCACATAGATAAAGATTGCCGTATGGGCAAGTCTCCTAGCAAACCTCGCGTTGTGCATTCTGCAAAGTGAGAGCAGCTTGACACACTCCTGTCGCGACCAGGTCTGACATTCTACAGTGTATGCGGCTATATCGTCTTTGTCTCTGTCTTTGTTGGCAACGGGAATCGACTCGGTCTTCGACATTGGAAGTAACGTCTTGCTGTTCTGGTTGCACAAAAAAGCCGAGAAGCTGGATGCCAACAAGTGGCCCGTCGGGGGCTCCCGTCTCGAAACCATCGGCAATATCGTCTATGGTAAGTATAGCGAAGTTCTTCGCTAATTGTGTCACTGACAAGTTCGCAGGCTTCCTGTTTGTGCCTTCCCCTTCTCGTGTAGAAGTTCCGTAGTTGATGCAGTCTCCACCAGGATGGGCTCAGTCAACTTAGTCGTCATCGTAGAATCTGCCCGCACACTCATCACACATAGCGGGGACGACACCAACGCACTCCACGTCCCATCTTTGATCTCAGTCGGTGCCGCTTTGGGTAGGCGCTCATTTTGTGCGCAGTCTGATATTTCGCGCGCTGATCATCCCTATAGGCGTGAAGTTCATTCTCTTCCTATATTGTTTTGGATATCGTGGCGCGTCCAGTCAAGTACGTATGCTATGGGAAGACCATCGTAATGACCTGTTCATCAACGGTTTCGGTGAGCACTCTATGATCTTCGCGTACTAGGGGCGTACTGTCAGGGCTGACAAAGTTCTTACGAAACAGGGTTGCTCATGTCCGCGGGTGGTAGCAAATTGAGATGGTGTAAGTGCTTCTTTGCAGACTTCGGATAGCATACATAGACTTATCACCTCTCCTTTTCCACTCGCAGACCTTGACCCCATGGGAGCCATCATCGTAAGGACAACGAATCCCGTCTGTCGTATATGCGTCACAATTGACTCTACTGCATCCATAGATTGCGTTTGGCGTCATCACGGCGTGGGCTCGGACGATATACCACCAGTTCGAACTCCTGGCGGGGAAGTCCGCGCCGCACGACTTCCTCCAGCTGCTCATCTACAAGGCCGTCACCTTTAGCGATGAGATTGAGAAGGTCGACACCGTCCGAGCATACCATGTGAGTTAATATCGTTTACTCGTGGCATGTCAGGCGCTGACGCGAATCTATTGCAGAGCGGACCGGTATGTGGACGCGTTTTAATCTTCGCAGCGCGCATGCCTGACATCTGAATAGGACTACTACGTCGAGGTCGATGTCGTGATGGACGCGAACACGCCACTCTGGAAGGCGCACGATCTCAGCCAAAGCCTGCAGGATAAGATAGAGGTCCTGCCCAATGTCGGCCGCGCGTTCGTCCACGTTGATCACGAGACCACACATGCCCCCGTACGTCTTCTCACATTCTGCGCTTCCGTCGCTGGCAATTGCTCACGATCGAGCTGCAGGAACACCGCAAGTATCAGTAGCACATGAACCTAATGCTTTCCCTCGCGCACGGCCATGCCTTTGAATTGACTTGTCACCTGGACTCATCGACGACGATGTATCCTACATATGACTCTGCATCCGATCTTGCTCTTGTTCTTGTTCTTGGATAGTTCACGGAATATCACACATGCTGAAACGCGCTCCCGATCGTGCCTGCAAGCTTGTGCCTGTAAACTGTAGTCACGGCACGCATCAGTGTTGGATAACCGAAGGTGAGCTCATCGAACAACGTCCCACAAACACGATAACGTCGCTCTTGGCGCATCGCCCGTCACACACACCCGCACAGGCGCGACGGAAAACCGCTGGGAACCCCGGCCCAGGTCGCAAATGACGTTCCCAACGCCTCGTTCCCCGCTCACACCGGCATTAGGCACCTTCGACCCGGCCGCCAGACCCCGCGCGCGTCCCCACCGGGCCCACCCCCTGGGGCCCATGATCCATCTCATCTCGCGCGCAGGCGCTCCGGCCACGTGGGGTACCCCAGCCTGAGGCCTGAGGTGGCGCGCGGGGGTGTGGCAACATCGTGCCAGACGCGGGGGCGCGCATCGCGGTCGCGCGGGGGGCTGGAAATAGCGCGCCAGTCGGAGGACGCGCGAATGCACGAATGCGCGGGTGGAGGCTTTTGGGTGCGCGTTCCGCTCCGCGACGCTACGTACACCTGGATCGTCCCGTCCCCGAGTCGAGCTTGAGGCCTGAGGCCGGAGGGACGGGCGATGACTCATTCGAGGAGCGGTACCTTGGGTGAATGGAATGGACCATGGGTGTGTGGTTCGGTTCTATCCCCGCGCTGGGACCTCGCCGAGCTCCCCGAGAGGCGAGATGAAGCCGGATCGAGGACGTGAAGCGCGCGATCCTCGCTGTTGACTACTGTTGCGCAGGGGTGCGAGAAGGATGTCAGGTTTAGCTGGCAAGTTCGTCCGTGGCGTATGCTTACGGTGGAAGCAGTGGAAGGCTTGCGTCGTGGCTCGTGCTTCTTGGAGTGACGGTAAGAGCCAGTCCTTGTCTGTTCATACGTAAAGCGGATGCTAGTTGCTGTCGTAGTTTTGTTGCTCGTCTGGTTCGATGAAATATGTCAGTAGCCTGAAATACCGCATGCGACCTCATTGGAGGATATTGCAAGCTTTCATCGTTTGCAGTTCTGTTTCACCTGCAGTTCGGCGGCCTTAACCTTGATCTGCATCTCACGAGCTGTCCCGCAACTTCATCTGACAGGCATCCCTGCAACGACGGCCCATCCCCTGCACCCTGAGCGACATCGCGCCAGTTTCGTTCGCCCTCGCGCTGGCCAATCGGGCCCATCGTACTGTCGTGTCACTCCCACAAAGGGCAGGAACACAGACACTGGCGTGCTCTCTCTCCGCTGGCACGGTGCGAACCCCTCACACGGGCGGACGCTCTGCGCCCCCTCCAGACGCACCCCCGCTGACACATTGACGAAGACACGCACCTGGAGATGTGTGGACGGACGCGGCAGCTGAGAAACTCTGCCTCGGAAGAGGTGCCCGGGCCCCCTCCGCCACATGCGTCCGCCGATAGGGTGGGTGGTCGACGACCCCACCGTCGAGCCTCGAGAGTCGAGACGAGGACGCGCGGTTTGTCATGCCTCCGACAGAGGCGCGGTGTGGCGCGGAAGGCGTCGCTGATCTCCCGTTGGGAATCCGCTGGGTCACGTTGCAGCGCATCCTGCAGTCTGGACGGCGGAAGACGACCGCCGTGGCCGGCCACGTCCTTCATAGGCCCAGGGAAGCGGGCTCGCGCAATTGTGTCCCGCGCGGCGGGCGTCCCCCCACTCATTCAGTAGCGGTCGAAAACTTCCCGGAACCACGCACCGAGCACCTCGCGCGGGGGCAGAGAATGGAGCCGTGACGCTCCCGTGGGGCGTTGTTCGCCGGGCACTCCCGTCTCGTGGCACTGGTTATGAGGGATCTGTCCAGGTGATCGATCCCGGGGCGCGAGGTGTTCTTGCCCGGGTACCTCGAGGACGGCTGAGACGAGCGAGGATCTGCGACGGCGGGCGACACGTAGGCGGCCCCTCATGGTGGTCGAGAGCAAAGCCAGGGCCCCAATGCCGCGGTTGGCGAGGCCCGTAGGCTTTCAAGCCGAGAGACTGGAGAGTTCTCCAGTGGTAGGGCGCGCGGGACCGGCACTGTGGCATACTCCCTGTTGGTCTGTTTCTCCTGAGTAACCTGGACGAGGCACCTCATCGATGGTCAGCAACGCTCCTTTCTAGCTCGCTCATGCGTATGCGGACGCTCAGACGACCGAGTGAGCTGTGTGGTTTATTCGTCCAACTTACTCGGTTTCCTTTTCTGGACACCCGGAACAGTGGGTCCAAGCACTTGATCAGTACCGACGCATTGGTGCACCCCTTTTGGTTGCGGCCCCTCCGGTCAATCATGTTTTCGCCGTGTTGCGCTCACCGCAGGCATGTCGCAGTCGTCACCAGAAGGGCCCACTACGGTTCGCAAAAGTGCTGAGGAGCCGTAGTGAGAAAGTTCGGCGGTGCTTAGTAACAAGTTGATGTTGACTTCGACACTGTGGCAAAGTGGTCGATATTATAATAGGTGGTGACCGATCGATCTTGACCACAGAACTCAACTCGGGACGATCGGACTGGAGAACCTCGGAGCGTCCGGAGTGTTGTCGGTCGCTAGCACGTTGTGAACAAGGATGCGCACAGTCGAACTCTCGATTTTGCCAATCAGAGTAGCAAGTTCTCTCGTTTGCTATAGACGACAAGGTTGTAGAACCGCACAAGAGCCAACTTCTGATTTTGAGGCACGTCCCGGAGGAAGGCACGTATTCTTTGTTCTGCCAGAACAACCCGGTGGCAGTAATTTGTACTCGTATTGTGTGGATCCTGAACAACACACTTGGCCATTAAACGCACCGCTCAGGGACATGGTTCATTCTGCTGGAATGTTTGGTGGGATCTTAGGTCTTCTGTATGCGTTGTCATGTCACTTGCGAATCGTGACCATCCTGCAAACATGAGATCGTCGATCAAGGTAAGATCGAACTATGCAAACACCATGCACGTGAAGTTGTTGTGGCAGAACAAACAGAATCGAACACTGTCAATGTCGCACGCGATAGAAGACAGTACTCGGAGAGCCTGAGACGAGTAGACGCACGTCGGGATAGCGTCAGGAGGGTACTCAACGTTGCTGAGATATGCAGTCAGAATACTAGGGAGGCAATCATATTAACGAGATAACCTACATGGCTTTGTCTTGCGATAGTCACAGCCTACGGATCATCTTCCATCCGGAAGCTTGTTTCTCTTGACTGAAGCACATATTTTGACCTTGGCCTTGTAGTTCATCCCGGGAAAGGGAGCAATTCATCTATGCCTTTCGAGTAGGATTAGTCACTGAATAGGGCTGACAGTACCTCGTCGGCCACATTCGGAAAGGGAAACCAGAGGCCGTATCGTGTTCTTGCTACCTGACATCCTAGGTCTCAAATACCGTGCTAGGAGTCAGCCGGCTAAATGACTCATGTAAGAAGCCCAGATGCGTTCCACTCCTGGCGATGCTTCATGAACCGCGATGGTTAACGTTTCGCCCTATGATTCACCCCTGGGGTTGATAGAAATGCAGTCAGGCGACTCTAACCTGATCTACGAAGATGATATCAACGTTGACTAACTCCAGCCAACTGTGTGGGACCTAGGGCGCTTCACCCACACATATTCAGCTGAATTCTCAAGTAATCTCGTTGGCATGCACGTATCTTGAGTGAGAGGGTGTACGTTGGAGAGCAAAAGAGAGACGCGCAGGACGGGCGCGTGTTCTGGCCATAGGCGAGCGGAGGACGGATTTGGACGGACGCGGCTGGCTGCCCGTTCAACTCGCGCTCTCCGTTCCTCGACCTCCTCCTCCTCTTCCTCTTTCCCCCTCCTCGCGCTCTTCCTCGCCGGATCTCCGTTCTTGTTTTATCTTTCATTGCTCCTCGTGCTCTCTTTCACGCGCTCTGACGACTGCTCGATCTTGCAACACGCATCACTCCATTCCCCCTCCTCCATTCACCCAGATCTAGATATCCCTCACGACCACATCCACGACCTTTTAAGTGACGCACCCAGGACTCTCATCCTATGGTGAGTCTCTGACCCCCCATCCACCTGCGATGGTCGCCCGATACTGCAGGAGGTTGATCGGAGGACAGGATAACCACCGCCAGGATCCCGAGGAGTTCTATGTCAAGCAGGACAGAATTGGTGCGCAGATCATCCGCTCTCCCCCTCTTGGCCTATTATCTCCGCAGACTCACAAACTCACTTCAATCCCGCTGCGCAGGCAAGGGCTCGTTCGGAGAAGTCTACAAAGGGTATGTCTTCGCACTGTCGCACTCACATTTCTTATCGCCGTGATTCACGCGCTCATCTCGCCGCCCACCAGCTACGACAAGCGCACTCAAAAGACCGTGGCCATAAAGATCATTGATCTTGAGAGTGCCGAGGATGAGATTGAAGACATCCAACAAGAGATCCAGATTCTGTCCCAGCTCGATTCCCCTCATGTCACCAAATACCATGGCTCGTTCTTGAAGGGTTCTCACCTCTGGATTGTTATGGAGTACGTGCCATCGCACATTCCCATTGCTCCCGTCGTTCTCAACGTCCGCCCCAGGTACTGCTCCGGAGGATCTTGCTCTGACTTGGTATGACATCACTGCACGTAGTCACTTTGCGCGTGCCTGATATTAGCACCGTCCAGATGAAACCGGGCGTCTTCCGCGAGGAGTACATCGCTATTATTGTGCGTGAACTCCTCAAGGGCCTCGACTACCTCCACACAGAGGGAAAGCTGCACCGAGATATCAAGGGTATGTTAGACCCTTCCGTACCAAGGATAGCACACTTACACCCGAGCTTTGGCAGCTGCGAACATCCTCCTCTCTGCTAACGGTGATGTCAAGCTGGCGGATTTCGGTGTATCTGGGCAGCTTTCGGGGACACTGTCTGCGAAGAAGAATACGTTCGTAGGGACGCCGTACTGGATGTCGCCAGAAGTTATCAAGCAGAGCGGTTATGATCACAAGGCCGACATATGGAGCTTGGGCATCACCGCCATTGAGTTGGCCAAGGGAGAGCCGCCTTACGCCGAGCTGCATCCTATGAAGGTCAGCCGTTGCCCAATACACCGCCTTCCTTCGCCGCTCACGCCATGTATGACATACAGGTGCTATTCTTGATCCCCAAGAACCCACCACCCACATTGGAAGGTCCGTTCTCGAAGGCGTTCCGCGAGTTCGTGGCCTGTTGCTTGCAACGCGACCCGAAAGACGTAAGATATCTTATTCTTGGCTTCGGTGCCCCGTTCCCAGACTAAATGCTGTCCGATAGCGCCCGACCGCCCGGGAATTGCTCAAACACAAGTTCATCCGCATGGCGAAAAAGACAAACTACTTGACTGAGCTTATCGAGCGCCACGAACGCTGGAAGGCTGAGGGCGGCGACAGGGCCGAGGAGGAAGAGCGGCACCACGTCGAGGAATTGTATGTCGATTGGTCGCGGCCACGCAGTCTGCAATCACTCACGTTTCATTTATACAGGAATGGCGGTTCCGACCCCGAAGATCTGTGGGACTTTGGCACTGTGCGTCACGCCGGCACCGTTGGGCGTGCGCAGACCAATCCCGTGCAAGTATCCGGCCCTCCGCTCACATGGGAGATGAACGGCAGGGCGCCCTCCGAGGACTCGTCCAACTCGAGCTCCACATTCACCGCGGGCCGGCGTGGGGTCTCGGACACGTCCTCGGTGACGGCGAGCATCAACAACAAGGGCGACCTGCCGCCGCTGCCACCGTCTGCGCCCGCTTCGGCGGCGTCGAAGCGGTTCGACCAGCAGGCGACGATCCGACATGGGGCGAGCGGGCTCAGTCGCGAGCCGTCGGACGAGGACGATTATGACAGTGGGGATTACGCAGGGCCGAACCATCACGATGTCGATGACGACCTCCCAGACACGACCATGCTCGATTCAGTCGTATTGCCTGCCATTGCGTCGGTGCGTCCTCGCCTGTGTCGGCCTAGCTGCATTGGAACCATGCCCACTGACACGATGTTTGTTTGTTCGCCGCCCTGGTTAGCTTTTCCCGCGGGTCTCCACACAGGAGGCGCGAGTGGCGCTCAGCGCGCTGCAGCGTGCGTTCACGGACGCTGAGCGCATTATCCCGGGTGTCACCCTAGAGCTTATCAACGAGATTGTGGACTCGGTCGAGCGGGTGGATGACGACCGATGAGTCGCACTCGCACCTCGAGCAACCGGCGCGCAGCGGACAATCAGTCCTTATTCGTACAATCCTCACTCACTTTGCCTTGTCTTACCGCTCTCGGACGATCGTCGTCTAGCCTCCTCCCAGTTTGTCCCTGTTCCCATCCACGCTCGCCGGGCGTGACATCTTTCCCCTCTTCTCATCTCGCCTCGCGGTCTCCTTTACACATACCTAGCCATGCACCTGCTAATCCCGCGACTGCATGTATTCCCACCGTGTCCCCTCCCATTTGTCCTGTCTCGACGCACCTTCTTGCCCGGCACCGCAGTACTACCAACGATGTATACCATAGCCTCCCAGCAGCATACCAGTAATCGAAACAAATGTGTATTCTCAGCATCTCCACCGCTATGCGATGACGAACAAGGCTCGTCGTACTCGTGCGCATTCTCATGGCGCCGCCGCCTGCGCCGTGGTGCTATCCGACTTCGCTGTCCGTTTCTTTTCCTTCTTGCCCCCGCCCGACCCCTTCTTCTTCGCCCGCGTGACCTTGATAGGTTGCGGCGTCCCCGGACGGGGCTCGTCGGCATCCAAGTCGTACGGCGTGAATCGCGATGGTGGCGGCGTTGCTACCCCAGGCGTGCCTGAGACCCCCGCCGTCGTTGTCGCCGCCCCGTTGCCATTGCCGAGCAAAGAGGGCGAACGTGTCCCGGACCCTGAGCGCGGTGGCGGCGGCTGCGACACCGCGCCCTCGGGCATCTCGCCGGTCTTGTCGATGACGAAGGTTTGCGCTGGTGGGGCCGGCGAGCTTCGTAGACTGGGCAGGCGCGGCGTGGGTGCAACGGCTGCGCGTGCGAGGGCGTAAGTCTCATGCCTGAAGCTTATCGCGGGCAGGGAAGGGGAAAGAAAAGGAATAGCTGTGCGGACCTTGTGATAGCGGCGGTAGGTCATCGAGCTTGACCACCGGTATCGAGTCGACGTCTGCGGCGTGCATGCTGACCGGTGTCGATGAAGGCCGGTCGTCGATGAGATAGTACGGGTCGTCCCGCAAGCGTTCCAGCCGCTCCAGCCTCCGCTGTGTGGAGAAAGAGTGAGAAGAGAAAAAGGTTTAGGAACATGTCCAGCCGTCAGCGCACGCCAGCCACAAAGCACTGAAGCCCACAACGACTCACGCGTTCCCGCTCCGCTCGCTCTTCAGCCGTCTCCACCGTCGCCGGTGACGAGCTGCCGCGTGCGCGGTCCTCGTCGACGACGTCGCCGTCGCCGATGTCGGCTCTCGCCTTGCCCTTACTCCTCTTCTGCTTCCCCACGTCCTTCTTCTTGCCCTTCTTCGCCTTCCTGCCTTCTCCGACCTCACCTTCTGACGCGGGCGGCGGCGTGGCCTCTTCCTGCCAGGGCACAATCCATACGTCGAGATCGAGGCCATCCGGTACCGGGACGCTCGCCTGTGCCGTCAGCGCGACGGCGTTCATCTCGTATGCGCTGAATAGCGGCTTGATAAGGTAGAGGCTCTTCGGGAAGCGAGGTTCTGGAGAGGGCTCTCCAAACCCGTTCGTACTCGACTCGCCGTGGAGGAAGTCGCTTCGCGGCCTCGGCTTGTACGCTGACAGGTCCGCTCGAATGAACGTGAAGAGCTGAAGCATCTCCGCCGCCTGCGGTTTCGCACACGACGCCGTTAGCTACCTGTCGGGCGGCTATGACGGAACCGATACGTACGCGCTCCTGAACTTCTATGTCCGGATGAGCGACGAAGCTCGAGAGACGCTCGACGGTGTCGTCGACGACACCCTGGACTCTTGGTAGGTCATCATCGTCCCAGCGCTCAGCTAATTCGGCTGCCCAAGAACCGAAGACCTTCATCGCTGCCTGTAGATAGACGGCCGCGACGTCCGAAGGCAGTGCCGTAACACGCTGTTGGAGCAAGTATGACAGTAACTTCTGGGGCTCGGCCAGCTCACTGGAGCGTTCAGCAAGCCTGCTTTGGAATACGGAGCAACGGGACGCTCACCTGCAATGCTCTCCGCAGATCCAGGCGGCGGCCCAGAGCACTTCAGGACAGCCGCCATCTTCGGACGCATTCAGTAAGAACGAGTCGTCGGTGAGAAGCTTCACCATGTATTGAACTGCGTAGCGACGAGCGCCCCGCACTCGACCGACAATGTCGACGAGCTGCTCACGAATCTCTGCACCGATGTTGACCCGCGCTACATACGCGAGATCGACAAGGACAGATATGTACCACTCGAAGTCGGTGACATTGTCGTACACGTCTTGTGAGCCAAGTGCCAAGATTCGCTGGGCAAGTGTCAGCCGGTAGGCAGGAGACTGGGATGGAGAGACCGCAGGCTTCGCAGCCGCGGGTGACGGAGAAGCGGACAGCTGCGACAGCGTTTGGGACGCTGACGACAGGGCGGAGGAGTCGGATTTGACCAGGTGAGAGAGAAGGTGTTGGATGATGGCTTGGAGATTGTGTCGACTGACCTAACGAAGACGTATGAGATACGCGACGGGGTACAGAAAAAGGAACAGACCATAGCAGAGACGAGGTCAAGCGCGCGCATCCGTATGCTGATGTCCTCATCGTTGACGCTAGACAGGATCATATCTTGGTACTCCGCCACTAGCTCTGGGTGCGTGGGCACGATCTTGACCATTGCGAGTAGTGCGATGTACTTCACTGCATATGCCAATCATTTAGCCGTGCTGCGAAGCGTCCGTCAAGGCGCATGGACTTACAGTTCTGATCTCGGTCTTGCAGAAAGCCGGCTAGCTTTGTGACGCATGTCCTCGCTAATGCGTTCCCTGAATAACCCTGCAGCATTCCACCGATGATGCATGTACGGACGCATTCGTATAGAAGCGAGATGGCTGATGTGGTCGAGATGAGATCCGTAATAGGCGGCTGCAGTTTCTTCACCAGACGAGGCTCGTATGGCGTCAGAGTCCCAAACTATACGGAACTGTCAGATGTATCCCCATCCTGAAATGTACAGTCAACCTTACAAGTTTGATAATCTTAATCAGCATCCAATTGTTAGACGACGTGGTCAAAAGATGGAATAATTGGGGAGCTAGTGGCAGATAGTCTCTAGGGTTGCGGTGTACCAGTTCACAGAGGACATTCACTGTCGCTGCCACAACTCCTGCAATACATATGAATACAAGGAAAGATGGGACTGTATCCCAAGAACTGCGTACCGTCGTCAGAATCATCCAGTTTGTCGCGCAATCGGTTCATGCATTGTGGGAGCATGTCGGGATATCTGATGATAGCCTTGTATAACGCTAGCACAGAGCGTTTCCGGATATGCGGTCGTGAGTGGTTGAGCATGGCAATAAGTTCTGGTGCGAGGTCGCGTGCAAGCTCAGGTGTTACGATGTGGGACAGTCCATTGAGAGCTACCGCAACATCATCTGGTTTGGAGCCAAGATCCTAGGTATACATGAGTAATCACATTGCGACATTGCACCCCAGGTTAACCCCTACCTTCTTCAGTAAATTGGTCGTAAGCATGAGCACATCCGTGTCTTGTTGGAATGATTGAGCAGCAGCGAGGTATCCAATCGTTTTGAGATGAATCCTCGGTGCAGACATAACTTCGACTACATGGAACGATGCCCAGGACATATCATAGCCCAGCATATGCAGCTGCGCGGGAACCAATCTGTCATGACCTCATAAGCGCGACGCGACGCGACGAGGGAGCACGTACGTAGGTGAGCTTGAGGATCGCAGCCGCTTTAATCTCCATGTCCTTGCTCTTGATCTCCTGCCGAATCTCGTCGACCGCCTGTGCGATGAACTTGCTCTCATCCTTCTTGTTCGCCCGCAGGCCGCGGATGAGGTCCTGAAGCGTACGTTCCCACATGGTGCAGTAGTGGAGATATCAACGCCAGACGTTCAAGCACAGATAGGTTCTGTATGAAAGCTTCTTCGGCGCAAAAGCGGCCCTTTCCAGATGACCGTCGGGATACCCGGCGACGCGTGCGACCAGTGGGTATAGAATTGGATGTGTGAGATGTCCTTTCCAGTGTATCTTTGCCAATCTCCAGTCCCCAGTGCCTCCTAGTCCACGGAATGGCAAGAAAGCAAGTGAAACGAGCAAAGACCACAGAAAGCTGACGGCGTCCGAGTGGTACTGCGAGTACTCGTCTAGCTGCCACTTCGGCTCTAGCCCAGTAGCACCGCTCCATATGGCAGCTGTGTCCCGGCACGTGATATGACGCGCCTGTTAATGAGCCACACATATTCCGAGTCTTTCGTCCGCTAATGCACGACATGACTCACGAACAGCGTTTGCCATGCAACCTCAAGCCAGACGAGGTCAGCAAAAATTGATACACTATCTGTCCACTAGTATCTGTCCACGGTCTATATATCACCGATGCGTAATCCCAGACTTCTTCCTCAGTGCAGCTCGAACGCGTGCCATGCGGGCTCTATACGCCCATCCACATCCACATCCACCCATCGCCTTCTTTCACGGTTGATGTTCCCCATCGGGTGATCTACATCGTCATCGAAGCCAAACGCGCGCTCGAAACCAAAACCGAGCGCTGCGAGCCTGCAGACATTCGACCTATGTAGGGTAGTGAATGTTGAGTCTTCCAGACGGACCTGTCAGGCAAATCGTGCAAGCTTACCCGACCCCGCAGACGACAGCACCGGGGACTATCTCCCCGGGCCATGCCCACATGCCGCTAAGCATCGCGAAATCGACGATCATTCCTCTCGTCAGACGTATCCTCTCTCCCGGTGGCTCCTGGTCGAACTCAGCCTGAACGTACTCCGTCGAGGGCGCTAGAGCACGTAGCTGAGAATCAATATGGTGTTCCAGAGAAAATACCGCTGTCGCAGGAGGGAATGCCCCGACGAACTCGCGCGCTGCCGCAGGCGAGTCCGACGCGAGCCACATGATGGGCGGCGCGGGGTAGTGGTCGAGGCGCCCCGAGGACTTGTTTGGCAGTCCGTCCAAAGACTGGTTGTGGTACAGCCTGTCCCAAGTCTCGCGCGCTCCGTCGACGTAGCTCTTGAGGGGAATCTGCTTGTCCGGATAGAACATGTAGCCGTCAGGCACACGGTCGCCTTTGCGGATATGCACGGCGATGTAGAGCTGCTGCTCTGCGGTCGAGTCCGTGCTAGACCCGCGCGCTGTATGCTCGCTGTCCGTGGGTGCCGGCCCAATGCCATCTGAATTAGCTTCATGCGAAGGGGCTGCCGGCAACGAGAGCAAGTCTGCGAGCGCCTTGCGCGCGTTACGAATAAGCTCAGCGGTATGGGCGTTGGGCCGGATGACACGCTCGAAGGATTCCCGGGCGCGTTCGTAGATCGGCCGGAGGCGATTCACTTGGTGTCCGTACCTGTAGACGCGCAGCCGTCCGGCAAAGGTCGGTGAGTTGAGCATGCGGTTATTCATGGATGCCGTAGGGGAATGGAAACGCACGGATCCTCGTATTCTTCGGAGAACGAGTGGCCCATGTGGTATTTGGCTGTGCGTGAGCTTATGACCTAGGGTACGAGGGCGGCCCTTGAGTCAGAATGAAGCGCTGTTAAGGGTCCAAGCAGACGCACCCAGTGCCTAGAGCGCGGATCAGTGAGGGAAGTATGAGTACTATTGGAGCGCGCACCTAGCTGTCCTTGGGCATGCGACGAGCTCTGCAGTTTGTGGGCGCCACCACATGAGGCACGGCATAATTAGAGCACAATCGCGATAGCATACCTTCTGGCGGTGGCGGGCGACACCCAGGCTCCGGCCCTGGCTCGAGGCCTTGCACGCTCTGGAAATGGTCTGTCCATCTAGGTGAGCGCGTCAGCATTACGGCCTTACACACTTGCCAGGGTACACTCACTTCCCCCGGGTCCAGTGCGTGTCATCGACGAAGAAGGTTCTGTTACGCTATGGGGATGTGAGTTTCGTGTTGCCCGCCGGAGGCACCATATACCGTGACGCGATGCTTACCTCCCTAGCAAAGGCTGCAGCTTGGGCCATCAACGCCAAGTCCGCCATAAGCCCCACATGTCCATCGAGCAAGTACGTTATGGTACTGGAGCAAACTTTGGTGAGTTCCCCTTCTGGTAAATGGTAGTTCGTCACATCGTCATGATGTACAACGTCAGGCGAGCCCATATGCGACTCTTCCCAGAATTCGCCATGGTGCATGAAGCCGCCCATTATTTTGGCGCACTCATGGCGGTACTCATCTCCCGTCAAAGGGAAGCTCGAGTAATTTTCATAGGAGATGAGAAGGCCGGGTGGTGGCCTTGTCTCCACAATTGAAGGAGATGGAAGGGGGGCGTCGGTGTATACTGGGCGGGCGGTGTGGTCATTCGCCGGGACGTAAGGTTCTGAAGGGTCGGAGAACTCCTCCGGTGATTGCAGCAGGATCTTTTCGAGTGTCCCAGGACGCTGAATAGAGACCGCGAAGAGCCCAAGGAGGACTACAGCCAGTAGCGAGCCGCCGAAGAGAGGGAGTTTGCCCCATATGCTTGCTGGCCGGAAGAATCCCTCCTTCGCCCGGAGTTCGTGGTCATCCCCGCGGCTCCTGTAACCCGGCCCGCGCGAATTGGGCGACAACAAAGGCTGGGATTGTTGCTGCGTTTGGGTGCGATACTCCTTCGCTTCGTCATCGTCGAAGTTCTCGAGCTCGACTTCTGTGAACCCCTCTTCTGCCCGGCCAGCGCGCGAGTGAGGTGTCCGCGGAGTTAGGACGCGGTAGTTGGACCGCGAAGGACGGCCAGAGACGAGGATATCTGGAAGTGGGCCTTTGGGCGGCATGTTGGGACACAGACCGGGGCTGTGCGCAGGTGCGACAGGTCGGGTATAGTGGATGCGAGAAGTGTACAGGAGAAGGTTTGAGAGAGAGCAGCAGTTCAAGGGCCTGGCGCTGCCATCGACGTCGAGCACAAGGGCATGATACCCACGCTCGTAACAACCGGCCCTCGCGCGCCTCTGCGGCAGCCACCGCCACCGATGCGCGTCTGTCACAAGTCACGAGTGCGGTAATTAACGCGACAACTTCATTCAGTCGTGCTTGGACGCGTCTCGAGTGGCAGGACGCGACCAGCGAGCGCACAGTGGGCAAAATCGGATTCGGAGCCGTGTGCGGTCGTTTCATCTGCGAACCACACAGAATACAGCAGTCTCGGAACTACCCTTGATATCTCTGACAAAGCCCACGCAGTTATTGGCACCGCGCTCATGCGTCCCGGGCAGTGCCAATGCATCGCGGATGTGCGGGAGATCTTCTGGCACAAACTTGTCGAATCGTTCCCGTCCTCACCCAAGCATCCCTCCGAGAAAACGTCCCTCCTCCACAGATCTCCCGCCATCACCTTTCTACCTTCCCCTCAGACTTCCTCCCTCAGGGCCCCGCGCCGTTTCCCGACACGCATGGCAGCGGCGGCGCCATGGTGGCCCATCGTCCGCCGACGGCGGAGGATCGTCTCCGGGCATTTCTGACCAATCCCCGGCGACGTGGAAGCCCACCGGACGGCCCACGCTGCAGCGCAGCGAGATCACCTGGCCGGTGACGCCTTCCGGGAGGCCTGAACGCAATCCCAAACGCAGCAATCCGCTGAGCGGCGCAGTCCACGTTTTCGGTGGGCCACGATGCGCGCTCGCCAGAAGGGTGGTCAGAACCCCCGATAGCTCGTGCTCTTCCACCCGTGAGCCTTCCGGGGCGCTGGTCGGCTACTATCAGAGCACAAGGCCTGCAAAGGCTCCGCTTGGGACGCCGACCCGCCATCGATACAGCTTGACGTCAGGTAGACCTCAAGGAAGCCGGGGCCCTGCGCTCTGCGCTCGTGAGCGTGCAGCATACGACCCATTCTCGGCCATCGATGGTTCCAGGGTCCGCACCGTCCTTCCACGGTTTAGCCACATTCGCACTGGATTGGTGGTGCAATACACTCTCCGCAGAGTGTGCGCTATGATCGTGGCGCAATTCAGCGGCTCTAGGGGCCATGTCTGCATGCTGTCAATCCATTGCTAACTGAGCGCAAGTGTCAGGGCCCTCCACAGCGCGAAATGTCGCAATGAATCTTACCTGCCTTCTTGGCTCGCCCCACGACCACATTACCGCCGCAGTAGTCCGATCACGATGCGCCGTTACGTGTGCCTTGGGCAGTTCTCAAGAAGCCCGGGGCCCGGGAAGCCGCCAACTACAGGACGCGAGCGCTCCAGTGCCTAAGTAGTGCAGCCACAAGCCGACCGTTGGAAGGGCTCCGTCAGCCCGAAGAACCGCCATCGGAGCTGGCAGAGCGCGCTTCGCCGGTCTAACGCTTTTGGCCGATGGGATCTATCGGCCACGGCCCTAGGGAAGCAGGGCAGGTGGGCCCTGCTGAATCCTCTCCCGATGCATCACGACAAGCAGAGAAGATGGAGGACGGGCGGCGGGCGCGTCCTCTATCCGGCTAGCCTTCTCGTCCAGCTTCGGCCCAAGATGCGGCCAGCAGAGCCTAGCTATGCCTTGCGTACGATAAAAAGCCTGTGCAGGATCGCCGGCCGTCCAGTCAGAACCCAGGTCTGCACTGATCAGAATGCCCGGCCTCACCACCCTCCCGTCGTTCCCCTCCGACGTCCCCACCCACTCCATGCTCGTCCTAGACTTCCAGCTACTTAGGGCTGGTGACCAGGATGAGATCTCGAAGCTGTGGCATGCTGCCACCCACACAGGCTTTTGGTAGTACGTGAATGCCGTTAGTGGGTGCCCTGCCAGTGCTAACCGACGCTTACAGCCTGAAGAACCATGGTGTCGAATGGGAGGTCGACGCCATGTTTGACCTTGGCGCAGAGACGCTGGCCCTCCCCCTCTACGAGAAGATGAAATATGAGCAAGGCGACAACGGCGACTCCTTCGGGTATGCGACTCACTGTGGGATGTGGCGCTGCCAGCGGGCTGAGCCCTTTTGACAGGTACAAGGCGCGCGGCACTATTGCCACAGACCTGAGTGGTACGAGGGACACCGTGGAGTTCCTCAACATCGCGCAGGACGACGTGTTGTCCTGGCCGCACCCCATCCACCGGACCTACCCGTCGACCGTGAACGCGCGCATGAGCGGCGTCCTCTCCCCTTTCGTTCGGAAGTCGATGGATGTGAACAACACGCTCCTCGACATCTTCGAACAGTTGCTGGGCCTCCCGAAAGGGGCCATTGCCGTGCTACACGCCACCGACGAGCCATCCGGGAGCGAAGCAAGGGTCGTGAAGACGCCGCCGAACCAGAGCAGCGCGGGCATCGGTGCCCATACCGACTTTGGCACGCTCGTGAGTCTATCGGGGGATTTACCTCCTTCGCGAGCTTACCTTTTTGGGCAGACATTCCTCCATAACCGTCTGGGAGGCCTGCAGGTGTTGCCGCCAGGCTCTCAGGAATGGCAGTACGTCAAGGTAGGGAATCCGCCGCGGGGGACTCGAGCGAGCCCAGGCTGACGCAGGCGACCTCGTGCAGCCTCTTCCAGGCCATGCGATATGCAATGTCGGAGATGCCCTCGCGATTTTCAGCGGGGGAATTCTGCGCTCTAACCTACACCGGCTCATGTGAGTGGCTCGCGGACGAGGTGTTCTGAGTCGGAGTTCTCATGTCAAACTCCCTTAGGCCCCCTCCAGGCCAGCAGTCGCGGTACGAAAGATACTCCGTGGCGTTCTTCACACGACCGCAGAATTCCGTGGTTCTGCGCCCGCTTGTGGAGGATAGCGATACCATCGCCGACGCAGTGGCAAAAAACCCAAAGGAGGAATTCTACGGCGGCGCCACCGCCGGCGAATGGACTGCTCGACGCATCCGGAAACTGAGACTGAGGAACCGAAAGGTGAGCAAGCCGAGAAGTGGATGAAGAGCACGCGTCACTTACACGTTTTCACAGGGTCCTGAGACCTGGTTCGAAGCCAAAGGCACTGAGCATCAGGTCGTCGTTATCGGTGCAGGCGTGGTGACTGCATCTGCGTAAGGCTCAGCGCCATGCGGGGCGGGGAAGCGTCTGACATTAATCGTTATGGTCTTTGACTGTACTTTATTTGTGCTATTAACTGCCTCAAGAGAGCCTATTGTACCCATAGTTAGTTCCATGTAAACAAATTCTGTAAATGTAATAATGTGCTTCTCAACGCTCGATATCAGCTTCTGAGCTTCCGATACTCACTCTTTGCATGTCGCATCTTTGCGAGACGAGTTCTATCTCTGATAATAACGAAGTTCGGAACGTAGAGAGGCCTGGATTCTGCAGCGTCGGTGAAGGCGGCGAAAGTCGAAAACGGTCATGAACTTTGAAGAGTCGCGGTGAAATTGGAAGCGCTGGGTGCACATAAGGGCGCCTATCGGGAGCAACGGACCGATTTGAGAAGTCGAGTTTACTGAACGCCTGCGCGGACGCGACTTGGTCCTTGGATTCCCTCTACCACCACTCTCGAGCCCATCTTCTCCTGCTGCCTGCTTCGTCCACGCACAAACACTTGCTACATCTTACGACCGTCAGTACGTGGCGCGAACGTCTTGTAATCTCTCGCTAAACTGCAGACATGACAGTATCTCTTGTTCGCTCTGAACGTCATCGCGGACTCAGCCACAACGCTGACTGGCATCGGCTTCACGCTCTTCCTCGGTACCGCCACGCACAACACCGGGCTCCCCATCTTTTCTCCGCCGACTAGGACGTCCCTGAAGAGATGAGCACGCTAACACAGAACGAGTGCGCTTGTCCTCGCTTGTACCCGAATCGAGCACTTCCTAAACCTTGTCCAGCATCGAAATCGCCACCCGTGCAGCCGACACCTTCACGAGGCTCTACTACTCCACATACGACTCTCCCACCCGCGTAGACGACCTGCCCAACTTCTACAGGGCCAACTCCGCTCTGACATGGAACGGGCGGCCGTTCGAGGGCATCGAGGGCGTGCGTGAGCTCGTGAGCGGCATCCCCACTACCAAGCACGAGATCCAGTCCTTCGACTGTCATCCTATCCCAGGTGCGTGCGATGCCCTGTCTCACTCATGACAAATTCTCACCCTATGGGTGCGTGCTCAGGAAGCCAGCCGCCTTCCCTGCTCGTAACCGTGTCCGGGATTGTCACCCACGGCAAGGGCCCGGCAGGGAACCCTGCAAACACCCCCCGCCACGAAGTCGAAGGCCACCCGCGTGTGTTCTCCCAGACCTTCGTGCTCGCTCCCGACCCGAACGCGCCCCCGACAAAGTCCGGAGAGGTCGCAAAGTACTACATCACGGCCGACGCGCTCAGATTCGTCGGTTAGGCTTCGGTCCTACAGGGGTGCGACCCGCATCGTATCATTGTGGGTGCCTTGCGCGCGTTCTCAGACATGGCAATCATGCTCATGCAAATTTCGCAGCTTAGCACACCAGCGACCCATCCATGACGCATGTCAATCCGTTACGACGCCCCTTCTCAACCCCTTGCGGAGCCTCGAGCGTTCCCTGAGCTTGCGAAACCCACTGATTGGACTACGTGAGACTCGTCCCCGACAGCAGGGCGCGCGGAGCTCGGCCTCGGCGGACATGTCTAGTGCCTTTCTCGCAACAAGGTTGCAAGTCTGTATAAATCCAAGCACAACGAGAGTGTAGCAGATAGCATTACAACGACGATGTACAAGTACAGTATAAATGTTGCCCGGGAATGTCCATACCAGCCGATCAACCAAACGTTTGACTCTGGAAGTATAGTCAGGACGATGTTCGAACGGGGAGAATCGAGATAGGGATACGTACCGAGCGTGCACTGCGCTTGACTTTCGACAGACGCCACTCGTCCGGTTTCTCGTACTGCGCCATGCGGTCAGCTTCACCATCGAGGCAGCACCAGTGACGTCCGACAGACATACCTTGTTGAAGAGCGGCTCGATCTTCTCCTGCCGCTTGCGCTTGCTGATCTTGTTCGCGTCCGCGACCTTGAAGAACTGCGGCGCGACCTCGACGAGCCACTTGGGCTCGATCGCGGTCACGTTGTGGCAATACTCGCGGGTAGTCAGGATCAACTCGTGGTAGATGCACCACTCGGGGTTCCGGTTGAAGAGCGCGGACGAGGGGTGGATGTAGACGGGCGTGCCCTCGACGAGCGTCTTGTAGCCCTCCTGGGGGTCCTTCTTCGCCGCGTTACGGAAATACCCTGAGCAGATCGCCCGGCGGACGCGGTTGTAGTCCTTGCCCGCGGAGATGATGTCGTGCTTGTACCTATGACGGAGTGAGCAATCTGGGGGTGGTCTCACAAGACAGGCGGGGATGCACGTACCGATCCATGATGCCGAGTAGCTGCTTGCGCACATCCTGGGCGCGCCGCATGCTCCGTGCCTGGATGAAGTTCTCGTAGCACCACGGGTTGGAGAAGTTGCTCGCCTTCCACCCGTTGTACACGGTGAGCAGGGTCAAGTGGTCACCCTCCGGCTGGTGGAACTTCGCCTTCTTGGAGTCCGCCTGACCCTGCTTCTCCTTCGGGCGGTAGAAGACGCTCTGCACGGACAGCATCGCGACTATGGAGAGGATCTCCTCGGAGCAGCCGAGCTCGACGGACGCGATGAGCATCTTCGCCAGAGGCGGCTCCATCGGGAAGTCCGCCATCTTGCGTCCCAGGCGCGTCAACAGGCCCTCATCGTCAAGCGCCGAAAGCGCGTAAAGCGACTCCAGGGCAGTGATCATCGTTTGCGCCGGTGGCGGGTCCATGAAATCGAAGCTGAGCAAGTCGTTGATGCCCATCGCCTTGAGCATCAAGATCGTGTGCGCCAGGTTGGTTCGCTGGATATCGGGGATCGAGTTCGGCAGCATCTCGTTCCGGAAGGCGGCTTCGGTGTAGAGACGGTAGCACTTCCCAGGACCAGTCCGACCGGCACGGCCCGCGCGCTGACGGGCCTGTGCCTGGGAAATGGGCATAACAACGAGCGAGTCCATACCGAGACGAGGATCGTATGCGTTTTGCTTGGAGAAGCCGGGGTCAATGACATAGTAGATGCCGGGGATGGTGAGACTGGTTTCGGCAACGTTTGTGGCGACGACGACCTTGCGAGCACCGGGCGGCGTGGGTTCGAAGACGCGTGACTGGACTTCTGAAGGGAGGGCGGAGTAGATGGGTAGGATGATGAGCTCGGGCACCTTCGGTCCAAGGGCCTTCATCCGTTCGTAGAGGATTTCGCATGCTGTGTCGATTTCCTCCTGACCGGTGAGGAAAAGGAGAACGTCGCCAGGGGGCTCGGAGAGGTGGATTTGCATGACGGTGATAAGCGACGCATCCAGATAATCTGTCTCGGGCTCCTTCGTGTAGAGGATCTCCACAGGGTACGTGCGACCAGGAATCGTGAAGATGGGACAGCCGAAGAAGTACTTAGAGAACTTCTCAGCATCAAGCGTGGCAGATGTGACGATCAGCTTCAGGTCTGGACGACGCTTGATGGCCTCTGAACTTGGCGTCAGTATCACGTATAAGTAGGACTGCGCAATGGACAACATACTCTTTAGCAGACCGAAAAGGACATCTGTAGCGATAGTGCGTTCGTGCGCCTCGTCCAGCATGATGACGGAATACTGGCTGACGTCGGGGTCGACGAGACACTCTCGTTGGAGCATACCATCCGTCATGTACTTGATGCGGGTCTCCGGACTTGTGCAATCCTCGAAACGGATTGTGTAGCCGACTTCCTGGCCCAACCGACAACCCACCTCCTCGGCCACACGCTTGGCGACGGACATGGCCGCGACACGCCTGGGCTGCGTGCACCCAATCTTGCCCTTGTCGGCGAATCCCTCCTCTGCGAGATACTGCGTCATTTGGGTCGTTTTGCCTGAGCCCGTGTCTCCGACGACGATCAGTACTTGGTGCTAGGTAGAAGTCAGCATTACCTCCACTGGTATTGATTTGTGATGCAAGACATACCTCGCGAATAGCCTGTAGCAGAGGTTCGCGGAGCTTGTAGATAGGCAAACTCTTCCGCTGCTCCTGGATACTCTTGTGGGTGATTTCACCGTAGGTTGTCGCCTTGTTGAAAGTAGCTTCCTTCCACTTTGGCTGCTCGCCCGCCTTCTGACCACGAAGGTTACCTCGGAGGTCCTGTGCAAAGACACGGTCTTGTTCTTTCGCCATAGGGTCTAGCCAAGGTGCGCTGAAGTCGCGGGCCTCAGAGTCTGCCTGCTCATTCGCCTCCTGCTGCCGTAGCTCCCGGCGCTCCTTCGCCAATGACGCCCCGGCAAGCGCAGCTCGATTAAGCGACCCATCTGGCGCTTTGACAATCTTGACAGGACTGAGCTCCAAAGTTTTCTTCGTCTGTCCGGCCAAGAAGGGTGGTTCCTCTTCCTTGACCTCAACGTCGAGCTCCTCCTCGACTTCAGCGCGAGACACAGGATCGGTAAAGTCCTCCGCGAGCTCAGGATACTCTGACGGGTCGATTGCGCCGGACGAGATGAGCTGCTTAAGCTCCCATCGCTCCGGAGACGTCAACCGCTTAGCCGACCTGACAGGCTTATCGTCGACGATACCACGAGAGTTGAGAGGAACAGCGTTGGCGCCGTGGGCCGCACGCTGTTGCTCCTCCGCAGCCATTTCCGCTTCAGACTTGATGCGTAGATGTGGCGTGAGGTCGCGCCCAGTGGCTTGGTCGACGTCTTTCATGGACAATCCGATCCGGTTTCCAGCAACGCTCATTACCTTGACCTTCACGGGCTGTCCACGACTCAGCAGGTCAGACGCAGAATTGGCCCGCGCGCCCTGTTGGATGTTGGAAACATGCACCATACCTGTACAACCAGTGAGTACATTCAAGAGACAAGACCTTCAACATGAACATACCTTCAACCCTACCCACTACACCCTCAAGCTGAACGAATGCTCCAAACTCCTTGAGCCCATTGACACGACCGTTGTAGATCTTGTAAAGTATTGGTCGCTCGTCCAGCTGCCTCCCTCTGTCGCTCCTTCCTCGTCTATCGCCTCTCTGGTCGTCATAGCCTCTGCCGCGGTATGGGCTGGGACTTCTCCGGCGAGGGGGAGACCGCGAACGGGAGCGAGATCGCCTCTGACGCTTCGGAGAACGAGAACGGTCCTCGTCTTCTGTGGGTCTTGGGCGTGCCTTCTTCGCCGCACCCTCGAACTGCGCCATCATATCATCCACCTCCTTCATAATGGCGTCTTTCCCGTCCTTGCCTGGCGTAGGCTGCCATTCTTGGTCCTTGAGGGCGAGTCCGGGGAACAAGCGTCGCTTCTTGTCCGAATCGTCCACTGTAGAACCGTCGGCGGAACCATCCCCGTTCGCTGTGGCAGTAGGCCTCTTCTTGTGCTTTGGGTGGAGGGTGAGAATGAGACGGTCTACGTTCTCGATGAAAGAGTCGGGGAAGTTGGCGCCAACTTCGCGTAGCTTGTCCTTGAACTCTTCGAGAGTCTTGGATTGGTCATGGAGAGAAATGACGAACTCGGCGAGTGTCTTGTCGCTAAGGCCAGTATGGTTGTCTATCTCCTGAGTAATTTTGGCGACTAGAGACAAGAACTCGAGATTGTAAAGGTCCGCATCGGCCATAGTCGTGAGTGAACAGAGACAAGCGAAGGTGTGGTCGGCGGCTAGAGAGAGCGCTGCGAATACGCCTTACAGCGAAATGTCTAGAGCAACAGGCGTGCTATGTACTTGGTTCAGTTCGACTTTTGCAGTAAGCCGATCGGTTCAGTTCGCTTGCTGAGTCAGCAATAGTACCACAAGTTGTGGGTGCCTATGGGCGCCTATCACTTGCTTCAAGTTCTTCTGACCGCATCGCGCATGCCTCCCAAGAGAGGCATAGTCAAGTCCGGAAACGCGGGCAACTCTTCAAAAAGTACTAAACCCCCTTCAACCAATGCTACTGCGCCCGAGGAGAAACCTTTATTTCCGCCAGGGTCCAAATACCCGCTAAGTCTCCTCCACGAAAGGTATAACTTCCTTCCTGCTACCGTCATAATCAAAACGGCACAACATAGTTTGTTTGCATGTTGCAACACTCGTCCCAGCGCAGCTTTAACGCACTGGTTATCTGTTGTGATATTGTCAATGTCATTGACATTTTTGTCTGCTTTGTAGATGCCAGAAGAATGGCTGGGAGAAACCCATCGTCGACACGGTACCGTGGATTGATCCCTTACATGCAGATGATCGTCTGATATCACTATGTGTAGCGGCGACAGGGCGATGGCTTTTCGTTTGTTGTGACTTTGAGTAGGCTCAACAAGAAGACATCGGAACGAGAGTCTGTGCGGTTGGAACCGCATCCGCCGTATACTATGCCGACTGCTCTTGAAGCACGACATTGGGGCGCCACCTACGCCTTGTACCGCGTACGTCTACTACAAACGGGCACCCAAGTGACGCTGATCATGGCTTTTTAGTTCTGCAACGGCATTCAACTGAACCGTGTCCTTCCCCCCGGGCCGCGGGAATACTGGAACCAACTCGCTGCTGAACATAAGAACGTGCCAGAGCATCAAAAGTGGATGTACGAGGCAGATCCGTTCGCAGCACGTAAGGCAGTGGACGAGAGGCAAGAGAAGGCCGCAAAGAAACGAGAAGAGACAAGTCGTGGCGAAGGTAGCTCACGGCCATCTCAAACGTCATCCGAATATGCCAACGCACCAGAGGCAAAAATGGCGACTACTCTACGCGACTTCGTTGAAGACGCCGTAAAACGGGTATGTTCAGACTAAACTCCATGAGGCTTTGATCCCTTCTAAGACATAGAGACAGGGCATTGCGATGTATCCCGAGGCTGCCGACTCTGAGCCGTTACGACTGGCACCCGAAGATCACCCTCGGCTGACCAAGGATCTGCAACTTCTCGGATTTTCAGCAGCCCAAGCTCGCGACGCTGTGAAGGCCCTGTCTGAGACTACACCGCTGACGTCGAGTCTCCTGGGCAGGCTACCGCCCTTGCAGGCTTGCATTGAGTACCTTATTCTTCAGGTGCCAGAGTGCGACCTCCCGCAGCGCTTCCTTCCTTCAGTGAACTCTTCAAACCCCTTCGTGACTGCGGCTCATGCGGGTACGGACGACCTGAAGAAGCGGTGGATCGAAGAAAAAGCCGTGAAGGAATGCGGCTTCCCGGAACATGTCGTTAAGGCCTGCACTTCCGACACTGGGCTCGTCGAGCAGTGGCCCAGACTTGTGTTCGCTCTTGACTGCCGCCTCATAGGAGAGGACTGGGAGGACGCAGAGAAGATCGAGCCACTGGAGCAGGAGACTGTTGACCAGGACGAAGTCGATGCGTTAGGTGGGAGGAAGGGTGTCAACGGTGAACTCATCATTCCCCTTCCCACAGCACCTCTTCATCTCCACTTTGTTGCTCTGGAACATGCAGTTCTTCCGATTGGCGGGACTCACCCTCCCATGTACATCACATCGAATTCCGTGCCGGCATATGTGCGACTACATATCCTCTCGAGACTCATCCATGCGTTCAAGAGCGACTCTTTACGCGATCCTGACGAGTCAATCATCATGGCCGCTATGCGATTGGTGGAGGAGGAATGGGCACAAATTCAAGATAACGGACCGCCGAGCATCTCCGAAGTCCTCCAGCACCTTCTGCCTCGGCACGAGATTGCGGCTCCAGTGGGGCTTGCTGCTGTTCCGGAATCTGCGCAGGCTGCCACGCCCGTGAAACACCGTACCAGGGGCCCCAGGCGAGACGACCGCTCCGACGCGCAAGTCAAAGCGGAGTTCGACCAACTTGCGCAGAAGAACGAGTACGCTAAGATACTCGCAGTCCGGGAGAGGCTACCCGCGTATGCGTCGAAGAAGGCATTCTTGGACGTCCTTCGCAACAATCGCTGCGTCGTAGTCGTCGGAGAGACAGGTTCGTGCCTGTCCATTAATCAATAGTGCTGTACATCTGACAAGGGGCCATAGGATGTGGAAAGACAACACAACGTATGTACTCCTTTGTGACATTTGGCGGATGTATGTCATATCTCACTGGTGAATCTTGCAGTTCCTCAGTTCGTGCTCGACGACCTCATCCTCTCCGGACATGGTTCGAGAGCATCGATAATTGTCACTCAACCGCGGCGGCTCTCTGCACTTGGTGTCGCTGCTCGGGTTTCTGCAGAGCGTCTAGACGATGGCTCAGTAGGCTATGCGATCCGTGGTGAGTCCAAACAGGGACCGCGAACCAAGATCTTGTTCTGTACCACTGGTGTCGTGCTTCGTCGTCTCGGATCCGGAGACAAGTTGGACGACGTGACGCACGTTATAGTCGATGAGGTGAATCTCTGGATTGCGGTTGCGTGAGGCTGATAGCTGACTTCCCTCATAGGTCCACGAGCGTTCAGTCGATGGCGATTTCCTCCTTTTGGAGCTCCGCGAGCTCCTGAAGACGCATCGCAAACTCAAGGTTATTCTGATGTCTGCGACCATCAACCACGAGGTGTTCGTCAAATACTTCAACAATGCTCCTCTCTTGACCATCCCCGGATTTACCCATCCTGTCGAGGACTTGTGAGTGTAGATACCTACACGTGGCAAAGGACTGCATATTCATGGCTTGTACAGATACCTCGAAGACTATCTTCCTCGACTTGGTTACAAGCCTTCTAATACTAGGGCATCCAGGAAGGACAAGGATGAAGAGCAAGACACGGAAGGCTCTGGGCTTGACGAAGATCTGCAAGCTGCTATCCGGGCGATCATGCGATCCGGTTCATTTGACTACGATGTGGGTCATTATCTCACTCCCACATACGGTATGCAAGAGCGTTGTACTGATATCTGACTCTAGCTCATTGCCGCTACCGTCAATCATATTGTCTCGACTGCCCCGAAAGTCGGCGGCATCCTCATATTCCTCTCTGGCGTACAAGAGATCCGCCAGTGTATGGAAAAACTCCGTGGCGTGCCCAATGCGCGAGTACTCCCTCTACACGCCAACTTGTCAAGCGACGAGCAACGGCAGGTCTTTGCGCCCACACCAGGCTGGAAGATTGTCGTGTCTACGAACGTCGCAGAGGTACGTTTCCCCCGCCCTCCGTTGCTCATCGTCAATCTCTAAATATCGGACCGCTCTTTATCAGACTTCTGTCACGATTGACGATATCATATACGTGATCGACGGCGGCAAGGTCAAGGAGACTCACTACGACGCCGAAGCTGGCCTCACGAAGCTTACCGAACAATGGGTGACTCGCGCTGCTGCCAGACAGCGCCGTGGCCGTGCTGGGCGGACACAGCCAGGTGTCTGCTACAAGCTATACACCCGTGGGCAGGAGAAGCGCATGGAACCATTCCCGATCCCGGAGATCAAGCGCGTTCCCCTCGAGAGCATCGCACTTACACTGAAGGTTGTGCATAACGACGTTAAGGTCAGTATGTCACAATCTGTCAAGTTATATGCGTACTGACGTAGGATGCGTTGGTAACAGTCGTTCCTTGCGCGAGCCATCGACCCGCCTGACGTCTCGGCCGTCGATAAAGCTCTGCAAGTCCTAGAAGAGCTCGCGGCCACTGGTCCAGATGGCGAGCTGACAGCACTCGGCCGACACATGGTCTATCCCTTCCTCTCTGCTGATGTGGCTTGGCTGATCGCTAATATGCGTTCTTGCAGGCTATGCTACCGATGGACCTTCGTCTAGGCAAGGTATACCTAGCGTCCCACGGCTCACAAAGAGGGACTAAAGCTGACGTTGGTCCAGATGCTCATACTGGGAACCGTCTTCCGGTGCTTGGGCCCGGTCCTCACCATCGCTGCATGCCTTTCGTCCAAACCGCTCTTCGTCAGCCCCATGGATAAACGCGAAGAAGCTTCTCAGTGCGTCCTTTTCAATCACTGAACACTCTCCGCCCTTACAACCCACTGTGCATCAGGGCGCGCGCGAAGTTCGCGACGGGAAACAGTGACCTCCTGACGGACGCCAAGGCATACGACGAAGTCATCGCTCTCCGCGAGAAAGGCGCGTCTCACAGCGCCATCCGCGCCTTCTGTGAACAGGTCCGTTACTCTATAGCCTCCCCCAGTCATTTCCTTTCCTCCCCATCTCCGTCGCCCTATTGACCGACGCGGTAACCCATCGACATCCCCATAACAGAACTTCATCTCGCCCTCAACGATCCGCGACGTGACCTCGCTCCGGCTCGACTTCCTCTCCGCGCTCACGCAGCTCGGCTTCGTCCCTGCGTCCTCCAAGCCGTCCTCACCCGCGCTCAACGCGCACGCCGCGAACACGAACCTCGTCAAGGCCGTCGTGCTCGGCGGGCTCTGGCCGCGCGTCGCGCGCGTGCACCTCCCCAAGTCCGCGATCAAGTTCGACCGCGTCCAGGCGGGGACTGTCCAGCGCGAGAACTCGGCGCGCGAGTTCCGATTGTACGATATCCGTACCGGCAGCGATGGGTCCGCGGCAGGCGGAGGTGGAGGAGGCGGAAGAGGAGGCGAGCGGGTCTTCCTCCACCCGGCGTCGGTCCTGTTCGGGGCGACGGCGTGGCGCGCGCCGTTCGTCGCGTACTTCCAGAAGCAGATGACGAGCAAGGTCTTCCTGCGGGACGCGACCGAGGTCCCGCTCTACGCGCTCCTCCTCTTCGGCGGGCCCGTGTCCGTGAACCACATCGGGGGCGGGCTGACCGTCGGCGCGGGCGACTGCGTCGTCAAGCTCAAGGCGTGGCCGCGCATTGGCGTGCTGGTCAACCATCTGAGGTGCGTCGGCCTCTCGCCTCGTTTCCTGCGTATCTGTTGGGCTGAGAGGGACATGCGGTTGTAGGCGCCTCCTGGACGCACAGCTTCTGCGATGCATCGAGGAGGGCACCGTGCTCGACGCCGGGAGCTCCTCAGGCGAGAATCCGGTCTTGCAGGCAATCCAAGCGCTCCTGCTCAATGACGGGCTGACGACCTGAGCACGTAGCACAAGGTATATCTCATTGCGTCCTTGGTTCCAGGGCATCAGCCAGCGCTGACAAGTAAGCGATGGACAGGGTTTCCGTGTGCACTGCAAGGGCGGCAGGATGTACGTAGCCTTGAATGTGCCGCAGAAGCTGCGCCTGGAGGCTGGAGCTATGGACATTATATGTTAGGGATAGCACAGCCATGCTGATCCCTTCTGCGCCAGTCGAGGCCTGTGCATGCATATGTCGGCCGTTAGTTTGAACCTTGCAATGTACAGTGACGATACAATGGCGATACAACACCCTGGCATGTGAATATGGCTGCTAGCGCGTAGCACCCGCACGCTTTGAAACTTCAGACGTGAAGCTTCGAGGTTCGCGGTCGTGAGAAGCGTAGACAATGCCCAAAAAATATGTATAACGATATACTACGCGCGTCGTGCACACCGGCACGACCAAACGCCATTATAATAACTACGCTCTAGTCCCTCTGACCAGTCGCTAGCGTATACGATACGCCCCTTCCCAACCTCAACCAAGCCATGTGGATAAATACAGATACATGCCGAGCGGCGAGAATGCGGCTTCCTCTCCTAGCTTGCGTTGCGTTGCGTCCAAGTCATCACCGATGCATCATTAGGTCTAGGTCTAGTATCCTGCACACAACAAAACCTCAAGTCAGCACGCACGTCTACCACTCGAGCCTTAGTTTCGCGTTTCGCACACGCAGGCACGCACACATGCAGAGCGGAAGGACGAGACTCACGTATTAGTTCATAAGAATACACAGCGTCAGCATCAGCATCGTCAGTCTCAGACTCTCAGCCCATCGAGCCCCTGCTACCTCGTCCGCCCCGACACCGCTGCCGCCGCAACAAGCCCCGCAGAGCCCTCGCTCACAGCGACCCGCCCTCGATGTCTACTACTCCCCCGCGGCCGACCGAGGCCTAACCGTGACTGCCCCTCCACCGACGCCGACGCTGATGGCTGTTCCGCCGGGAGCTGGCCCAGCTTCAGCCCTAACGCGCTCAGCTTCTCCTCCGCCCCGGCGCTGCCACCTTCTTCCGCGCTCTCCTCCGCGACGGTCTCTGGTCTCCTCGGGAGCGACGACGACGCGCGCCTCGGGCCCGGTCTCGGACGTACGCCCTGACTTGAACTCGAGGTTGAGCTCGAGCCCGCGCCCGATTGCCGCTCCGGCGTCGCTGACCTCGGTAGAGGCGCAAAATAGGGCGCCGCGTACGGCTGAGTGCGATTTCGGGGCGGGGCGGCTACCGCGACCGCGACGGGGGACGTTGGGGAGCCTGTGCTAGACAGGACGGATGGGGCGGAGAAGGTGGAGACGGCGGTGGACGTGGAGGACACGCTTGACCGGCGGGATTGGGACTGGGATTGGGAGTTAGAGCGGGCGTGGGATTTCTGGATGGGGGAGGTGAGTGCGAGTTGGAAGGAGGTGAGCATCCGCCGGGAGGTGGATGATCGACGCGGGGAGGGCGTGTCGGGTTCGGTGAGGTCGACAACTGGGTAATGCCTTGGGTGAGTACAGTGTGAAAGATTGAATAGGAAGGCATTGCATACCTGAGGGGTCGGTCTTCGCTTTGCGGGACTTTGAGCGGGACCGGAACGGGTTGACGAACGTCGTGGTGAACACCTCTCCGGGTAAGGACAGGTTCCTTTCATGCAGGAGGTGCCCAGGACGAGCCGACCTCGACGAGCCAGCGTCCATCGTACGCCTTCTCATCAAAGTCTCGTTCTTCTCCTCGCACACAGCCGGGGCCTCCTGTGACAAATCCACAGAAGGACGTGGGCTCGACTCTCGGCTGGACGCCGGATCCGTCTTCTGTTTGGACAGTTTCCGCGAGAGCGCCTTGAACACTTTGACGTTGGACAGACGCATCCCACGGCCCGTCCGCGGAGACGACGCAGGCGTCGACTTGGACGACGGCGCGGCGTCGTCCTCCTGCTCACAGCTCGGGTCCTCCGAGACGGTCGCGCTCTCGATCATCGGGAGCTCAGGGAAGAAACGCGGGGGCGAGGGGCTGCCCACCAGGGTCGCAGACCCTTCGGAGAACAGCGAGGACTTGGGGCTAGGGACAGACCGGTTCGGAAAGAAGTATGTGGGGAGGGACCATTTCTTCTTCGCGCTCGCGCGTGACCGGCCATTGGGAGGGGTCGAGGGGTGGGAGGGCAGAGATGGCTCTGGTGCGCTGACGGACGTTTGGCAGGACGCAGCCTCATCGGCAGGCACAGGGTCGCATTCTCGAGGGGGCAATACCGGAGATGCAGGTGCACTCCGGATGCGGGGTGAGCGGGGTGATCGTGGGGAACGTGGCTTCAGGACGACCACGGGTGGTTTCGAATGAAGCTGGGGTACGAGACGTCCAGCGACGAAGATGAGTACGCTCTGCATGGACGTGATGAACGGTCAGATGACGCCCTATGAGCGAAGGAGATGAACATACTAGCATGAGCCAGGCGAAGCCCCAGACGAATACAGCCATCGGAATGACGATTCTCCGGAAGAAGGGTGTGAGTACGAATTCTGAGAGGAATGCGGTCATGAAGAGTCGTGAGATCTTGAGAGGCGAACAGATGGTCTTCGATGGCCTCGTTCGAAGACTTGGGAGGGTATATGTATTTTGTGGGGAACGGAATTCAACAGCGGACCATGGTCAGCCGCGTCGGGTGAGATTGTGGCTAACGGGGGCTCGGGAGGCGGGATGGTGGCCTCAATCGCAACGGATGTCTACACACTGGCTCTCTGTCCGCTCAGAACCCGAGAAGGCTACTGGACTGTAGTCGGTAGTCGGGTCGGGAGAAGAGGGCGGTGTGGGGCAGGCCGACCAAGGACTGGCGCAGCAGTAGTGGTGGCGGAGTGGCGGGATGGTCTGCGGGACGGGACCAGCGCAGGGCGAGGAGAGAAGGGAGGAGCGGAGGAAGAGGCCTTTACATGGTCGTGGGCAGGAAGCCTCGCCTGGACCTAATACCAAGACTAGACGTTAGAATAGAAATAATGTTGGAAAGTGTCGGACGAGCGCGGGACAGCCTCGGCCAAGAGCAGCCAAAGGCCTTGCGCAGTGTGAATTCAGACGCACGTACGATTCTCGTCAAAAGTCGAACCACAACCTTATTATTTCCCCTCCATTATTCCATTCCACGCCGCCCGAGCACCCCTCCACGCAGCTCCTCGTACGTTACCCATCTCTGTGATTTCTGCCTCGTCTAGAGCAAGCGAGGATGGTGTAGCCGCAGCTCGTCCAGGGTCCGTGTCCTCGTCGTGGTCGGTGTACTCTTCAGGGCGCTTGCCGATCCCTCTCTCAACCCACGCCACCAACATCAGTCCTCGAATCCAGCGCTACTGGGTACAAAGTCTTTCTTCTATGTCCTTCATTAGGCCTGATAATCATCAGATGACTTTTCTCGGCCCTGCCAGTACTGCTGACAACGCCGACATTACAGGGACCATACAAGTAGCACACGACACGGACCGGGAACGCGGAGCGAACGCCATAAGCACGCCTCACGTAGATTGTCCGCCACGGTCTACGCCGGACGGCTCTGCTCCGGCAGAGCGTCAGACGTCATGATGTATGATATGCTACATGCTGCATATGTCTTCATGTCTCAATCATGAGCTTCGCACACAACTTGAGGCGTACTGTACTCGGAACTACGTGCATGATGAATGACACGCTGGTGAGTAACTGGCCTCGGTCAATCAGAAAAATGACACGCTCGAGACATGTTCTTCTCATGAACAAATGCGTTGGATGGCCTTCATATTCGCTTCTATCCAGCCAAACCGCGGTATATAAACCCAAGAGCTACCGAGCCTATCCTGGTGGCCCTACACCAGAACATCCCTCAGCTTTGGTCGCCGCAGTGTGCACGTCGTCAACTCGCCCGTCTCCATGGTCCATCCCGTGTACGCGCTTGCCCTCCACCAAGCTCAACCCGCTCACACATCTGCTGCGCCCTCAGAATACCACCAACACGCCACTGATTCCGTCTCGAACAGGTGTGCGCAGCCTCTCGTTTCCTGGGATCTCTTTGAGACGCGTGGGGCTCGACGTCGACTCACTCCCGCGTCGCGCCAAACGCACATTCGGTGCGTGAAGTTGGATATTGTGGCCCGGGCATGCGACAATACAGCAACACAGCCTCACACGAGCTGCGATGAGGTGCAGAAATAGCCGGAAGTTGGAGGATACGCCGGGCCGCATTGTGCTCGTGCCGCGGCCTGGGCTGTCCACACACGGACCACCAACCTGTGCTACGTGATCCCAGATGGTTGGTATACATGCGGTCGTGCTTCATGCATCATGTATGCGGTGCCCCTCAGGGGCACGTCGTCGCAAGTGTTGGCCTCAGGTGCTGTCCACCAGGCCGTTTCTGTTGTTCAAATAGAGTGTACTATCAAAAGCATGCCGCGGACATCGCTCGTCACTCGTGCCTGATGATATTTACAGCCACCGATATCGAGCAGCGCCTATAATTGCATAACTCTAAGCATGATAACTCTATCTGGCTCTAACTATGCTTGGAGGCTGTGAGACGTGCCAGTGCTTATCAGGCTTTCTATACCTGTACGTGCAGCGCGTGCTGTCAGCGATGGTATCCAGACTCTATTATACAGCCAGTGAATGTATGCTGGCTTTTCCCCCTGGATTACTAGCGATGGATGGCGGTTTCCTGACTCGAGGCCGGCGGCGGGATAGCTCACGGAGTCGTATCCGGAGTGAGTACTGAGAGCACACAAGGGGTAGATCTAAACCAGAGCTGCCAGACGGGTATGCAGAGCGTAGGCAAGTACATCGGCAAAAGTGCCGTCAAGAGCCAAGACTTTCAATTCCTCCATCTCGCGGAAGATGTGATCGAGATGTTCTGCAGCCCCGGACAGGTGTGCAATCCTGAAACATGCCGCATGGATGCGGAGGTACTTGGGGCTAGGGAGCGATAGCTCGGGGTAATGCGAAGTGAACGTCACTTGCTCAGGTACGAGGTTCGCCGAGGCGAGACGCTCTGCGCGACCCGCAAGGACGATCTTGTACGTGTTCTTTTGCTTGAGAACAGTCAGAACATTGCGCGCCGCGATAGATATTGATGGAAGCAACAATGCGCACCTGACCGTCTATTGCTTCAAACCACATATTCAGCCGATCGAGCTCATTACGGAGGACGATATCAAGTGTCATGACGTTCTCGAGCCGGTGCAGGTTAGCGTTCGTACTCCCTAACCCGAGCTCCTCACAGACAACTTGATATCCAAAGCTGGTCAGTATATCCCGCACCGTGGCCGGTTCGTGCTCCTAGTTTCACGAAAGCCGTCCTCGAGTCAATGGATGTCATAACCCAAATATGACTGCTGTACAACTCACTAAGTTAGGCCCCGTCGCACCAGCAACGACGTCACCAAGGGAGTCCGGGAAGATGTGACAGCAGATTGTGTAACCAAAGGTCTCTCCGGGGGCCAGTTCGGTCAGTTCAGCCATAGAGGAGACAGAGTCCATTCTGCCGGTCACGATGCATCGATAATTGTCCCGTATGAGGGCCTAGTAGTAGTATTAGCCATAATTTCCGAGTCTTCAGGCATGAAAACAGCTTTAACTCGAGCGCTATAGGAAGAGTACTCACAAAAGCTTTCGCGCTCGAATGGTCACGCGGGGCTCGGTCCCGCCGCTGCATATCTGAGAGGTGATCTTGCACAAGACGGCCCAACGACGATGGGGATGGGAGGCTGGACTCCGGGGTCGACGTCCGTCCGCGCGACTTCCTGACTGTCAGATATCAAAACCGGTTTACAACGTGCACATTTCAACATCAAAGGAATAAAAATACGAAGACTGACATATGACGATGAGATGCTTGATGTACTTTGCTCCAAGCTCGAACACGGCCGCATGCGTATCTGGCTGCGTGCCGCAGGAAGCAACCTCCGCTTCCAGCGTCTGACGTGCGCAAGGAGAAGGGCAGTATAGAAGGAGGTAGCCCACGACACGCACTTGGATGAGCTGAGTCTGCGCGTCCTGGTGTTTGCCTGCATTATGCGACGCGGCCTCCTCGGCAGGAAGGACGACCGTACGATAGAGGTTGAGAGATGTAGAAGCATTACTGGGGGATAGGATGCTTTCTGCTTGGATAACTGAAGGTAGAGCCGCCGGCCTCGTTGTCTCGGTAGGCATAGGATAGAGCACTGGTAGACGAGGGCAATGGCAATATGGCAAAGGCAGGGGATATTGTTGGGTGGAACGTAGTCTGCTACTAGAGTCTGTTGATTTTGAAGATCCTCCGATTTCAACGTCGTCAACATCATTTACCAGCACCCATGCACCGCCACACTCTGGATCGCACGGAGTTCCGGCATACGCACGGCTCCCCTCCCGGGCTCGTTCCCTCGAACATACAATACCTCCCACCGCACCGCATACCAGTACCAAAGTCTGCACCCGAACGAAAAGGTTGAAGCTACACCACCGGCGCCGCGGCACCGCGCGTCTACACTCGGCGAACAGACCAGCCCCAAGACGGACGCCCGAAAACATCATGTCAGTAGTACACATCGATACACAGCCGCACACAACAACAGTCGAATCAGGATGAAGCCCGTGTATATACATTTATCCCCATCTTCGTGTGGTTTGTTTTATCTCTCATAGACCCATATAAATGTAACCCAAGCCCCAGGCCGGAAACCAGGAACAGCACGACAACGGAGGCTGCCGGTAGACTACTCCGGGGCACGCACGCGTACCGCGGGTTCATCTGTAACCAAAGTCGGTAAATCAATCCCTGCTCCTCTACGACAACTCGGTAGAAGGTCGAAGGAGCGAATTCCTCACCTTACCGGCAGCACCGACCCCATACGCATTAACGCGCATCCTTTCAGTCCGAAGTCTGCTGGACGACAACGCAGTTGCCGAAGTTGCCCGCGGTCACGAACGAGACGAGGCAGAGGTCGCCCGAGAGACCGCCCGTGCACACCGTGCCGGTGGGGAGCTGCACGACCAGCGGCTGCGAGCCGACCACCGTCGGAACCTGTCGCAAAGCACAAGGATTCAGTAAAAGTGTATCGTGTAGGCGGGAGTGTACGCACCCTGTCGCCGTTCGTGAGCACCGTCGGGCCGGTGCTGAAGTCGGTGCCGGTGGCGGTCGGGTCGACGGAGACGCTTGCGATCTCGCGAGAGCCGTCCAGGCCACTATGAAATCGCCGAGCGACGTTTCACGAAAAAAATAGCAAGGCAAATCACAGAGGAGGTCAGCTCCCATTCCACAGGACACCGCGGGGGCAGACGTACGCGTTGAAGTCGGTGATCGTCGCGCCAAAGGTGCCGTCCGGGTTGACGGGGATCGCGGTCGAGTTGTTGATGTTCGCGGCGATGTTGATCGTCCCGCACGGCGCGGCCGCGCTCGGGCGCTGCACGTTCGCGCGGATGAACGTGCCGGTGACGCCGAGAGCGGGCGTGATCCCTGCGTGCGCGGACACCTGGAGCGAGAGCCCGAGGAAGACGGCGGCGGCGAGTGCGGTCTTGGCGAACATAGCTAGTGAGCTGGAGAGAGGTGACGAGGTGCGAGGTGAGGTGGGTGAAGAGGATCCGACTTGCGGGTGTCCGAGTTAATTGGATGGGTGAATGTCGATTAGACGAATGGAGGTGGAGGTTGGGGAGCACCTCCCCCGACGAACGAGGGGCTATTTAATGGCCTCCTGGACCGCCGGGCGTGACCGGGCCCAAGTCCACGGGGACGCTGCACAACCCTCGAACTCGCGCTCGACAGACAGCCGACTCCCGCGAACAGGATTAGGTGGAGGCACGCGCCCAGCCGCCCTGGCGAGCCGCAGGGAAGGGTTGCCAAGGGCCACTGGGCCGCGCAATACACTCCCCCGCGCGGGGACACACGGGTGCTAATTGCGCCGCGCCTCGTTGGGGGTCGGACGACGGTGCAGTGGGAGGATACCATCTCGCCGGACGTGCGCGTGCGGTGCGCTGGGGGCGTGCTGGGTCGCGCGTCGGCGTTACGGACGAGGGGCGACCCAATCGGCGCGCTGGGCCGCGCGGGGGTGTGAACGCGAAGCGCGGCGTAAGGGGCTGCGCTGGGCGAAGCTTTCGTTCCTGTATGGCGCGATGCTATACCGCACGCCCTAAAGACTGGACGACGGGCGATGGACGATGGATTACCCCACTCCGCTGGGTGCGGTATGGGAGCGTTGAGTCAACGGTGTTGGGCCCGCGACAGGCTGCATGTGGGGTAACGGCCGAGACTCTGCCGATCCCCCACACCTGTCCACGGGCTGTTGCGGCGAGACAGCACGTCGAGGCAATTTAGAGCAATTATGCTGTAACAAACCCCAGGTCAGTGTCATGCGCGATCGTCGTAGAAGAGAGCGTCGCGTGCGAACATACCTGGTAGGCGCCGGCGTATACACAATACACTGCAAACGCGGCGGCATGTGGGAAAGTCCCACCAATGGGCAGACAGCAGAACGTCGGTCAAACTTCTGTAGTCGAGACGGGTGCGTACATGAACGTCCGAAGCTTCGCTTCCGACAATGCCCGCGCGTCGCTTCACGCGCTCCTCTTCGCGTGTGCACTGGCTATTAGTACTCCTGCTCTCGCGCGTTCACGCTGTCGCATACGAGAATACTTGCAGTGCAGCTGAAGATAGCTCTACGCCACAAAGCCAGGACGAGTTCGAGACCTTTGAGCCCGCATGATGCCGTCAAATAAAGCAGCGACATGAATGCTTCTGAGTAATGAGCTTGCCCACTACGTCCGTTGCCCAGAGACGCGGTCGGACCGTTGGCCTGTGCCTTGCAAAGATTTCACATACCAAGCGGCCGGAGAGCTGCACATGAAGGTCAGCTGCAAATTGCTGCCATTGAACCTCAGCACGACCGTGTGGGCAATGAGTATGTATGAACACACCAGTGAGAGGGGCCTGGCCTCTGAACCGTCGTTGTCATGGAAGACTTGAGCACGTTCCGAGGTACGGTGAACACCCCTGCGGTGAGTTGCTCGGGCCCTGGCGCAATGCGCAGCGCGAATCCGCGAGGATGATCGCATCTTATCGCCATCGTTTGTAGGGTCGTGAAAGGCGTATGCCCATTAGGCCCATCTGTCGCACTACATCCGCCAGGTGGTTGGACGGGTATTGGGGAAGGTCGCGCTGTATGGATACGCTGTATCGGAAGAGCATAACGTCGGTTTGTATGAGGCATTTGTATTGGATCGACTCACGCAATGGTTCCTGCAGACGTGTCAAACATGGATTTGGAGCTCTTGTTGGGCTATGGTCAGCGACGCCCCGTCAATTTGATGTCTACGACACACCCCCTTTGCATACCTTGGGAATAGAATATAATACTGCAAGTTCTGATATGCGTTGACGAATGCCAGTGGTGGCCGTTAATTGCTCTGTTTCTGTGCTTCCGGCGAGAGTCTAGCGAGGGCGGTTGCGACTCATTAATGTCATCGCATGGGTACAGAAGAGCGTATATTTTCGGACTGGAGCATAATGCCCGCAAGGTTGTGCTAAAGATGTTGCAGATAGATGATACACTGCATCGGGTACAGCACCCAAGTCAGCATATATGCAGTCCAATGGAATGATATCAACTCACGCAGGACGTTCGAGGGTATTTCAGGCGTTTAGAGCTACATTCTATATCGACCCGCCAATGTCGGCAGGGAGCAAATTTGGAACGTTCGTCAGGCGCTCCCTTCCGTATCTTCGACCAACTCGTAACCCGCCCAAACTGCTTCGGAGCAGCTTCCACACCCCACCAAGTGCTGACCCGCGTCGAGCATATCCTCAGTGACGACGTACTGGCCCCCGCAGCGGCACGGATACGCCCAGGTAGTCCCGTCAGGCCCTTCCCTCTCCTCGAAGTCCTCGAGCGAGATCACTTGCGCCGGGCGAGGCCCACGCGGATTTCCAGAGGCGGACCTCCGCACATCGTACTCTTTGCGTAGGGAGGGCGTATAAAGAGTATTGAAAGCCTGTTTGAGCAGGCCGATATCGATGTCGGCGAACTTGGATAAGCCGTTGACTAGTTCGCGCTTGTCGGGATGCGAGGCAAGGAGCGCGCGATGATACGCTGCCTTTATGTCTGCCGGAGACGCGGACGGAGAGACTGATAGGAGCTCATAGTAGTCTGGGGCGCCGCCGTCCGCCAGTTTGAGTAGAGAGGGCTGAGCCCGAGGGTCAAGTGCAAGGGATTGTAGTGGATTGGTACAAAGATTCTTTGGGCGCTTGATCCGCTGGGCCTTGCGGGGGCGGATGATAGGCGGTTAGACGCCCATATCCTTCCTTTTGCGTGGTTTGAAACGGCGGACCGGCAACCGGTGGCGGAAGAGAGTGAGGAGGGCGAGTGAGAGCTTGCAGCTGGGGCCCTTGCACTGGCGGTGGTCTCGACAACTCGGTCAGAACACCATCTTCCTCCCCTCACCTTCTCCCCCCCATCTCTACGCCGCTGAGAGCCATGTCGCGCAGACCATCCGCCGTCAACGGCGTACCCGCCTCCTCGCCCTCCACCGCCTACGGCCTCGCCCTCCTCTCAGAGTACACCCACACCCTCGACAGCGTCCCCGTCGACCTCTCCCGCAGCTTCGGCGACCTCCGCGAGCTCGACGCCGTCCTCTCCTCCTCCATCACCCTCCTCACCGCCAAAATCAACGAGCTCATCGTCATGATTGAAACCAAGACCGGCACGAACGATGACCGCCTCTTCCTCCTCACCGAGATCGCGGAGGAGGCCGGGCGCCTCAAGCTCGGCGGCGAGGACAAAATCCGTGTCGCCTGCCACGCCGCCGACGGCCTCCGCGCCCACAAGGCCCACATGAAAGCCCTCCTCGACCTCATTCCCGACCAAGAGTTCGCAAAGGCCGCCGAGGCGCTCTCCAGGAAGACCGTCTATCCCCATGTGGCGACGCGCAACTTCTACCCCCCGGGCATGACGGGCGAGGGGAGACGCAACCGCCGTGCGGCGGGTGCCACTACTGGATACAACGCATTGTACGGGAATGGTGTGGAGGCTAGTCCGGGGAAGAGGAAGAGGGTTGGCCGAGATGAAGATATCGATCCCACGAGGACGCCTACCAAGAAAGACCGCGCTGAGGCACAACCGGGGCAGAAACCACGGAACGGTGCGCGGCCAAAAAGGTTCGTGATCCTATCCACACGAGTTGCATACAGTATTCCACCCTCCCTTGCGCCCATCATCGCGCGCCAACGCTTCCCGAGCCCGTGCACATTGTTCAATTTCCCACTTCACCTGAGCTCCGCATCCGCTTGAAACCCCGCTCACATGCCAACCTCCAGAACCGCAGACCGCGTCGCCTCACCTACAGAATCGATCATGTCCGTCGCATCCCACCTACCCCAGAACCTCCCGGCACCGTCCAGCACCTCCAACGGCCGGCAAAACGCGTCTGGGCGTGCTGGCAGCAGCTCGTCTGCGAACAAACGCAACCAAGGCGAGAGCACATCTTCGCGCCGAGACGCATTTAGCGCCCAGCCGCCCTCCTCGAGCCATCCGTCTCTCCCTGCGCCGTTCCCAGCCTCGAACACCGGTCTGCTTCTCGAGCCGCATGGTACCCGTGCGACGAGCAACGGCGTCATCCCAGAATGGCCGCATGGGCAGCTCGAAGGGCCCGGAATGCCCGTGGCGCGCAACATTGCCGCTGCGCCCATTGAGGGCAACGACGGCACGTTGAGCGCGGCGGAGCCTGACGGGGACGCAGACGACGGCAAGACGTACTGCTTCTGTGACGGCGTGAGCTACGGCGAGATGATCGCCTGTGACGACGAGGAGTGCGAGAAGGAATGGGTACGTGCTTGCTCTTCCCTGGATGCGCGTCATGCGGTGGCTGATCGTGCTGCTCCGCCGTTTGTTTTATAGTTCCATATCGCATGCGTCGGGCTCACCGTTGTGCCTGACGATACGTGGTACTGCGCGCGCTGCCTCGAGAAGCGACAAAATCAGAAGAAGACAGGTCGGGGCGGGAAGAAGAGAACGACAGGCGGCCGTACCGCCAGGAATCATGGCGCATGAGTGGATCGACCCGTCTGCGGCGATGACTGACTGGTACGTACGTGCGCTCCTCGGCTCCGATGGAGTGTGTGCTGATTTGAGTCGCTTTAGTGACAGTACTTGTACGATACCTCCTTCTGGATATGATCGCTGTGCTCTTGGTCTCCTTGAACTCTCGTGTATACTATGGCTAGTGTCTACTATTCGCCCATTTCCCGAGCATGTTGGATGCCTGTTCAAAACATTGCGGATGGCGCAAGCCGGGGAATCGCGCCGTCGATGCTAGCCGAATCTCTGGTTTTGTGCGGGTCTACTCTGGTGCGTACGATTCGGCGCCACTGTGCTTGTCGTTTGTCTTCTGTGACGAACGTGGTGCGTTTGTACGCGTCGCTGGTCGAATTTGGCAAGCATCCGTCCGAAAAGGACGTGATCGCAATTGGTGTCAACGCTGCCTTCGGTACAAAAGCACCTTCTGTCACAGTTATCTCCTTGGCTCATGTGCATAAAACGCGCGCACCTCGCATACATCGTCGCGCCTTCCAACCCGTTCCTTCGCTACCAGTTCACTCCCTCTCCGTCACTCGACTCTGAAGATGTGCGTATCCAATCTATGCATTCATACACACCAATTGACACGCTCTATCACAGGCCCAAGGAAGCAAAAGAGCCCATCTTCTGCTGTGGCGCCCACCACAAATCCGCCAATTACCACCGGCGCACCGTGCACCAGCAGCACACCAAGATTTACTTCAAGGGGCACCCGCTTGCGAGCTTCGTCCTGCGCCGCAACCCCGCCACCTCGCTCTTCCACTGCCCGCACTGCGACAGGTCGTGGGCGATGGCCACGCCGATACGCGTGAGTACCTCTTGCCATGGGCGCTTGTTATGGGGACGCGACTCTAAATGAGGGCTGACGTCACGCGTCATACGCGCTACTTGTTTCCCTAGCACCATATTTTTCAACGCTGCGAAGGCTACGCGCAGTATCGGTCATCGATCGCAGACAAGGGTGCTGGAGAGATTGATGCCAATCAATCCATGTCCTCCATAGACTCTGAGGACGATATTCCTCTCAGCAGCGCGTCGCGTGCGGACGACGCGTCATCCCAGGCCAAAACTGAGATGGACACGAACGATGCTGCTCAACGTGAGTACATTCGCCTTCCCTGCTTGCCGTCCCAAGATCACTGATGTATCGGTCCATAAGCCGTTGTAGATACCAATAGTGACAGCGCGAAGCAACGGCCCGGAAGCTCTGGAGGCACACCCGAAACACCTGTTACTGGTCCAGAGAGGATAGAGGCCGACGCTGTGGACGTCGTCGAGTCTCCCCAAGATAGTCCAACGCTGGAGAAAGGACTGGGCTTCGCTCCTACTCTCAGGCCCGCAATCTGGTCACCTGTCGAATCCCGTGCCCCACCACTCTCTGCCACTTCGAGCACCCGGACACTTGTCGACGCTGGAATCCCTACCTTGTCCTTCGCTGGTCGTCAGCCTCAGGCTCTCAGCTCAGCGCCGGACCTGACTAGAAGTGCATCTTGCTCGTCCAAATCGTCTGTGCTCACCGTCCCTGACGACGTCTTTGCCGACACCCACCCGGTCCGCGTCAAGGCCGATCCGGAAGACGCTGCAGCCATGTCTAGGATAATCTCGCGCTACTTGCCCGCCCAAGCTGAGCCTCTCGCGTCACCGTGTTCCATCCAAAGCTGCTTGCTTGGGCAGCCTGCTGCCGTCCAGCGCTTTCTCGAAGGTCTGCGCCGGCCTCTAGGCCACGCCGCGCCGCTTTTCCGCAAGATGGGCCTCGTCACCGAAGAAGATCTGGACCTCATCTGCACGATGCCGGAGACGTGGAACGAAGTGGGCGCGGTTCTCCAAGCTGGGGGTGTGACGACGATAGAGTGGTTGATGGTCAAGGAGGCATTCAAGAGCAAAGCAAAGGAGTTGAGCGGTTAGAATCAGTTCTCCTTAGAAAGTCATAGACATGCAGTCTCGCCTGTGATTTTTCCTACCTTATTAGACGTTGTCCTGTAATGGCTCGTAATAGCTCTTCGTACTTACCGCGACTTCGAGCTCATTCCATTGCCGACTGTGCACGATAATTATACAAGTACGCACCACCCCTACTCGCCGCAGACAGAGCCGGTCAATACATCGCCAAAGATCCCGCGCTTCAGCCTGCATCCAGGGGCCCAGTGCAAACAGCCGGGCTAGTGCAACCTGCATGGCAAATAGTGGAGAGACCCGAGCCTCAGGCGCGGTAGTGGGGATGCCTAAGGCTAAGCGTAGGTAACAGGAAGCCGTCGGTGCTCCAGATGGCAAGTACAAGTACCAGTACTACCCCGAGTGCAAGACAAGTCAAGCGCTCTTGCACCGAAGGTATCGCGGCTCTGAGGATTACCTGTGGATATTTTGATCGTGGAAGCTATCGTGCGGGCCTGTACGAACCATCCGACGGAACTCACCATAGGAAAAGGCCGCGCTCGGGTTTGTCCGGCGACCGAATCTGTGGATCATAGAGCAGTGAGTGCGGTCGCCGCAGGCACCTAGAGCCTCAACGGTAGATTAAATCTAGAATCCGGACTTTAAACAAGTACGTTAGGTCAGCTCTGGCCGTGTCAACATTCGTATAGCAGAAGGGTTGCCAAACCCGCACCGGTGCTCGCGGAACCTTCGAACCGGACGTTTTTGCACGATTTCTGACGGCGATCCATCGAGGACGGTAAGCAGTCCTCGCCTGCAGACCGTGCCTATATATAGACTCGGAGGTGAGGAAACGGGGAAATGCAGTACTGCGCGGTGACGGTCGATAAGATACGTACCAGCAGTAGTGTTACTCAGCATCTGAACAGGGTCGATTAGATACGCCCAAAAAGTCGTTCTGCGATGGCTTGGAGCCATGGCCATGGTACTGGACGCCGCCGCATATGACAGCGCGCGTGCTGAGCGATTCCGTACGTCCGCTACCTCCTCGTCGGGTCGAGCGCGCTCGACGCCGAGATGAGCGCAACGAGGCGCGGGAAGCGGGCTTGCGATGATCCCGGGAGGATTATAGCTGCCATTCCACCCTGATGAAGCCCGGGGTGCCCTGGTCGTCCGCCGACCGGAAGCGAGAACTCAAATCATAGCGGTCTCGACGTGTCCGGGCTCAAAGTCATGCACGCTAAACTGCAAACTGCGAAGCCCGTACTATACGCCCTGGTCGAGAATCATGAGTGCCCAACACGATCGTCCCAGCGGAGCGGAACGACGCACGAATGGAACCCGGGCTCGCCGACCGCTACTCCGGCGACTCGCGCTCTGAACGCGCTCGCAGGATGCCCGATACGGCCGAGAAGAGGAGGAGGATATAAAAAGCTCGCTCGATGCGCGGTCGCGGATTAAGGACGCGATAGGTCGCTTGCGTCGAACGCGGACCGCGGCCGTGGTACTGGGTGGCTGGACTGTCGTAATATGACCCCCCGCGCGTGTCGAGGAAGGTTGGGCGTGCGTCCGTGCGTCCGTGCGTCGACCGCCGATTCCTGCTCGCCGGGACGGGCATGTGAGCGCTTGTGTGCGGAATGAGAGCAACGAGGTGCAGGGAACGGGCTGGCGATGATCCCCGGGGGCCGAGAGCTATTTGGTGGCATTCTGGCTATGAACGCCGATTCGTTTGCGCTGTCATTGCTGAGAATGAGGGTGTAGCGAGCTTGTTGTCTTCGCTGCCGACGCAATGCGAGCCTAACTGTGAAAAGTGTAAATCCAAAGTCATGCATGGCTTATATGATCGTACCGTTGTGGTGGGCGGTGTACCGAAGGTTTTAGGGAAAAACAGAAGATAATGGTGACAACAACCGCAGTGCTGACCGCTACTTTAGCAAATATGCTTTGATACATTTAGGGGGGGATCAACAAGAAAGGCTCAGTCTCAACAGAATTCAAGGGCTAACACTCCTTTCACAACGCATGAAAAGAAGAAGAGGGAATCAGGGAATAGAAAATACAAGCAGGATGGACGAGGACGTAGCTCTTCCCATGCAGACACGAGCTAGTTGGTAAATTCTTGGGAGCTCTCCATGATCTGTACTGTATTAACCATGGCTGGATCGCTGTCGGATACTACCACAGCGACTTACTGACGAAGATGTCGATGTGTTGAGTAGACGAACCGCCGCCAGAGTGCCCCCGTAGAGTGCCGTTGCCCCAGAGCAGAACATGGTTGAGTTCAAAGCCACGTCGACCCCTGAGAGAACCTGCCGCGCGTATAGGGTTCGCATGCAGAGCCAGTCGCAGAGTCAGTAGGTAGAGGAGGTCAGAGAATTTCCCTTGACCCAAGAGAGTGGCCAGTAGAGAGGGGGGACACCCCCAGGTCCTCCGCGGACTTGGGGGTTCAGAAGTGAAGTTTCGGCCTCAAGGTACCGCACACAGCCCGCGCAGAAACGCGCCTGATCCCTTGATGCGCACCCCGTACTTTGGAAAGTTCGGCGATATGAGCGTCGTACGCTCCGATGCCGAAGTGCGTGGGCAGTCCTGAGAGAGGTGTGAGGAGCGCTTTGTATGGGGGAGCAAGGCGCATAGGGCGCATAGGAGCCCGAACAGCCCGGCGGCACTGCACGAAAGTGAATCTGTGCCGAACTGCCAAGCGTGTGCAGAAGTTGCGAAGCGTGCGCGCTCATAGAACATGCGCGTAGAGCCGGTGAGAGGAAGCGTGCTGTTAGGATCGTGGGCGAGTGTAGCTTATGGGCGCGATTAGAGGTGTGGGAGGATGCTCGGGGAAATACCGAACTCCGCGTCCACCCAGAGCACTAGAATGCGGTGGTATGCTTGTAGCGGAGAGAAAGCCGTGGGTCAATGCAAGGGCACGTCTGAGAGTTTCGAGGGGTGTTTTTCATGGAAAGCGTTGGGCTGGTTCAGGACTTCCAGCAAAAGGCGTGAAGTGCTTCAATGTGCCCGTTAGAACCGTTTACCCAAGTGCGAGGACCTCGGTGGAAGACGTATTACGCAGCGATCTGTGCGAGGAATGTGGTGAGCCGCAGTCAATCAGATTAGTTGTGCGAGTACGGGGAGAGCACCGCGCATCCTCAGCGGCGGTACGAGTTGGTAGTAAGTGGTAGTAGGAAAGAAACTCTACGGCGGGGACGGTGGCGTATGCCGGGGAGTGTACTGGAGGAGCCCGGCCCGAACTCTAAGCAGATGGGCGCCTACGCGGGTGTGGCAAGTTGGAGGCCACGCGCGTTCCGTTTGAGGCGCTCTGCTTGCTCCTTCTTGACCAAGTACTCCCACCACGACCTTTCCGCGTATGCGCTAGCTACAGGAGAGAGCACATCCCTCTGCTACTCACATCCACTCTACTGGGACACATCTGTACTACTACAATACACTCGCTTCACAGCATGGCGCGCGCACTGCAGCAGCCGAGCAGGACTCGGCTCGCTCGGAGCTACGGCTCTCGCCTGGTGCAGGGTCTCCGCCAGAAGTCGTCATGGTTCATCAAGAACATCGTCAAGGCCCGTCCAGTGAGTCCTCCTGCATGACTATCTGACAACGGCGGGCTGCGTTTTTGAATGGCCGGCCACGTCGCCAGGACGCGGTCGTGCGCGCTGAGCCGAGGATCCTCCGCCGCCACCCTCGCACAGCGAGGCGGAATGAACTTCACTTCGCGGGACGCGTCCAGGTGTCCGTCGCGAGACAGGAGCTGGTGCGTCGTCCCCATTCAGTCCGCTCGCGTGCGCCTCGGTCGACACGAGCGTGGCTGCAGGTCATCTCGGACATCCCGGCGGCCGATCAGACTACAGGCGTGGCTTTGCCGTCGGCTCCTGCCCAGGGCAAAACCCTGAAGTCTGTTCGAAGACTGAAGGTACGTAGGCAGCCCTCCTGCGAGCGTGCAAAAGTGTGCCCTAACTGTCCGCTTCAGAGGATCGGCGGTCGCCCTGTCGTCGCTTTGACCGTGAGGCGCTCCCAGTACCGTTTCTCTGGGACTAATGCTCAGTGACTCTACGGTCCGTGCAGGTCGTTGGTGAGGAGCAAGAGTCGGACTTTGAAGACTTCGGTAACGTATGTTGTTCATGTCCAGGCACGTTGGGGATGTACATGAACGCGACTGATCCGTACAGCCGTGCTCATTTGCTGAGGAGGATTCCTCAGTGCCAAGCGAATACCACACCGCCCTATCGCATCTGACGGACCTGAGCGGATTAGGCAGCTGCCCATTTCCGCGGTTCATTGATGAGGACTCTGGCGTCGTATTCGCTCGCGTCTGCCTTGTAAGTACCACAGAAAATCCCTGGTCGTGCTGATATCAACATGACGCAAGGGTCCCGACGAGCGATCCCTCCCAGCGACCGGGTCTTTTACGGGAGAATACAGCAGCACACTGGACGCTTCTGTTCCGATCACTCCGATAGCACAAGGCTCTGGCACCGCCTGCCCAAGTCTCCTCGCTGCACCATCGCTCATGCTCACTCTGCCAACGCCGCAAATAGCACACTCGCCGGTCTTCGTCCCGCGATCGCCCATCACGCTCTCCAAATATGTCGAGGCTACCACTCCGGTGTGCGGGAGCAATCCCCTGGCGCCGCCATCGCCCGCAACGAGCTGTGCATCGCCCTCGCTATCGCCCGCCCCGTCCGTGCCATCGTGCGATCGCTGCTGTCTGGGGCAACTCGAGAGGGACGGTATCGTGTGCCGGGCGTGCGAGAAACAGTGGCTGGCGTGCAAGATGTGGTACCAGGCGCACGACGGGGGGCGACGGCGGTGGCTCACCGAACCGTACATCAAGCCCGCGGAGAGTACCGCGAGCGTGCGTGCGGTCATGGGGAGTGTCTTAGGCGTCTCGGGACGCAACGGAAACGGCGGTGGGCGCGGCAGCGCGACGGCGTCGACCCGCGGCCTTGGGTTTGGATCCTCCGTCTCGTTCAAGAAGGAGCTGCCCTTCAAGGTACTCCCGACGCCTTCTGGTCCTTCTGCTCCGCGTCTCGGCACTGGCTCCTCGAACTCGAACTTTGGCTGGTCTTCTGGGGTGACGCAGGCTTGGGCTCGGACGGCGAAGGCTGCCAGTCGTCTTTCGTTCGTTCGCCGGGACGCCGCCGTGCATGCCGTTCCAGTGCCCGCGAGCCCGGACGGTGCGCAGGGAGTGCGGGCTGTCCTGTGGGCGCTGTGCGCGCGGTCTGCGTCTGTCGCTCTGGGGCTCTTTCCTGTCTCTCGGGACGTCCGCCTCTCAGGCTCAGAAGCTGTCTTGTCACGTTCTCCGTCCGATGACTTGTCAGCAGCGACATCACGGGCGACCGGTATTGGGGACCATCAACGGCGGCCGTCACTTGGCGGTTCTGGCTCGGGCTGCTCTGGTATTGGCTCTGGCTCTGGTTCTGGCTCTGGTTCGACGTCTGAGTGCTGCTCTGGGGACGTTGGGGGTATCCTCTGCTCTGGGTCAGCACGCTCTGAACGCTCCGGCAGGCAGGGGTGCGTGCTGTCGGAATCTCGGTTTGTGGAACATCTGGTATGAAGAACGAAGCAGGCTTATTGCTGCTGGTGCTGCGGGGTGCATGCGGCGCGCCGGTCTACGTGCGGCAGGACCGACGGAGTGGAGAGCCGCGTGTAGGAGGAGAGTTACGGGTCTGGCGGCAGGAGAGACGTTCTGGGACACGCTCCGCTAGTGTATAAGGAACTCGAATGTGTAGATAGGGGACGATGACCGGAGTTGGAGACGCGAAGTGCAAAGACGGACTGTGCGAAGCGCGAAATAATGCGACTGCGCGGGACAGAAAGTCAGAGTGTGCTTTCCCCGCAAACGTGCTGGGCGCTCCCGCGGGACCGGTAAGGTGGGATACGCGCTTGGCGATGGGACTGTGACGGAATTAAGCGCCTGGCGTTACACTCGAGCCATTTCGGGGATGCGGGGACCAGGAACGTTCTCGAGGCGGAATGCTGCTACGCTCCGCCCGCTCACATGTCCTCGGTCTTTTGCTCTAACTCGCGCTGGGTGGCTGATTGGTGCTGGAAATGTTGTGGGAGAGTGGGAGGGATGGGCCCTGCAGGTGCGGGAGGAGAGGCCGGAGCGGATCGGCGGAGAGGGGAAGGAGGAAGAATTAATGAAGTGCAGTAACGAGCGAGTGGAACGGCCCAGTACCGTTTTCTCGTTCCCCTCACCAGAGTCCAAGCAGTCCTCCATCCACTCTCCTGGGTTCCATCGCAAGCCCTTCAAAACGGCCTCCGTCGCTGCCCTCTAGCCTCCAGCGAATGCCCCCCGCTCTTCCCCCCTCACACTCTCAAACACCCCCTCGCAGCGAATAGGACATGGCCCTCTCCGCCAGACCCCCGCTCAAGCGCGCATACACCCAGAACAACGTCACTTTCCAGCCACAGCACCAGCAGATGCAGCAACAGCAGCCACTCCCGCAGGTTGCGGACCCTCAGCCGCGGGCTCTCTGGCTCGAGCGCGCCAGGAAGTACGCCTGGGTCGTCATCCAGCACGTCTCCAAGCACACCGGCGTCGGCATCGTCTGCGCCGTCGCCTACTTTGACCCGTGAGTCCCTTCCTCCGTCCCGCCCCTCCGCCTTTCGGCCTGCTCATCGCGCTCGGTATGCAGTGGCAACTGGGGCGTCGACCTCCAAGCGGGCTCGGAGTTCGGCTACAAGCTCCTTTTCATCGTCCTCCTCGCCGGTGTCTTTGCCATCGTCATGCAGGTGCGCCCTATCCCGTTCCCCTCACCCCTTCCGCTCCGCTCACCCATCGGCCATAGTCTCTCGCATCCCGCCTCGGTTGTGTCACCGGTCTAGGTACGTTCACCGCTTTTCGCGGGCATCCCGGCGGCGTACTCACCTGGGCGCGCCAGACCTCGCGTCGCACTGCCGCCTCCTGCTCTACAACCGTCCGAAACACACCAAGTTCTGGCGCTGGGGCGTCCTCTACCCCCTGTATGCGCTCTCCGAGATCGCCATCATCAGCACCGACCTCGCAGAGCTCCTCGGGTCCGCGATCGCCCTCTGCCTGCTCTTCCCCGCCCTGCCCCTGTGGGCGGGCGTGCTGCTGACTGCGTCCGATGTGCTCGTGCTTCTCGCCCTGCGCGACCCGATGGCGGGGAAGCCGGTCAGGCTCTTCGAGCTCGCCATTGCTGCCCTGGTGCGTTTCACATCTGTCCGCTTTGTCCGAAACCCGAAGGCATTCACTGACGAGGGTTCCCCGCAGGTGTTCATTGTCTTGATCTGTATGGCTATCATCATCTCCAAGGCGCAGGTCCAATGGGGCGATGCCTTCTTTGGATTCGTCCCCTCGAAGACGGTCATCCAGTCCGACGCACTCTACACCTGTGAGTTGGCCGTCTCCCGTGCACAGACACCGAGAGCGTGAAGTGGCTAACGAGCCCGCAGCTATCGGTATCATAGGAGCGACCGTGATGCCGCACAGTCTCTTCCTCGGCTCGGCGCTGGCCACGCAGGACCGCATCGATCACCTCCCCGACCCGGCCAAGGACACGCAGCTGAGGACCGTCGACTCAACCGTCTCCTCCGTCTCTGACGTCACCATCTCCGACACGCCCGCCGCGGGCAAGCGCGGGCCGTACTCGCTCATGGAGTACCTCAGGGCGTGCGTGAAGCGGCACTTCCGCATCACCCCCGTCACGGACGTCGCAGACGTCGCCGCATCGCATGCCGAGCACGAGAACAGGCCGTACAGCTTCGTCCGCAAGCACCTCTACCATGGCATCGTCGACATGGTCATCAGCCTGCTCGGGCTCGCGGTCGTCATCAATTCCATGTGAGTACTACCTACTTCCTACCCTCGTTCCACCTGTGTGTGGCAGGACCCCTGCCCTCTGCTCGCCGCGGGGTGCGAATGCGCGCGGACCCATTGGCTGACCGGACGCGTTTGTTTGTTTGCGCACTTCGCAGGATCCTGATCTTGTCGAGCGCGGTGTTCTTCAAGGGCAACACCGGCACCGCGGACCCGGCGAGCCTCTTCGACGCCTACGCGCTCCTGGGAAACCTCGTTGGCAAGCGTACGTACACACACTCCTTTGCCACCCTCTCACGCCTCGGCGTCCTCGGCGGCTGCGTGTCTGACATTGTGTTTCTTGTGCAGCCGCTGCGATCCTCTTCGCGCTCGCGCTCCTCGCTTCGGGACAGAGCTCGTCGATCATCGCCACCCTCGCCGGCCAGATCGTCTCGGAGGGCTTCATCCGGTGGCGGCTCTCGGTAAGCCTCTCTCTGCCCTCTCGCCCACACGTCCGAACCGTCCGACTTACCAACCGTTTCACCTGCGTTCTTGCAACGCAATGCAGCCCGTGATGCGACGCCTTTTCACGCGCTGCCTGGGCCTCATCCCCTCGCTCATCGTCGCCGCGGCGTCCGGGCGGTCCGGGATCGACACGCTCCTCGTCGCGTCGCAGGTCATCCTCTCCATCGTGCTGCCCTTCATCGTCCTCCCCCTCGTCTGGCTCACGTCCTCGCGCGCGATCATGAGCGTCAAGAAGCCGAACAAGAATGCGCGCCCTGCCTCCACCTCGTCCGACGCGGCCGAGCCGGTCTCTGAGGCGGCGTCGACGTTCGAGTCGTCCGGGAGCGACGCTAGGGAGAAGGCGCGGGTGGAGAGGAGGGAGGAGGCGCGTGGTGTTGACGGTGCGGGCGCGGAGGCGCAGGCGGAGGAGACCGTCGTCGACTTCTCGAACGGGTGGATCGTCATGCTCCTCGGGTACGCGATCTGGCTCGTCGTCGTCATCGCGAACGTGTACGCCATCGTCGGGCTCTGCCTCGGGCTGGACTGAGCGCCCCCCGCCCCCGCCTCATCCGCCTTCCCTGCCTCTGCCTCTCTCTTCTGCAGCCGTCGCTGCTTCTTTCTCTCCTCTTTCCAGTTTCTCATCCTCATGCCCTCTCACGTGTAGCATATCTATTCCCCCGGTCTCTCTCCCCGCTGTGCTCGTTGCATGTTGCATCTGTCCCGGCCAGGCTTGCCGCTCTATTTGCTGTCTTGTCCCATGGAGCCCTTGCATACTCGTACTCACACCCACACCACGCATATACGCACACACACACATCCGCAGCATCGTCGCACCACCCTACACCCACATCATGGCCACCTCCTTTCTGCATTGCACATATATGTATCATACCAAAATCTGCCTACCTGCCTCCCTACCTGCCTTGTCTTGCATACTATATGTACCTCGCCCCAGACGGGCGATTTATACTACGCGTACACATTGCTCTAAACTTTTGCTCTGTCTGTTGTCACATTGGTTGGACAATTGAAGACCGAAAACCAGATGATCATTGTGCGAGATAAAGTACCATGAATGGGGATGCTGCGATACACGTGAGATAGAGTGATGCAGGAGTGCGATGGATTGCGAGAGCCTTGAGGACATGAACGTGCGAGCTGAACGAGACACCAATGATATCCAACCATGCTACCCTGACATTCATGTGTGCTTTTCCAATGGCGTGATAAGCGTACCCATCTATACATCCATCGTCAGCTCGTCTTTCCCAACACAGATCCCAACCAGACCAGAAAGGAAACCCGACGCACCTTCGTGACGACCTTGGGCAGCGTCGCGCGCTGGAAGCCGAGGCGCGTGTTCCACTCCGTGCCGAGGGGCACCTCCATGCTGCGCTCGAACTGCGCCTTGCTCGTGTACGGGTACGGGAGGTCCTTGACTTGGTACTTTGCCGCCTTCTTGTCGCGCTTCTCGGAGATGATCACGTGCGCCTTCTTGTAGTCCGCGCGCGCGGCCGGGTCCACGCCCGCGACCTTCTTGACGAGGTGCGGCTTCGGGGGCGCCTTCTTTGCGCCCTTGCCGCCCCACGAGCCCTGTGTGCGCGAGGGGAGTGGGTCGTCAGCGTGTGAAGGACGGAACGGGAGAAGAGGAAGAGAGAGCGGGAGATGATGGGGTCTGAGGGAATGACATACCCAGCCGGGAAGCGTGGTGTCGATCTCCTTGGGCGCGTCTTCTTGGATTTCCCGCCGTTTGGCTTCCGCGAAGTCCTGGTGGAAAGGGCCCGAGTGTCAGCGCATCGGGCGTACAGCACTATTCAGCGAACGCGAACGCGAGCCTCACCTGAACGACGTTGTCGCCTGCGAACGCGAGCGCGACGAGGTCGCGCTGTTCGAACGCCTTCACGCCGTTCGCCCTGCCTTTGCCCTTGCCCTTCTGCGCGAGCGCCTTCTCCTGCTCTTCGACTTCGCTGTTCGCGTCCGAGTCGCTATCGTCGTCATCTTGGCTCGCACGCGCCTTGCCTTTGGGCGCTGCGGTGGACGTGGACTTCGCGGACGAGCTTGTCGATGCCTGTGCCTTCGTCTTAGAGGGCCCGGGTTCGCTGAGTGTCATCACCGTTGACAGGGAGATGTCCACAGCGGCGTCCTCCTGTGCCTTCTCCTTCTCCTCCAGCCGTTTCTGGACGCGTTTGCGGAGCTTGTTCTTGGACTTCTCCGCTGCGCCGCTCTCCCTGCTGATCGCGACCTCATGCTTCGTCTGCCCGGACTTGGCCGCTGCCGAGGCTTGAGCGAGCCACGGGTTGACCTCCTCAGCAGCGGGAGGTACTGGCCGTTGTGCGACCGGTGAGCTAGGGGGAGAGGCGGACTGCTCGATAGGGGTATCGCGGGCTTCGGGCGGGAGGTCAGTGGACTTGAGGGTGACGCTTGACGTATCGGAGGCGAGCGAGCCGACAGGGCGAATGCCAGTGTTCTGCATGATTGGGTATGAGGCGGATCCGGAACGGCAGGTGTATGGGTTGACTTACCAGAGCGCCGGGGCGATATACGACACGGCCTCCCACTCGCTGGACGATGGCGCCGGAGGGACCATCAGCATCAGGCCGCTCTCCCTGCTCCTCGTCGGCGTCGGGATCATGCCCACCCATCTCCTTGATAAAGTCGTCGACCATCTCGTGAGCTTTGCGCTGCTCCCGAGCCATGGCGTCCTTCATAAACTTCATCTCAAAGATGCTCTTGCCCTTCTTGCCTTCGGGGGCCTCGGGCTGGTCCGCGTCGAGCGCAGCGAGCTCATCGAACGCCTTCGCCTTGATGCGCGAGATGCCCTCCTCTCCCTCGGCATCGTCGGACTCGTCATCACTCTCGTCATCCTCGCTATTCTCCCCCTCGCCGCGGATTTTCCTCCGTAGCTTCTCGCCTCGGTCCAGCATCTCGTTGATGTCCCTCCGCTGGTCCTCGTCGAGCTCGCCCCTGTCGCGCATCGCCTTCGCCCACTTGCCAGTGTTTTTATGGCGAAGCGTCGCGCGCTCGCGAGCGCGTTCAACCTCCCGCTTGAGACGCGCCTCTTCATCGTCAAGGTCCTCTTCAGAGTCCTCGCCGAGCTTCGCAGCGAGGCGCGCACGCTCCTTCTTCTTGAGACGGCGGTAGGTCTTGCTCTTGATCTTCGCAATCCGCTTGGCCTTCGCCTCGGCACGGAACATCAAGTCACGCATCTTCGCGAGCTCTGCACGACGCGCGGCAACCTCTTCTACCGACAGGTGGTTCATCTTGAGAGACTCGGTCTGCGCGATCTCATTTTCCCGCATCTTCGCAGACTTCAACAGCTTGTCTACCGCACTTTCTAGCTCGGTAGTCGGCTGCAGTGAATCTGTTTAGGGAGGCCTGGCTGGGGGGAAACCTGTGTGCCTTACCTTGAATTTAGCTGCAAGTTCGAGGTTCGAGGTCCGGCTCTTGGGCTCCGCTTGGAGGGGGAAGCTCAAGTGCTCTGCCTGCACTATAGTCAATAAATGCCAACCCCGCAACAGGACGAATACTCACCTCCTTGATGCGTTGCATGGTAGCCTTCCATTTGTCGACCTCCTCCTTCGTCTGTTCGTAAGCGGCCTCGCGGTCTAGTTTCTCAGCAGCACGTTGTGGTAGGGGCGCCGACAGCGTCTTAACCTTGCCGGCGGATGAGGACAGGACTTTTGCGGACTTCTTCAGTGACTGAAGATTTGACGATTGTCCCTCAAGGGGGGCAAGGAGGTCGTCGAGGTTCAGTTTCCCTGCGCCTGTAACACCGTTAGACTGCATGCACCAAAGTGAAGTCAGGTAGATACCTACCGGAGGACGCAACGAACTCGTTCTCTGCACCCACTTCCGTCCTCTCGGGTAGTAGCCTCCGTTTCCTTGCCCTTTTGGCCTCCTCATTCTCTTTGCCGTCTTCGTCATCGGGGGCCTTGCGCTTTTGCCCAGCGTCGAGGCCGGTGACAAAGGTCTCCAGGCTGAGGAGGGCAGAGTCGTCCCCTTCCTCTTCGGCATCCGAGGCGGATATCATCTCTTCATCCTCTTCGTCCTCTCCTTCCTCCTCGTCCTCCTCGTCGGAACTCCCTTCTTCCTCGCTATCCATCTCCTCATCCTCCTCATCTGCATCCAACGCCTTCCGTGATGCAGGAACCTTTTGGACTCCTTCCCTCTCTACCTCTCCCCGTTCGTCCTCACTCTCTGGGTCCCCGCGTCCATCCAGAACGTCTAAGACGTCGATGAACTCGCTCGGGTCACCCTCCTCCTCTTCATCTTCGTCATCCTCGTCGTCCTCGTTAACTTCGCCATTTTGGGAGGCTTCTTCCGCTTGTGCATCGGATTTGGCACCATCCTCATCCTCATCCAGATCGACTTCAGCGAACCGCACTGTACGACCAGAATCAGACTTCTTCTGAGGCTTTGTCTTTGTCTTGGCCTTTTTCTAACCAGGCGTGAGATTAGTTAGTGACCATGATGATACTAGTGCACACACCTTGTGGGAGAAGCTGAAGCCGGCGAAGCGTTCCTCATCGCTCTCGTCAAACGCGCCGTCACTGTCAATCTCCTCGTCCTCGTCTTCATCGATCTTGTCGTCGTCGTCATTTTCTCCGACCAGCCTTGGCCTCGTGTCGCGCTTCCGCGAAGTCATGCCTCCACCCTCCTCTTCACTTCCGCTCTCAGCACCTCCCACGCCTGCGAGCTCATCCTTCTCTAGCTGGAGCTTGACCTTGGCGCGGCGAACCTTCTCCTGCTGGTACTCATACACATCTCCAACATCTCTGGAGGATAACGCCTTCGATTTTAGGCTCTGGCGTTTAGCGTAACCGAGCGCATTTCCAGCCTTGCGCGAGGACTGCGTGGACTTGGCCCCTTTCCCGGAACCCCGATTTTTCGCCATAGAGGACAGAGGCTACAATATGTGCAAGCAAGAGATGAAGTAAAGCCGGAGGGAGAACCTCACCCAGGATGGTGAGAGGAGGAAAATGGGAGTACCAAGTTCTGGCTGAACGGTACAGTAATCTGACCCGCTCAGATCTGCACGCCCGATCCTTCTAAGCGAACCACGTGGCGAAGGTAGCACAACAGGCGCTAATTTGAAGTCATCCAGGTTTGGTAACACTTTCACCTCCATGATACTGCATGATACTCCTCGCAGCCCCGGTACTTACAGGCGCCATGACAGCCACACAGACTTGCTCGAGCATGCCCAGGCATTTACCACTGTAACTCGACGAAGCATCCAGCGCAAGAACTCTAGCTATTGAGTGCCTTATCCATGTACAGTCTAGGTCATAACAAGGACCGACGAGGCTGTATTCGAGCGTGCACGCAGTTTCGATGACAACAGTTCCTCAAGTGTGTTTCGAAGTGCGCAATGGTCTCCCCAGGTCCGGGACGATATTGCTATGCACACAACCAGTCAACTTATTGATTCCGGCCCTTAAACGATATAGACGGAACGTACCTCCCCGGGGCAGTCTCCACAAACCAAATTGAAGATAGTTACATGACCGCCAGTACTCGGGTTCAGAGCAAGACGGCCTACGACGTCGAACGCGTCATTGGGGTATCGCGCGCGCATATCTCTGACCGCGTCTCGGAGCCATGGCGGTGGCGTCTATACATGCAATCATGAGCCGTTCTGTATCCGGTGCATACCACGAAATGAAATCTACGATGATTCGTAGCACATACCTGCAATAGCCCGTTGTACAACGGAGAACCAGCGAAGTTCATGACCCGTCTGCTACGTCCTAGCTTCCCAGCAGTACCGGGGTACTTGACTGTACTGAGGCAAAGACGTTGATTGCCCCCTGACTGCATATCGGCCGGGCTCTCGAGAACCGGAGCGTCTCAGGCTGACGTATTGGGCGCTGTCCGAGACCTGCATTCGCCTGCTAGCTCCCTGCCAGAAGATCCGCAGTCACTTAGGGCACTCGAAGGCTTGCAATTGGTGAGGTTCCCCGGCTGCGGCTCCTTATACCGGGCCGAAGCTACCGGTACTATGCACGAGAAATACCCGACATTGGATTCGATGATGTCGTAGTGCTCCTGCGAGGGAGTTGGCCACACTCAGCAGCTGCTTGCTTGAACAACGTTGGCCATGACATCCTCCGAAACCCTGCGCAAAGTCCTTGAAGAGATCCATCTCTTGAAGTGTTCGCTCTTACCTGGAGAGCTCATCTCCTTCCCAGAAGACGCGGCCGACTGGGACGCCCTCCTTGACGTCTATTCCGCCGATCCGGATGCTGAACTCCCCGAGGCCCTGCAGCAACACCATGTGCAATTCCAAGTGAGGGCGGAGGACAGCGACGTCTGGTTCGACGTCGAGCTACCACCGGAGTATGGCATCGAGGGCGGCGAAAGCATACCCAGCGTCGCGGTGAAGGGACCGAGTCTAGGACGTGCGGAGCAGCAGCGATGGCAGACGGCCGTCGCGGAGGCTTTGGACGAGGTGCGAGGTAGTGAGTGCGTCTTGGCATGGACTCCTTCGGGAGATTAGACTGAACCGGGGTCATGCAGATACCTGGTGTATGAGCTGATATCCTCCCACCTTTTACCGCGACTGCATGCCGCCTCCGAGTCCGAAGCAGAGGACGCACCTCAGCCGGAAGACGCTTCCTCATCAGCCCAGCCTGAGGCAGCACACCCTTCGCCGCGATACCACGCCCTCTTTACATCCCACCACCTCAAGTCCCCTCAAAAACGGCGCTCGCTGTCGCAATGGTCCCACGAGCTCTCCTTGACCGGGTTCGCCAAGGTGGGATACCCCGGCGTGATCTATTGCGAAGGCGCGCGGGAGGATGTGGAGGACTTCGTCTCCCGCGTAAAGAGCATGCAGTGGCTTGCGCTTCGGTTGCGGTTCATTGAGCCTGCGCCGTCGGAAAAGCATGACGATAGTTGCGTGCGAGGGCAGTGGAAGGAGTTTGAAAAAGTAGGAGAGGTCGTGGACGAGATGAGGAGGCTCGGCAGGGAGTCCTTCGTGGTTGAGATGGGCATTGGAAGTGCAGGATCGAGTGTATCGTCCACGCGGTGAACCATACCATCTCGCAGGCTTGATAGGTGCCATTTGTAACCGGCGCACATGCCGGCGCAATATTAAATAGAGGGCAGTACATAGAGAACGCGACAGCAACAATATACCAGACCCAATGAACGCATACATGACATGCTGGGGGCAACCGCATAGGCCCTACTGCAATACTCAGTCCGCTGATGGCGCACAATACCAGATTGTTGCGTCTCTTGAAGAACGCAACCCATGTACCCCTGGTTTAGTAACGCCTGTCATCATAGCGGCCGCCGCGGTCGTAGTCACGACCGTATCCGCCGCCACCACCACCACCACCACCGCTGCCGCGGTCATAATCACGACCGCCGCCGTAGCCTCCACGGTCGTAATCGCGGCCACCACCGCCGCCGCCGCCACCACCTCGGTAGTCATCATCATAACGGGGACGGCGGCGATTATCATCGTATCCGCGGGAGTAGCGACTGTCATATGGACGAGGATCGTAGGGGCGCTCATCTACATCCGTATATCAGTGAACTGTGTAGGGAGAGGCGCGGACATTGGTACACACTTTCGTTCCTCTTCGGGGGACCGTAGTAACGGCCCGGGGTCGGCGTCCGAGCACGAGCACGACGCGCCTATCCTCCTCGTTAGCATGTTCCCTCCGCGGACTCATTGTTGCAACTTACTCTTTGCACTGAGATGACCTTGCCCATGATTTCAGCTCCGTTCATAGCAGTTATGGCAGCATCTGCCTCCTCGGTAGTCTCCATTGTGACAAACCCGAACCCGCGCGACTCGCGGGAGTGAGGGTCATACATCACCTGGGCCTTCTTGACCTATGACACATACGGTCAGCAAACCTAACCGTGCCACTAGTTCGCAGAACACTCACCCTGCCAACTTTGGCGAAAGCCTGCTCGAGATCACGCGTGTCGACCTTGTGGCTGAGCCCAGAAACGTGCAAGTTGTTTCCTGGGTTGTTTCCACCATCATCCCTGCGACACTAGCTGTGAGCCAAAATGGCAGGTGAACAAAGGACATTGCAAACCTGTCAGGGTTCCTCACGGGGCTGCGGCTCCTTGAGCGACGCGATGGCTCAGCACCACGGGGAGGAGATCGTGCTCCGTTGCTCCAAGGCTGCTCTTCCTGGGGAGCGCCATTTGAGACGGCGCTGTCATTGGTGGGGATGCTGATCCCGCCGCCGTTGGAGGGAGCCATGTCTTGGTTTTGCCAAGCTGAGGACAGAGACAGACAGAAGGAGAGGGGTGAAAACGTAGTCAGGTCGTGTTACTGGACGTTGAGGGACTGGTTAAGATGCTGGAGCGAGACTGGCGACCGGCGACGCGAAAGGGGACAAGGCATGCACCGCCAGAAGGGGAGAACGCGTGCGAAATGCGAGAGAATTGACAGAAGTGATGATCGCAATGCCGAAACGGGCGCGTCGACGTGGACGTGGACATGGACACAGACTGAACGGTGCGCGCCAGCGAGTGAAGGCCTTCAGCCCACAGGCGACAAGCCGAGTCAACGAAAACGAAACGCAAGAGCCGCGCGATGCTGAAAGGGTCGTCGCCAGCGAAAACGAATGCTGATACGCCTATGGCGGCACGGCTAGCTGGCGCAGAGCATTCCAACTGGTAGGGCGGAAGAGCCGGTCGAAGAGAACAACTCGGGAAACAGGCGACGGTCTGGGTGAAGTCGTCGTCGTCGGGGCTGCTGATGCTGAAGACGTACCGTCATCCATTGGTGCGGGTGCTGGGGCGGGGACGGCGGGGAGAGAGACAGTAATGGAGGGGAAGGAGGTGGTGAGAACGACTCTGCCGCCCACTGTAATTTAAGACGCCCCGCACGCCCAAACACGACCACACTGAGATGACCGCTCCGCCAGAGCCCAATCCGGATTTTTTACACGTTCGTCCCTGTGCATGGAGCGGTCTTGACCTATGCAGAGGCAATAATGAATGCACGAGTAGTAGAACTGCACTGGCAGTGCATATGTTGTTTGAGCAATGCGCAACGATGGTGACGTCGACGATAGACTGGACAGAGCGGCCGCGAGTCGGACTGAACCGGCTGGCGTGATGGAACTGAGCCTCGGCTGAGCCGCGGCGGGTCGTGCCCTCGAGCTCGACGCCCGTCGCCCGTCCGCCTTTTCTTCACGACCACATCCTCAGCCTCGCCGCACGGCCCACCACCACCACCGTCTCCTCCCACCTCACCACCATGCTCCGTGCTCAGCTTGCGTCCACGCTCCTCCGCGCTCGCCCCGCTGCGGCTCGCGTCGCTCCCGCCTTCGCCCGCGCGTCCTCCAGCGCACACGGACAGGAGACGTTCGAGTCCTTCACCGAGCGTTACGTCAACTTCTTCACCTCTGCTCAGGACCTCTTCGAGGTTCAACGTGGCCTCAACAACTGCTTTGCGCACGATCTCGTCCCTGCACCCGCCGTCATCGAGGCTGCCGTCCGGGCTGCTCGCCGCGTCAACGACTACGCAACCGCGGTCAGGGTTTTCGAGGGTATCAAGGAGAAGGTTGAGAACAAGCAGCAGTACCAAGCGTACCTCGATGAGCTCAAGCCTCTCCGGGAGGAGCTTGGTTAGTCTGTCGTTTGATCTCTGCATGTGCGACTTTGTCAACGAGTTCTTGGTGAATAGGTATCAACATTAGGGAGGAGCTCTACTCTTCGTGAGGGTATATGTCTGGCCACCCTAGAGTATGTCTGCGGTCCATCCTGCTCGTTCTCGCTGTCTAACTCCGCAATGCAGTACTGTACACGAAAAGACAATCATACATTGACTCGCACTCCGAGGTTCCTACTACATACGCACGCGTGCTCGCCTACAGTATCGCATTGTTCAACGTGCCGGATTTCAACATAAAATGCACCTAGTAATCGTGACTAGTATCAATTGGCGCGCGTCATCGTCAAACGAACAGTATTTGTCTCAGGTTTGCAGTTGACGGTGCTGTTTGCGTCCTTGACGTCACACCATCCGTAGGTGACACGCAGGATGATATTGTAACGACAGTGGGGAAACTACGCGGGCACATGTACGTTCTTGGCCGACATGGAAGTCTAATGCACAGAAGTTTACATCGTATGGATTATGAGGAATAGACGACGCTATGAAGTGGAGGCGAGATTTGGCAGGGTGTGCGAATAAGGAGCAATAAAGAAACGATGCTTGCGTAAATATTCTGAGCTTGCGAATGGCGTCAGTGCCATGGAGAGTCCGTAGATCCTGAGACTATGCAGATGCGACTTGCTGATAACGGGCTTGAATATGCGAGGTTGACGACTGAATGTGGACCGCGTGTGCGACACGGCAAGATGGGTGGATATGCGAGTTCCTGGTCTTGAGATATGCTGAAGATATGCCTGAAAAAATGATGCAAAGAGCGAGCCTAGTAACCGTAGTATGCGCGCTGAAGCGACGACGTTAGTCGAATGCACGTCTGGAAGTCAGCGAATTCTAATACCATTCTATCACTGTGGAGGTGTGGTTAACATCGTCCGCAGGATGTCTAAGACGCTCAGCACGTACAATAGCCAGATGACTTTCGAACCAGTCTTGCAGCCACGGAGCGTCACTATATGACTGCGAATAGACTCGTACAGCAAAGCACGTTGGTCCTTGTCGGCCTGGACATGCATGTTAGTGCCCGGTTCCCAGAGTGTATGAATTCAGATGCTCACGTTTGGAAGCACACTCGCAATAAGCTGGCTACCTGTGGCCGACAGAGCAAGGTCGACTATCATAGCCCTGCGAGCACTGGTTGCACGACCCGACCAAGGTCAGTATAGAACTCAAGGTAGAAGCTGTGATTTTCACCTTTTGGCGGGTTCGCACATCCTTTTGATGACTCTGTCCAGAGTGTCCTTTCCGCCCTCCTTCAGCGCTTTGGTGATCGACTTGATCCCCTGCTCGTTCGTGGCGTACTCCAACAAGCCAGCAAGGAGATGGCCCAATGCCATCTCACGGTGTCGCTGAGAACCGTGCTCAAGGACTATGGAATTCATCAGTGAACAGAAGACACAACTATCCCTGATATACTACTCACTGTGCTGAACGCAATAGGAGCCCCACTGGTTTTTTGCGACTTCTCCAAAGACTTGGGGGCCTTGATTCAACAACTCGTCGACGATGCCATCCTTCGCAGACTCTTCAAGGTTCTCAAACGCATGCTGAAGAGCAGAAACGAATTCAACAACACTGACAAGAGGTAATCGCGTCGTAATGGGCCCACAAACCTGAACAACCAGGGAGCCAGTCTCATGGCATGCCAAGGAAGCCCATTGGCCCTTCAAAGACTTGTTGACACTAGGAGCCGAACATTTAGCCATGCGACGCTGAAGGTGAGGGAATTACTCACTAGGCGAAGATAGGGGGTGCGGGAGGAGTCCAGGTAAGCTCCATGATCTAGGGGGCTGTTAGCATACCGTCCATAATACATGAACGACTCATGGTACCTTGCTCCAGACGTGAGACGCGTGCTTGTTGACAAGTGTCTGCGCTGGATCACCAAGAAGTAGCTCTGTAACGATCAGTAGGCGCACGTCCTCCTCGCAATCCAGTGCCTTTTGGAGGACGTGGCATCCGTAGCAGTTCGTCGCAAGGTCAACGACGCGGCCGCTGGTGGATATAATCAGCCATTGCAAGCGTCACTTCGACTATCTACGCACCGCATACAAGAGACGATCTTTCGCCTTTCCTCGACGCTCGAGGTGGCCTCCAGGCATCGTTGCACCGCCCAGTTACCGAACCTATGGAATAACGGTTCCGGTCAATGTCTACGTGATATGATTGCAGCTAGCAGTACCTGTGGGCCATCATCTCGAACCCCTTGGCACAGATTGCGTCCACGATTTTGCCGCGCTCCTCAACATCAGCCACCTTGAGCTTCTGCTGCAGGAATATAGACGCTTGCTGGTCCGACGACTTGATTATACGCGCGACAAACAAGTCGTATGGTGGCGTCGATGATGGATGCAAGAGTGATAAGAAGTTGATGGGCTAGACACGCGTCAGCATACTGAATCGCCGCAGCAGACAGTCGTCATTGAACTGACCTCGTGCGTGGGAGGGCCTTGTCGTTGCGGAGGGGCAGAGTGCGTCTGGAAGGAGCGGAAGAGGGCGTCACCGCTGGGATATTGGGGAGCACGGTCCCCGCCGTCATCGGTCCTGAGCCATTCAGAGGCCGTGCGGTAACGCTGCTGATTCCAAGAGAGGGGTGGGAGCGAAGGCGGCAATACCACAGAGTCAAGTCGGCGGCGCTCAGCTGGAGCGGAGGGCGAGAAGTTGGATTGCCCTCGTGGACCAGGAGCAACGGGGCTGCTCAAGAAGGGATCGAACTGAGGGAAGTACCCGACCTCAGGTGCATACGGCTGGGAAGCAGGCAAGAAGGAAACCTGAGGAGCGACACCACCATCATGCATACGGTATCCAGTCTCGAACAGGAGTGAGCTGTGCTCAGAGGAACGGTGACTGCCACCGAAGTCGCAGCTTGGGGGCAGCTTTTGATCGAAGGCTTTTGCGGGGCTCAAGTCAGTCGGAGTGAGGAGAGCAGACGTAGTAGAGATAGGTGATAGATCCGGCGAGGTGGGAGAGTGGGACAGATCGTTCTTCAGCCTGATGTTGGACATCATGGGGGCAGGCGAGTTGAGGTTCAGCGAGCGAAGCAATTGCTCGACGTGCTACGAAGGGCAACGTGAGTAGGCGCGCATATAGCTAGCATATAATCCGCTCACCCGTTCGTCATACGTAGGCGAACTCTTCTTACGGCCATCGCCGATCGCGCCTACAAGCTGACTTCGCTGGCCGTCGTATCCGACAGGGCCAAAGACGTCTTCTCCCGCAGTGGGGAACGAGGACGAGCGGCGGGCGTCGGGACGAAGAGCCCCGGGACTAACTCGAGTGAACGAGTCGATGGCTTGGGACCAAGCGACGTCAGATGGCTGTGGCTGAGGGGCCCAGATGGACGCGGCAGAGGTTCTCGAGGACGGCAGGGGGTCAAAGAGAGAAACGAATGGCTGTGAAGAAACGTTGTGGTCCATGTCGGCGGCGAACGAAGGATGGGAGGGGGATGGGAGGAGGGGGGCGACGGGACGACAGAAGGTTATATAGCATGGCGGGGTTGAACTTGTCCAGCGTGACGAGGTGCACATCCGGGAGGGCGCGGTGCTGCATTTGGGCGTTCGGCGACCAAAAGGAGCGAGTTCTCAGCGTTCCCACGCGCCGTGTCAGGGAAGGCGACACTTTGCGTGCAGAGCGGACGTCTTCCTCGATGGTCACATCATTGTGATGGGCGCACAACGGGGCATATAACCCTCTGGCGTTTCTCCGCCCCGGCGCCGCAAACCTCTTGCTGGCCTCTTGTTGGCGCCACGGCTGCGAATCACGGCACGACCTGTGCGGATGCGCTGCCGCTCCTCGTTAATAGGCTGGGGGCTGCGTCAAAGCGGCATGGTGTATGTAGTGGGACCTGCGGCGCCGAGCTCGTCGTCACATTCGACACACCACAGTGGTGCACGTCGAAAATTGTGACCTGTCAGAGTTGTTATCAGAAGAGAGGAGCAGCTGTTTCTCAAATGAGCACCCACCGACGTGTAGCACAACGTCGTTGACAGCGACGTTGCGGATACACGTGGTTGCAGTCCCAAATCCGAAAGCAGCGGTTCGAGCTTCTCCCTGCGGACTTCTGCGGCCGTCAGCGAGTGCCCCGCTCCAAACTACTTGACGCTACGACATACTTGGTATATGCTGGGAGCCGTCGTGCATGAGATGGAAAGTCGCAAGCGCAAGATGCGTACACACACCGTGTAGAGGGCCACACAGAACGCTCTGCGGAAGGGCTTGCAATCCGAAAGGGGATGGAAGCGCCGAATCCGCCGAATATGCGTCGATCGACGCATTAATTAAGGAGAATGCGAGTACCAAGACTGAGAAGTCAGATCTGGTCAGAGACAGAAGCATGGGCACGAAGATCATTCATGCAGAAGGAAGACGTTGCCGCTGGTTCGGCGAAGAGCATCCACAAGGCTATCGCGTCCACCACCAGAGCGGGTTCAGTATTTCCATCTCCTCTCTGGGCCCATGTGGAAACCACTGAATCCAGGCCAGGAGCATAGCACGATGTGGTAGCCTGTTGCACAGACAAGGTGGCGGTGAGTGAGCGCTCAGCGATGACGAGGTCCCCAGATCCCGCCAGTACTTACCGTCTATGGCAGGAGATTGTTCGTTGATGCGTCATGGCTAGACACTTACTTTTCGGATGTCTGTCGACGTTGCAGAACGCGATCAAAGGCGAATTCCTCGAAAGCACGATTCGGGATACGGTCAGCGAACGTCAGATGTGCTGCCTCTAGAGTAATAATACATTGATCCGATATTCCGAGAGCTACATCCACATGTGCGACGTCTGGAAAATACGAAGTCTATCCGTCGAGCAAAGAATAAGCAGTACAAAGACAACATAACGGGCAGCTGAAAGCACACGAGCACGCACGACAAAAGCATACAACCGGTCGAAATCACTGCCCAGCTACTCTCCACCGCCGGCGAGCTCAAGGATCAGGCGACATGCGACATCCATGAAGATATATGGCGAGACCACCTCGTCATCGCGCAAATTGAAGTCCTTTATGGAACGGCTTGATTCTGACGCTGTCTCGGACAGGTTGAAGTCCGGGTGCGCCATGTCGAACTTGCCCGCGCCAGGTTCTGTCGACGCTTTGTACGTCTTCTTGTGGTGGAAATCGACGAGGTAGTTGATGTGGTCGACCATGTACAGCTGAAGGTTCATGAGGACCTAAGGGGGATTCACATCTGAGCGCACGCATACAGTCGCGTAAGGCTATACTCACCACGACATCCTGTACCCTCGCGCGCGTCTCGATGAAATATATTGACGACGCAGCACGCAAGTCAACGCCGCCATCGTACTCCCTTGCGCGTTCGATGTGTGCGCCGTTGCGCTTGTCCTGCAGAGCGCTGATGCCGAGGCCGCCGAGATTTTCCTTCTCCTTCCACTCCATCCCCAATGTCTTCAGCGTACGGTAGATCTCGAGCATGACCTCCATTGGTGGTGATCTGCTCCGGATGCCGAAGTGCCACTTTGTCCGATGCTGCTTCTTCTCCTTGACTGGTGCGCGCTTTGCGTTTGCGTACGATTGGAGATGGTGAGGCTCGGGGAGTTGCTCCGGTAGGGAGGAGTTCAAGACGGCGAAGTTGTTGCTCTCAGCCTCGCTCTGAGGTGTCGAGAACCCAAGGTCATCGTCATCATCGTCGTCGTCGTCGTAGTCATTGAACTCCGAGTCAAACGGGTTCTCTTCCATATCAGTGCCACCTGGTGATACAGCGTTTGGTGACAATGGATGACGAGGCTGCGCGTAGAGTGAGCCACGCCTCCTACACGAGAGGACATCACTTACATCCATCACGGCTAACTTGGCATCCCGTTCCTGTTCCTCATACTCGGCGACTACTTGGTGTTAGATAGCGAAAAGAAGTAGCGCAAAGGTATTCGCTCACGATTTCGCCCTGCGCGCCGCTTATCTCGCAAGAGCATATACGCGACTTTGACGGCATTCCCTTGCGGACCGTCATCGCGACGTAAGCACTCCCAAACGTCGTCCTTGTCGACCCCGTCCATGCGCGACGCCAATTCCTCGACAACTTCTTCTTCGATACGACCAAGACCATCGATGATCTCGAAGTCTATAGCTTTGGGCGGGGTAACTAGTGAGGAGAGCGTGCCCAAGACAGGTCCTTGCTGGGGTAGTGGGCTGAGGTATTTGGGAAGGTCGGTAGTGAAGAAGGGATGTTGCATGATCTCAGGAATTGTGATGCGTTTGACAGGGTCTACGGCGAGCATTCCGTTAATGAGGCCTTTGGCTTCGGCGGAAAGGTATGACGGAAGGTGATATACGCCCTCTGGACTTCTTTTAGCATCGAACTAATGATCCTAGGACGCGGAAACTCACGGCTGATTTTCGTGAACAGCGTCTGCACGTCGTCGTCTTCGAACGGCAGCCGACCACAGAGCATAACGTACAGAATCACACCGCAGCTCCACACATCGATCTCTGGACCAGTGTACAGCCCGCCGCGGATGACTTCCGGCGCGGCGTAGTTGGGGCTCCCGCAACTGGTCTTCAAGAAGTCGCCGTCCTTGATTTCGTTCGATAGACCGAAGTCGGCGATCTTGACGTTCAGGTCGTCGTCGAGGAGAACGTTTTCCGGCTTCAAGTCTCGGTGAACGATCTTCAGACGGTGGCTATACTCTATACCGGAGATGAGCTGCTGGAAGAACCGGCGCGCCTGCTCCTCGGACATCTTCCCGTTCGCGACGATGTAGTTGAAGAGTTCGCCTCCCGCGTACTCTAGGACGATAATGATGTCGGTAGCAGTAGTAATGACTTCATATCTGGGTCAAGTATCAGTCGCTGCTAGGAAGTACGAGGCAGAACTGCGACCATACGTACAGCTTGATGATATGTGGATGTCTGAGCGTGCGCATGTACTCAACCTCTCGCTGCACTCGGGTCTTCGTCCTGTGTCTTGCAATTGCTTGTTTGGATATATACTTCATGGCGACCTTCTGACCAGTCACAGTATGGACGGCCACTATCATTCTGACAGTCAGGAGCCATGCACGGCAGATATGGAGGCATACTCGCTTACTCTTGACCTTCCCAAAGGTTCCCTCCGCGATCTCGCCTATTACGGTATACTCTCCAAGCTTGTACGCGGGGAACTTTTGCGGAGGATCGTCGGCCATGGTGGAATGCAGTCAAGGAGGAGGAACCAAGCGAGAACTGTAGGACGAAGACCAAGATACGGAGGACCCAGAGATGCAAGTAAGGGTGTAACCGCTCGTTATGACGGGCGCCTCTCCGTTATGCGGATCGCTGGAGATTGACGAATGCGGGGAATTGTTGACTCTTGTTTGCCCTTTGTGGCGCTCCTCTCTTATCCTCCCGCCATGGACTCTACGAACGTCGGCGGAGACGTTCTGACTCTTCGCAATATCACTAGCCATGGCAGTCAATCTCAGCGCAATGAAACTAGGAGTATACGTGAGAGCTCTCGGATTATAGAGGGCGGCGAACCTCCCGATGTGCCGCAGCCGTCACAGACATACCAGTGTCTGCTTGTCTTCGCCGGCTTTATGATGACCTTCCATGTCATCGGGATCAATTCTATCTACGGTCTATTCCAGGTGCGATTGTGTTGAATATATTCGTCAACACACTCAAGGGTTCTGAACGAGTACGCAGGAATTCTATACGTCCCCCGACACCAGTATCGTTGGAGCGCAAGGGCAAGATGCTCTCGTATCCCTGGTAGGAACCATCGGCAGCGGCCTAACTTGGAGCGGAAGCGTCTTCGTGAATCCTATGATTCGTAGGTTTGACAACGTGAAGTTCATCTCCTTGGTCGGAGCATTCATCATGAGTCTCGGCCTCTTCTCGGCGAGCTTCTGCACTCAGGTGAGCCTGTCGTCAGTGCTTCTCAACATGTCCTCCAGACTGATGCTGTCAAATAGCTGTGGCAATTATACATCACTCAAGGGCTGCTCTACGGGATTGGATCGAGCATGTATTATTTTCCCATCATGTCCCTCACCCCAGCCTACTTCGACAGGAACCGCGGCGCAGCGATGGGCATAGTTCTCGCGGGCAGCGGCGTCGGCGGTTTAGTGCTTTCCCCCGTGTTCCACACGCTCCTTACCCGCCTTGGTATCGGTTGGGCTCTCCGTATCCTTGGCATATGGAACTTCCTCCTCGGCATCCCTATCTCTAGCGTGCTGACCAAGAAGCATGGAGCAGCCGCAAGCGTTTCCGGGCGTACCCGAGTCAGTATGGCTATGATTAAACGGGGTACATTTATTCTTCAGGTAAACAGCTGCAGCTATGAATATCTGACTGGACGCGACTGACTGCGAAGCACAGTCCCTTGGAGCCCTTCTACAAGCGGCTGGCAACATGGTTCCGGTGTACTTCCTCACCACGTACTCGGTCGCCGTGCTGTCGTATTCGAGTTCAACCGGTAGTCTGCTCTTGGCTGTAAACACCGCCGTGAACAGCGCAGCACGAATTGGTATGGGTATTCTTGCGGACCGCGTGGGACGGCAGAACACTATGATCCTTAGCGTGAGTTCATCACGCCCGTTTCTGTGCCTCGGATCTCCTGGAATGTACAAATGGCAGGTTCTCTTCTCTGGAGTCGCAGTCTTCGCTCTGTGGTATGACTCCGATCGCGCTCGCTTCCTTGCGTTCGTGGTGTTCTATGGCATCCTTGCCGGAGGATATAATGCGCTCCTGCCAACCACGATAACGGAAGTCTATGGCGTCCAGAACTATTCCAGCGTGAACGCGTTCATCTACTTCATTCGCGGTCTCGGAGCTCTGTTCGGCGCCCCCGTAGCTGGCCTCATCCTCGGCAGCCATCGACGCAGCGTACGGTTCACAGGAGACACGCTTGCCAACATATCTATGTTGAAGAACCGCTATAATGAAGTTGCTATCTTCGACGGGGTGCTGTTACTGGCTGCTGGGGTGTGCGTGGCGTATGTTCGCTGGTTGGATGCTAGAGACAAAGGGGGATGGTCGTGGAAGGCTTAACACCAGAGGAATCTAGACCTAAAGTTAACGTTGGCCTCATGTGGAGTTCTCCGTCGCATGCGGTCTCGGATGTTGAATGAGTTGCATGGAAGATCACGCGAGCTGTAGGTTCTCGGTATGCAACGATATAACTTCATTCCTATATATTCGCATATATGCACAGACGAAACAAAGGATGTTTGTCCCAAAACTACGAGCACGACCAAAGGCAGTCAAGAGACAAGGGTCGGACTCAACTCTACAGGGACGAAGTAAACTCAATGCCTTGTGATCCCCCTGGCCTCATGACGAGGTCAGAAGGCAAAGCGATCGAGTAACGTCAATTTTCCACGACCGTAACAGACACAACACGTAGGAAAACAGTGAAGGGCCTTGACTTGGTACGTGGGATGATGCAATACGACAAGTTTTGTCGTACAGGATTTCGTATATGGTACTCACAAGGCTTGCAGACGATACTGTGGCTCTTCGTATACAACCAGAAGCACACCGTGAACGGAGAGTGATCTTTCCATTGCCTGAAGACCGACAAACGGGAGGAGGAAGAGAAGATACTACTTTTAGGCGCGCAATCTCTGCTTCATAAGGCCTCGCTTCGTTCCCACGGTCTCATGACTCCATTGGGACCGAATGCCGAAATCACCGACTCCTCGTGTATCTTGGACGACGACTTGGGACTTGTCCACTCAGCGCGTGTATACACCAGATTCGCCGAGAAAACATCATGCGCATACATAAACCTCTTTGCTGGACCACCGTTCCCTCTAAATCCGAAAGCGTTCCAGGGTCACTGGAATTGGCATAGAAGTCGAATTATCAAGCATCCCCGAGTCACCGTCATGACTATCCGGATACATTCCAACAGAATCCAGAGCTGGCAGCGCTACGTTAGCCTCATTGAAAGTGCACGGTATACATTCTGCCCAATGGCATCAAAAATATCGGTTGCGATGAGAGTCAGCCTGCCATAGGCCTTGTGACTTGCTGCACTGAAATGCGCCTTCTACCATAGGTCGTCGTCGGCTGCAAATGCCAAGGATCTTGAAGAACGTCATGTACCGAAGATGAAGGTCCTTACCGCTGCCAAAGGTGCAACCCCCGATTGAATCCAAGCCGCCGGGAATGGGTGTTAGGCCCATCGTGTAGCGCAGTCCGAGTTCCCTGCGCTCCGTGGGCGTCGTTGATCAGTTGAGTTCGAGCTCAACCTGCTCTTCGACGTGAATCAGAATATCTCATTATACGTGAATCATGGACTAAACAAAGAAGTACTCCTCGGAATCCCAGGATGTCCGTACCATGCGGATACGACCCTGCAGAACGTAAGAACCGACCTGTCAACTGCATTCATCCAGGCTCGGTTGCTTCTTACCTTAATTCAAGCTCTAGCCTTGACGAGGCTACACGATAGTGTCACCGTCGGCACCTGTGCCATACGCCCAAAACCATGCTCCGCAGAGCATCAGATTACACCACGCACAAGGTCAACCTAATGCAATCCAGCATCCCAGTACCTCGTGCCTGTGGCATTGGATGCTCAACAGGGCACAGTCCGGTGGCCCATCATCTTCAATCGTGGCCAAGCGATTCGTACGTATGTCATGCCTCTCAGATAGCCTCGTAATGCATGAACCGCTAAAAGGTGTGCATAAATATAGCCTTTCCAATTCAATTCCCGCATTTTGCGATAAGCGACGCTGATGTATGCAGCTCCTGCCACTCGCTAAGTGAGCTTAACAGCACCCAGATTGTCGCATCCAGATCACTGCCCAAGCCACCGGTAGTTTTAGAAAGGCAGGGAGTATCGATCAGACTCGACGGCCAATGAACCTTGGTGCGAGTAGGCTGAACGTGCCCGTCCTTCCCTGTCAACTAAGCGCGGTACGTATCAATTCTTTTCCCGCACCGAGGCCTGCCGCTCACCGTCATGCCACGGATGCCGTCCTGTCATAACGTCCATGAGAATGCAGAGAGCTCCGGGACACACCTTCCTTTTGCTTATCCTTTGTGGGCGCACTTCCCCACGTTTCCGCTGGGGTGTGCGAGCCATCCGGGGCTCGGTGTCTCCTGAAACGTCATGGCTGGGCTGTAAACCAGGAACCTCCACCCTGTACGTATTGCTGATGTCCCCCAAGCGCTACAGCTCTTGAACGCCTGCAGTTCAGCTGATCAGACCCTGTGCATGCTGCACCGGTGGTACGTTCTCTCCTGCGGCGTTGACTGCGGTTACGGCTGGAATGCAGGTCGCCATCCCAAGCACGCGTACGGTGATCACTAAGCTGGCTGTGGCTGCCAGTGCGTTCTTAGCCACAATGCAGACATGCTCCAAGGATCAGAAATCCATCGAAAATGCCCAGATCCCTCAGCGACCGACATCAGCGGAAGACCCTTGCGCACGCATAGTAAGTTGTATGGCATGCCGAGCTCGGAGCTGACCAGACTCACTACTACCAGTCCACCGCTAGCTCTCACAACTCAGCGGACTCAAGTGCGAGGCCGCCTCACACATTCATCTCGCTTATTCGTATTTAGCGGGAGGTGCGATTCCCCCGGGTCAACGTTCAGCATTGACATTTGCAGTGTATTGCAGCGAGCCGAAGCCGTACCGTCGGGAGACGTTCACACCCTCCAAGATGCAGGCGGTATACTCAACGTAAGCCAACGTGTCTCCAAACAACTTCTCTCAGCCATCGCGAATGCCACCATATCCGTCTCGAAGTCTTCTGGACATTCCAGACAGGACCTCGACGTCATACACCACCTTTGGAGCGCTGTAAACCCGCAAGACACGCGTTTCATCCTTCGCCCACTTACTACATCCTCTTCGCAGGTCAGCGCGCCGCTTTGCGCAGCACAGAGAACGAGCATCCAGCCCACGCCAGGCCGAACCATAGGGTCCTCTGTTACCACACCGGGACCGGCCTTTTTGCCACCGTACGCACCACGCAATTCCCATTCACATGTCGTCTTTTGCCCGTCTAAGCGACATCTTGGGGAAGGTTCGCAATCATCCGATCAAGCCTATCATCGCAAAGAAACTGCAACTGAATTGCCTTACTCCGCTTCGTCGACGTCTAACGAGTCCCCTCTTCGTAGGACCCTTTTCGCTCATTCACGACCCGCTACTTTCACATCCCGCTTCCGACTTGTGACCAGAGCCCTGAACGGAACTCGTCGTCAGTCACGCATCGACATCTGGACGAACTGGATATGCTCACGATCGCCACCGACTTTCTGACGTATTCGTACCGGCAGCCTTTGTCCTCGCTGGCAGCTCGCGCTTTGCGTACACGCGCAGAGTCGCGTGGATCGCCCAGAGCGGGGTGAGAGGCTGCGCACGGACCGGACAGCGGGATCAACGGTGTCCTGATTTGGTCCGCGCCCGTACCAACCGCTTCGTGCGTTGTTTGCGTGCCTCCTACTCTCCGTCGATCTGCTCACCCCTTGGTCATACAGGTGCTACCTTTCTAGCCCAGACACAGAATGTCTTCGGGACTGGGCCGGAGTTCCAGATGATTTTACAAGTCTGGCCGAGGCAAATGTCGGAGTTCACTTGCGGTGAGTTTGTTTCCCGATCATGACGTGGTCGACGCAGAATTATCGCTGTACTAGGTCGAACGAGTCGTTGACCCAAAGTATTCAGGCCAGGTCCTGACTCCTGACGTTGTGCCTGGCGCTGAAATTGTTCGGAATTCTATGTCCATCATGCAGGGGTGACGAAACGGCAAACTTCCGGACATAGGTGTGAAGACAAGACCGCCAAGGCCTACACGAGTATGTGTTATTTGGCTTTCGCTGAACGCTCGGACATGCAATAGTCATAGCTACTTTCAAAATCGGAGCAGCGCGGCGCGTCAGGTGCGTTCCACCATGGTCCTGTCTATTAACTAACAATTCCAGCCATTTTCGGCGTATGAACGGAGGAACTCTGCAAGAACTAGACGTCAAGCCTTGTTCTCTTTCACGGAGCGCGCGAGTCCTAACGGACAGAAGACCTGCTCGCGGCGCCCCACTCCTGAGCTTAGTTCAAGAAGGCTGAAGCGTAAAGCCCTAAATCGCCGTGCGGATCACAGGACAATGGTACATCGCCGCATACGCGCCAGAACATACCGCTACAATGCAGACCGCTTAGCGTGCCGTACGCCACGCACCAAGTGTTCTCTCAGGGATCATCGTCGGATTCACAATACCGAGGAGGAAGTCTACCTAGTGAGACCCCCGACGCCTCCAACACGCCCCATCACGGCTCAGTGCATTGTGAACTGAGTCGAGATGAGGTGGATCCCCTCGGACAAAAGCGCCCCTCCGAAGCCCACTGCACAACACGTCGATCCTTCCGGAGAAGACATCCGCGCCTTCTCGGAGCGCCGGGACATTCATAGCGCCTGTACCCCATGCTCTGGAGACGTCCGGCTTCCGCTCCCGCTTCGACTTGGGGGTGCCAGGACCGAGCTACGCGACTCCGAGCTGCACGAAGCGGAACTGCCAGTGTGGCACGCGCCAGCAGCGCTTACGCGATCGATACGAGCACTCGCCGAGCACTTGAATGCACGAAGCCTGCGGGAGCGCGCACGGGGCGGCGTCACGAGCGGCTGCAGAAGATCGAGGGTCGGAGCGTGGTGGGTGCGTCTGGGGCCGGATGCGCGTGGATCGATTGTGGCAAACGTGCCATTGCTGCTCAGCTGCTCAGCTGCTCTATCGTGACCGCTCGACCGTGCGGCGGCACTCCGTCGGCGCGCGTCCCACGGCGGCGACAGATCATGTGTGTCTGGGCCCTTACTTACACACAGGCACGCAGCGCGGCGTCGCTATGTATACGGTATACGTACGTGACGCTCCGAGCCGCCAAGTTCTGGACGCGTCCCCTTGGACGCCGTTCCGCCGTCACCCGGGGAGTTGTATAAACGACGAGCCGGCGTCCCGGGGCACCTGCTCCAACGTCGTTGGCTGTGACGATCGGCGTCTTACCACCTGCTCCACGGCCAGACTCCTGCGCGAGCCTCGTGTTTGACTCGGTACGCACTATCTGTAGTATCCTTGTAGCTACTTTGCCGCACACAGCGCGAATGCCACAGTCTAGCGCGAGCCAAGGTGCACTTCGGCTGGCGAAGCGTATCGATGCTATCTCAACGTTCGCCGGAGGAGTCACGCGCGCTGACCGCGGCAGGACAAGCCGGCGGGAGGACGAGACCAGCATAACGGAAAGGCCAGTGGCGGCGCGCACATCGAGTGACATGACGACAAACAAAGACAATATAACACCGGGACTCACCACCTCCGAGGTCGATGGCCAGCCACACTTAGTGCGCGCGGACAGCCTATCCGATGCCAACGACCCGAGAGCCGAAACACATCCTTGCATGGTCGCAACCTTGCAGGGCAGCCAGCGGGGGTGCCGAGGGTGCACATGATCAGCCCTCCGCCCTCTCGAGCTCGAGAGATTAAGATCAGCGCGGACGGACGCACACTCGAACGCGCGGAGCGCGGGAGGGCTCACTTTGAGGGAGAAGAGCTCGAGAGCCTCGCCGAAGCAGTGATCGCGCGTATCGGATCGTATATGCGATATCGGCCAGCGGCGCGGCCGGTGTGTGTCCACAGACCACAATCCCGCTGCCAGGGAAGCATGCAGGGAGCAGCAACGGACGTGCCGGTGGCACTAGACTGATGCGGAGGCTCGGGGCACACACATGTGGGTGGCCCCGTGCGCGCGGAGACGTCGACGCGGCCGGAAATGAACGTTGATGGACGGACGCGGGCGGGCGGTTTTATGTACAACAAGGTGCTGGTTTAGGAAAGGAAGATCGTATCCCGTGCATCCCGCGATGATGGGTGTGTACTGTACGAGGGCGGTGTACTTGGTAATACCAGTGGCGAGGAAGGAAACTCGGAGCGGTGCAGGAGGTCGGGTTGGTCAGCAGCGAAATGCGCTCTGATCACGGGGCGTGGATGGAAAGTCTATGTTTGACGGACGCGGACGCACAGGATACAGCGATTGGCGATGAGGGTATGCTTGGTGGGTGGGTGTGAGCGCATAAGGCATATGAGCGCGGTAGTGTACTAAGTCTAAGGGGAGCTGTCCGCGCAAGATGGATATGGTACAGTGATTCAAGTTACCGGGAACCTACCGACTTCTGGGCCAGGAATACGATGTAGCGTACAGTACTCAAGATAAACGTGACAAGATCGTGCTCAAGCCAGGGGAGAGATGGGCATAGTGAGTGCCGCCGGCTGCGAGGGTGACGGAGACGTGGGAAGAGGAGCATGAGGAGAAGGGGCCTCCTCGACGCGACTGAGCGCGAACGGGCCCTCGAGTGGGATGGCGTTGAGGTTGTCGTGGTATGACCGCCACGAGCCGACGAAGTTCTTGTTACCGATTAGGTAGCCTCGAAAGATCGTCTTCAGAATCATGGGCAGGTGCGTCGGAATCCGGACCAGCACGATGAGCCCGTCCCATTTGCGGACGCGGCCGTAGAAGCGGTAGTGGTGCCATGCTTCGCCGTGGCGAGGAAGCACCTAAAGCGACCGAGCAGGCACCTCATGAGCGACGAGGGAACACGCCGGAGCTTGCGTCTCACGTACCTCGCCTGTGATAATGATGTCCTGGATCCCGTTGCACTCGTTTTCGATGAAGTCCTCATAGTCGTTAGGTAGGTCCTGTGACATGAGTTCGTCGACGATCGCTCTCGCTTCGCGGTCATGCTCGAGGCGGAAGCGGTGAGCAGCGATTGGGTCGTCGTGTCCGTCCCCGAAGTAGTAAGAGACATCGGAGTCTTGCGAACTCGAGCTGGAGCGGCGCGAACGCGGAGCCGAATCCGCGTCCATCGAATCGTCGTCCTCATCGTCGATGGCCATCTCCGCGTCCCCGTCGGAGTTATTGCGGCTCGCTTCGCGAAACGCCTCGATGCGTCGGCGGAGCTGCCTCTCGTCCTCTTCGCGATTGTATATGCAGAGGCGGCACCTGTCGGGGTTGTGCGAGTTGGGTCGGCCCTCGACAAAGTCCTCGTAGCGAGAAGTGATGCGAGATCTTGGGAGCTCGACGCGAAGGGAGTTTCCGACATGCCTGTAGTTGAAGGGCTTGGGAAAGTAGGCATTTTGTACATCGTCGCCAAGGCCTCCCGGGAGTGTGCCGGTAGGGATGGGATCTTCGGGGTCGATACAGTGATGCTCCCGGAACTTGACGTACACGGGCTGCTCTGCGACGAGTGGAAACTCGGCGAGCTCTGGCATGTTCTGCGCCTGTACGACGTCGCGGTACCTGAACAGGTCGGGGATCTTGAACCAAACACGAGCGTGAGTCGACGTGAGGTGAGGATGAAGGAGGGGCAGAGCTGCACTACCTGCATGCGGCCGGCGAACATTCCGACGATGGAACCAAAGGTGTATACGACGCCCTTGAGGGGGAGATCGTGACGGGGGTCGTAGCAGCCGGTGAGCCGGTTCCAGTCGTTGTCCAAACTGGCACTGATCGACTTGAGTTCTCTGCGCCAAGAGACGTCATTCTCCAGACGCCGCTGTTCGGGACTAAGCTCCTCCATCCAGTCCCACTTCCCAGGTCGGTACAGACGCACGCCTCTGACCGACGCCCACTCGATAAAGTCGGCCTGTGTCGGACGTACGCCGTCCGCCGGGTCCGCGTGTTCCCGGTCCACTGGCAGCATCGACGGTGGGTCGTACGGTATCGCCTCCGCCAGCATGATGAACACCATCTTCGCCCCGAGCCCTATTAGAGGCGGCATAATGTTCAATGCGCGGCCGAAATGCCAGACCTCCTCGACCACCATGTCGGGGTCGCGGTAAGTCGGGAAGAATCCAAACGGCGTCACATCTTCGCCGGGCTCGGGCAGCGCGTCCTCATCAGGTAAATCGAACCGCACGTCAGGCGCATGGAACGGGTAGTACAGGACCGGCACGAGGGCGAACGGCCTGAGCATATCCATGAATCGACCGCGGCGGTCACCGAGCCTTGAGAGGCGGTCTGCAAGGATGGGCGCGCTCGGTACAGTGCATGGATCCAATGGCTGAACGGCACGCACCTGGGCTCATCGTGAACCAGAGCATCCACACGACGAGGGAGCCGGGAGTGCTGTCTATCGGCCACCCAAGGTTGGACTCCCGACCCGACCAGAGGCGTACCTCCATGAAGCGGTCAATGAGCGTGTCTATGTGAGCGTAGAACATCAGATGCTCGTAGTTCCGGCCGTCATTCTCGAGAAACATGAGATAGGCAGTCCAGAGGTCTGAAGTGAGGTTGTGCGAGTCCAGGTCGCCCTGACGCAGCCTTTTCAGGGCGCTAGTCTGTTTCATGAGTTGGAACGCGAGTGCAGAGTTATTGATCGCGTTCGCGCCAAGCCTGCGCACGGCGGCGCGAGTATCGAACTTGCGGCGGTATATGCGCGCATAGAGGGCTTTGCGGTTGGCTCTGAGGACATTGTAGATGTATTGGCATACACGAAAGAGAGGAGGTAGGTCGCGGGGAGGGCCGAGGATGTCGATTGTAGCGACTTCAAGGAAGATGGCGAGGATGACGTCGTGGGGGAGGCGCGAGCAGAAGGCAGACTGGGGTTGGTGGTAGATGGAAGAGGCCATGAGTAGGTCCAGAGCCGGGGACGGGGCCTTGTGCTAGGCGGGACGGTTGAAGGGGCGCATGGCGAAGAGGATGGAGGGAGCTTTATCTCTCTCGGAGAGAAGGGGAGGAGCGTCTAAGCAGGCTTGGTGGGCAGCTGGCGGGGCGGAGAAGAGAGCGAAGCTTGTGAGCAGCAGTCTGAGTCTGGCCGAATGCGCGCGACCCGCGACCGTCGACCGGAGTTGAATCTGACATCTTTCCCCATGTCACGTCTACCCGTGACATCCAGATCTGATCGGTCTCTCTCTCCCCCTTTTGGCAACTCCTCAAGTCTCCCTACCGGGCGTCTCTCCCACCCCGTCCTCTCCTCCTCCAACGCGCTCGACTCGCCACCGCGTTTGGCCTGCCATACTCCCTCTCGACGTCCTCTTTCCCCCTATCGCCCTATCTCTACCCCAAACACGAGAAGAGCCCGCCTCCTCTTGGTTTAATTTGCCCGCTTCTGCTCTTTCTGCAAGTCGCCGCGGCCGCTTTCGGTCACCTATCACGTCTATTCTTGTCTTCTCTCTCCCTGCCGTATGCCTATCCGAATCTCACCATCCCTCCCAGCGCAACCAGCACCTGCCCCTCCCTCCGGCGTACGAAGCCAGTTCTCTCTCCGCTCTCGTTCCTTCTGCGCCAGTCTTCGCTCCCCTTTTCCCTTTCTCCGCCGCTTAGCTCTCTTCTCTCCCGTCTGTCTTCTCATCAATCCCGACCACTTGGCGGCATACGTTGCCGTCCCCCTCCTCCCTCCTTCAGTTTGCCCACGCTTGTCTATCCAAAGTCCCTTGCCTAGCCCCGCCTTCGGGGCTCCCGAGCCAATTACCGTAATCAGCTCGCCGTTCCCGCACCGCTGGCATGTCTCCTGTCGGGCTCTCACGCAAGCGTTGTGCTACCGTTATGTCGTCACTCCCACCCTTCATTCCATCTTCCGGCGTTCCGTCCCTCTGAGCCATTTCACCCGTCAGCCTAGCGATAGCAACTGCGTACTGCGCCCTGATTCAGCCAGCGTCCGGTACGAACATCACCCTGCCTTGACACATCCAGCCCTGGCAATGAAGCTCGCGCATCGCTGACGGCATTTACGTGTACTTTGGAGTTGTAACAAGCTCTTCTCTCGCAGCAATGGAAGCCGCACAAACAAGGCTATGCCAAACGTCGTCTTTTCTCAGCCTTGTCCGAAGCCTCGAACCCGAACGACCGACCGACAATGTTTGAACAGGCCAGCATGGCCACGCCAAGACAGCAAGACTGGGGCTCTCGCTCTCTTTGACAGAATGTGCCTATGCATTCTCCTTTTCCGCAAACGGGTTCTCAGGCTGCCTCGTCCAGAATCGAAGCACTTTGATGATCCTGCACATATGAACGTCGTGCAGCCGAAAGTCGATCGGTTCATGAGAGGACCTTACCGTCGGGAAGTCTACATTTCAACGTGCGCTTTGTGGATGCTTGAGGATCCTGATGCCGGGCGTCACCGCGGGTCCCTAAGCGCGGAGTAGCTCCCGCGTTGACGCGGTGACGGCGTCCAAGACGAGGGTTTCCTGGTGTGCCAGGAAGACCGAAAAGTCGTAGCCCTGCATCCAGCTGGTGCACCCTCCCTCGTGCATCGACCGTCAGCTGGATGATCCTCGTCGCGGGCGTTCCTTGGATCCAGTGTGCCCACAGCTCTTCCCCCGCGCGCGCCAAGTTCGCGCCTGTGCGGCTGGGCTTGATCCCCGCTCCCAGATCGCGCAGACGCGCCCGCCTGGACTCGCGCGCCTCGTCGCATCAGTGGTAGGGTTCATCGACTGGTCGCATTGTACGCTTCTCTCCGCTCGTTCATCAGCCCTTGAAGTCCGCTCTCCCCTCCCGATCATCCCCCTTGCCTGCCCCGCGCTCGCATCGCACACCGCATGGTCACCTCTTGGGTCCTCGCGCTCTTGAGTTCGCGCCCACCTCGCCGTGCATGGCCGTCCGCAGTGGCCTGAACAAATTTAGCTGAAGCCCGCCTCGCGGTGCCTGTGCAATGCGAGAGGCGAAGCCCGAAGCAGAGATATCGATGTATCTCGGCGCCGCTGCGCCTACCTCCCGTTCCTTAATAACGTGACGCGGTGGATGAGACGCACGAGCGCAAAAGACGAAGGGCCCTTTCCCTATCGCACAACCATTACGTCTCCAGTACGACACCCACCTTCAAGCTGCTTCTGCTACCCTGAGTCGGCCGCGGAGACCTTGCACTGGGCGCAGATGCCGTACGGCGGCGGCCTTGCGGGCGGTCTCCGACTGCGGGTGCCCTCTATCGTCCACTATCTGCTTGGTAGACGGCTTGTCGGATGACCGCAATGCGTTTGCCCGCGACCGCGGGTGGCGTTGGGGAAGCCAACAGCGGCGAACTGTTAGCGAGCGCATCCGGGCAGCCTCGTTGACGTAGGTATAGGCGAGCACTGGCAGCTGTATCGCGGGAGGACCCTTCACAAGCCCGGCATAGTGATACGCCGCGAGATCTGGCGCGGGTAAGTGAGTTATTCATCGGGCCCTAAGCTAAGGCTGATGATGATGTGTGCGATTACGGGGCATCGACTCGGGTCACGGCGAACGTGTCATTTTAGCTCTATGCGGTTCGCTTTCTCGCGGGAGCCTGGGCCATGGCAAACGTTAACCGGTGCGAGGCTGTGACGACTGTCGCGATTCCTGCTGGGAGACAGCCCGGTACGCTTTCCTTACTCTATGCGGGCAAAAAACAAACCGGCCTCCGTCGAACGTGCACCTGTGAAGCCACCTTACGCTCGCAATTCCGCCGACGGCGCCCTTTGTTAGTGCGTCGTCTGTCTTGCACCATCAAGTGGTACGTTACCGTGTCAGCTACTGCATCCGCCGCGACGTGGCCCCGTCGCACGTCTGCACTGTCACTGCCCCAACCCATACAGCACGCAAGGCTCGACCCCCAGCGCAGTCTACCTATATCGTCCGGTGTGCAAGCGGCATCGTTCATACTTGCCTAATTCGTCCTGTTCGGATACGCCACAAGGGTGTCGTGCCACGCGAGAAAGGGCGTACCGCATACTCTCCGCCTAGGTTGGTGGCATCACTCGCGCGTGCGCCTCTTTATGTCAGGTCGTGTCTGTTGCTTATGCCGCCTATCTACTGCGCAGGGGACGTACGAAGGACGTTGAGAAGACGACGCCGTGGTCTCCTTCCGATGTTCGGTATTTGCATTTATCCCGTTTTGCACACAGGCTGCAGGGCGGCGGCGGCGGTCTAGTCTCGAGTCAGGGCGTGGCAGCTCTAGCGCAATCAGTGTGGTAAGTCTTGCATGGTTCATTTTTAGTACAGATAGCAGTGCCGCGCAGTCAAGTTTCTAATCTGCGTTGCTCAGAACTCTACGCCCCCGTCGGTCGACACCCCGAGTCGGGGACCGTCCTCGGCGTTGCAATAAGCGGAGACCCGGATTGACCTCGCTCTTGCTGTTCTTGGGTCCCCGCAAGCCGAACACGAAGATGCACACGGTCTGCGGTGATGCCGGTATGACATCACCGTTCGTCTTCGAGCCCTCGTCTAGGACTTTTGCTCGCCGTCTCTTCCTCGACACTCACGTCGACGCTCTTCTTCGCGCACTCATCTTCCTCGCGCGAGCTCAGACGGGCGATTTTCGCATACCCACTCACATCGCCCGCGTGCCGATGGGCGATATGAATGCACGGTGAGTCTCTCCATCGCTGCGCTTACGGCTTGGCTGATATCCGAGCCGACCTCCTGGACCTACAGTATAGACTCGCGGGGACCTCGCTGCCCGAGACTGCCGCGCTCGCTATTCGTTTGCTCAACGTCGAGCGCGGTCCCAGGCATTTCATCGGCCCTTACGGGTGGACGTGTGCTGGATCATACGCCTCAATGAGCTATTAAATGGGCGCTCCGTCATTTCTCCACTGTGGCCACCGATCGTGGATGTGGTCGACCACCGGTGGTACATCATTGGCATTGCGCCCCACGCTCATCCCCTTTCCGAGAAGCCTATCGCGTCCACGGGAGTCGCTCGCAATGGCATGCGATCGCGCCCATGCCAGCGCATCCTTCGGGACCATTTGGTCAGCCTCTACACAATCTCCCAAAGTTCATGAGAGCGTTTCTCACATATGGACAATTCCCAAGCTTCGGCGACATCCCCAGCTTACTACTCTGGCACGCCGTTGTCCACCGCCGGCGAAGCGGTCGCTCAACCGTTCCCACCCGCACAGGGTCTTCTCTGCGACCTGTTCCGCACATCTGGTATTCTGCCGACGACACGCGCATATACTCTTCTTCTGTTCTGTTGTGATGACCCCTTCGATACGCCGGCAGCGTGACTCTCGGCGCACAAGCGTCAAGAGACCGTCGGCTCCGACTGAACGCCTTGCTCCGCTACTCCGATAGCCGACTCGTTGACGTCGTCCTGGGTCCTCGATCATGAGAAGCGGCATGGCGATCGCTCGTTCACACGCGCCTACAGTGCGGAGGGCGGGGTACTGCTCCTCTCTTTGCTTCGCACCGTTGTTCAGTCGAGAGCGGGCCTAGGTGGCATGCTACTGGCACTGGGTGCTCATGACGCTACTCTTGCACTCCGACCTGGGGAAAGCTTGGGTGCCGAGCTGCAATCCGCAATTCATTCTCGACTGCTTATTTGTAATTGGCCCGCGGCAAGAAGTCGCTCGACCTTCGCGCATATCTGAAAGAGCACAGGGTCCGATCCCTGTTATGTTGTTGCGTGCAAGTGAGGCGAGAATTCGAGGGTCCCTGCGTAATCCTTGCCCAAGGTATTTCTTCTCCGACATCCGTGGAAAGCGTCCGGATACCTTCACCACTCGCTACGACTGCGACGGATCGCAGGGTTGCAGATTCGAGGGCGCCAGGGATGAATTGACCAAGGTCCGGGATGAAAGGTGTGTGCACAGCTCTCTGCTGAGGCCGCCGCGCTAACCACTCACTTACTGCATCCCTCTCCACCCAAGACGGCGTCACGTACAGATGCGTTATTGCCTACCAATTCAACTGTAGCTATCGATCAAACGCACCTTCTTAGAGTGCGCGCTGGTCTGTCCTTATCTCCCTTCTCGTATGCCGTGAATACGAGGCGACGGTCGCAGGCACATCCTGTCCTCGTCATGTGTTGCCTGCATGGTTTTCATATCCGCCCTCCGAGTCCGACCCGCCCTATTCTCCTGTCAGGACAGAAGCGTTCCCATACTCCGCAAGCCACCGTGCGTCAGCCCGCCGCCACATTCGTCCCAGACGTCAACGGATCAAGCATCGCTTCATGTGGTTGGCCGCTCAGTGGTTCAGTACCTTCTGGCGCCAGATCCTATCTCATCTACGGCGACGCCTACACATGGGACTCGGCCCGGACGACTTGCTAGTCGACTCGAGCTCCGGGACACACAAGCTCCTTCGATTATCGACGTATACTGCAGGTGACGATGTGGCTCCTCCTGTGCGTGAGTGCGGCATATTGTCTCCCTGACTGTAAGTTCTCGTTTAACTCGCAAATAGGTTGTCCACACTAAAGAATTCCTTGATTAGAGTGCCCACCCCACGCTGTGCTGTACTCGATGACGCTCCTGCCCCTGACGTCGTGGTCTTCGATCGGAAACAACAGGGCCGGAGCATCAAAGGGAAGTATGGATTCGTCCAAGACACGTTGCCCTGAACCATTCAATCAAGCAGCGTCCTGAATCAGGCGGCTGTTTCAAGGTTGTGTCGGACCAGTAAGTGTGCGCATCATATCCACTTGAACCCTTGTACACGCTCGACGGAGCGCCGCGACCAATAACCCAAAGCGACCTGCTCTGCCTTCCGTCGAACTCGCCCCTGGCTTCTGCCATCTCTCTTGTCGAACCTTCCTCGGCGCCAGCGCGCCTTTGTCCACGCGTCCATCAGGTTGTGTGTCTTCCAGCGCTCTAGCCACAACAACATTTCATTCAGGGGCCAATCACTACCCTCGCGTGGATGGCGGGAGAAAAAGCCAGACGCCTTGGCGTTGTATCAATCGCCTGGTCAACGCCTGGGTTATGTGTCCGCACCAGCCCTGCCCTGAGGTACGAGCCTGGGCAAATATGTCGTGACCGCGGATGCGCGCTCACCGTGCGGGTGAAGACCGGGTGTGTCGGGCTGCCTGGACCCTGCCTGGCAGGTGTTCGTGCGTAGAAATATTCTGGCTGAATCCTTTCTCCCCTCAGTAACCGTGACCCTTCTGGCCCGCCTCGAGGGCATCCCCACTGCGACGGCAACGGATCAGAAGGGTAGGAACGCGGTGCTCTGGCTCTCGCGTCCCACTCGTGCTGTCGCCTTTGGATCACGGCTGCGGTCGGTCAAGACTCCACCCGTGCCTCGAAAGACACGGGGAACATGACAGGAAGGACAAGTGTAACTGCCAACTTCGCACCGAGGACAGCTCGATGCCCGTCGTGGCAATTCATCGCAGCAATGGAAAGGCTACGATGGGCCGATGAGCAGCGGGCTCGTCGGCGAAGACTTCGATGGCGACGCCACCGCATTGCAATACACGTAGTTGCGCCCTCGAGGCAGGCGGGTAGCTCACAATGTAGTCTCTATCATCACAGTAAGAAATCGCTACCGCGCTATATGAACGAATTGCGCTCATCCTCTAGTCACAGGCAATCGCGGGCAACTGCGATCTACCAGCACCCTGGCGAGAATGGACCTTAGCCTGGTCTGGGCGGCACGCGTTACTTGCGAACGGTTCTCCTACTCCACTTTGGCAGACAGCACTTCTGGCCGATCTGTACCAACCCGCTTTGGCAAGTCTTGTACGAGCTGCCCAAAATGCGACTTCTACTTGGTAGCCAAGTTATGCCTAATGCACCGGAGCGCCCATGGTCGAAAATACCCTACAAACTCGACGGAGAACGCTGAACGGGAAGCTCGCATCCTGAAAGACTTCTTGACGTCGTCACTCGAGCGCTGGTTCCTCCATACCATGGGTCCTGTACGTAACCCTCCACTATGATTGGGTCTAGACTCAAATTCCCGTTCCCAGCGCGTCGCTCAGAACATCTGCTCAAACCCACTGTGTTGATGCTCATGCAGGGTTGCGTTTGGTGGTGTTTCATGAAGCCTCTTTGGGACACAACCGTGCCCCTTGCCGCATACTCGTCGGTCGAGAAGGGTTGCAAACGCCGGTCATCCCGTAAGGCGAGCAGCTGCCTGTCTCAAGAATTTGCCGTGCATTCCTGTCCGCATGGTCCGTGAAGTAGTGCAGCACACTCGGCTGCCTTTACCCGTCGACAATGTCGACGCATGAGCCTGGTCGCCTCATTGCTCGGCGGGACGCAGCCTTACCTTTTTCAAGCACAGGCGTCCCGGCCCTATGGTCATTAACGGTAAAGTCTACTCTAGCCATCGCCGGACAATCGGGATTGTACAGATCATGATAGCCCGTGTGGATTTGGCCTTGTCGCCTCATCGAGGGCCGATATGCCGTTCTCTCTGCCTTGTAGTCTGACAAGCGCCGGCCGCCAGTACCCCCCTCATTGATACGCCCCCATGACCAGGCTTCAAGTGGCCAATAGTGCGCTGTACGATATGCCAACCGGGGCAGAGGCACCGGTGGCCACGCCCGCTTCTCAGGGCTCGCCGCTTGTGCCATCCCGTGACTGACGACGCATATTCGCCATCAGGCTACAGACGGATGAGTGCCCTTCTCAACGCCATGACTTCCCCACCCTTCGCCTCCGGTCAGGTGGCGGGAGAGCACGAGCTGCAGTGCTTTTGCTGGACGGCCTGGCCATGCAGCCACGGGTCCCGTTTGGGCAGTCGCGTTCCGAGGGGCGTAGTCTGCCCGCTATGTTCAGAATGCCGTCCCCAGAGACATGGGAATATGGGAATGCCACTGCACTAGGCGAGCTGAGAAGCCCCCGTGTAGGCCTTGACTTGCGCCGCGACCGTTAACGTAATAAGCGCACGACACACCGGCCTGTTGACTACCGCGTTCCTGTCCAGCTTGGACAGCACCTCATTTCCCGAAACAATTCATTGGCTCACCCCTCGCGATCATATTGTTGGAGGATTACCCAGGATCACTGGTGAGTGACCTAAAGATCGCATTCCCATCAATCTTGCGAAATCGACTATCTGCTCACTGGCTTGGTCAATTTAATATAGTGGAGCGTAGATGCTACGAGGTCGTTCACGGCTGCCTGGGAATTGAACGCTGCTCTGCGTCCGACTCTCCTTATCTCTGCGTCTTTCGTCGACGTTCCCGCCGCGCTTCTCCCGTCTCACATGTCTCAGCGAACGCATGCTGCGCCGGCTACAGCCTCAACGTTCACTCCGTACCATTCAGTGGTCAATTCTGTACATATTGAGAAGAGCTTCGCAGGCTTCCCTGTCATCGAATGCGACAAGAGAAAGTCCCTACGAGCACTGGTACGGAGACTCTGGGCACACCGAGCACTAGGCGTCTCCCTGGCGAGAGCCTCACGGCTTTGCAGCTTCGCTGCTACTCTCAATGCGTCAATGAGCTATACGTTTGTGTTGTACGCGCTGCCAGTAATGTCTGGGATGGAGCAGACGTCCTCCCCCTGATTGACCGATCGGTTGGGATACTAGGCCCTCATGAGGCCTTTCTCACGTCGGAGTATTCGACTCAATCTCCCAAGCGGCAATGTGCCTGCCCAGGGTGCCGCCGTGCCGACGGGGACCGTTCCATCCAGGATCCTGCCGTCCCTACGGCCGTCTTCCCGCTGTATCGCTCGCCAACTCGAATTTACGTGCAATCAGTCGTCACAATTACAAGCAACCGTGCTGGAAGACAGCTTTCCCGTTGGCCGTGACCTCGGTTGACTATGCGGCGTCGGACGTCGCAAGATTCGTGACCATACTGATTCTTTGGAAGAGACGGTGGAAGTCAGTAATTCTGGTCAGGAGGTGCCTGAGCACAGCATTCGCTCATTTATCTCGGTACTACATCGTATTCCATCTCATTTCGGGACCGGCTGGGGCCAACGGCGAGTCCAGAGGTGCGTCGCAGACATTCTGGACGGAAGTTCTAGTATGCAGATAATAGGCCGAACAACACGGAAGTATTGCTCGCCGTTGAGGGTGATGTGATGCATAGGAATCAGATAGGTATTCATGCTGCGGGTATCACCACGTCCGCCGTGTCCGTACAAGTACAATTGCCATACAAAGGAACCTCAATCTGCAAGACACCGAACACGATCACGATAGACGGAGAAGGGCTCATGCGAGGCCTTCACGAGGTCGTCGCCAACGTCTGCTTCCGAACCTCGTCGTATCGCGCACCCTCTGCCTCGGCGCGCTCGATATGCTTGACCAGCTTGTCTTCACGCGATTGCAGCCGCTGCTCCATGCCGAGAATCATCAACCGGACCTGCTCCAGGTAAGCCATCGTCGCCTCAGCGTTCGCGCCTTCGCCCTGGGACGATGTAGCGGGAGGTGCAGCAGAGGATGGTGATGGAGCCGATTTGCCTGGACTGATGAGGCTCGAGGCACGAGCGTGGAATGTTGATGTAGGAGTAGACAGGTCCAAGTTGGTCTAAAGGAAGGGAAGGCGCTGAGGGCCAGACATAGAATATGCATTCACGGCGACTTACCTGCCAGTTTGCGCCTGCAAGTTTCTCTAGCTCACGCTCAAGCATCTTCTCTCGAGCCTTCCCCCTATCCACCGTATCGTATGTGAACAATATGCAGATGTGACGAGGTGACGGAGCGTACCTCTCGAGTTCGGCCATACATCGCTCGTTCTCTCTTTGCGTGCCCTGCAGCAATATCTCCAAGTTGGTATACTCCTTCTCGAGCGCTTGGACGGTCTCCAAGGGCGGTCGTTGGGCGAGTTGTGCCTGCAAAGACTGTATCTGTATCTGAAGCTGTGGCCATTTACGTGAGATCAATATAGGGATATTAGGCACTATAGGTTTGCACGCCACACACCTTGTCGCATTCCCTGCCCTTCTCCAATAATTGCCTCCGCAGGACGTCTTCCACAGACTCGTCCTCCTTCAAGACTCCAAGATCGTCCGCACCCGGGGCGAGCGACGCCCGGGCGTAATGCCTGACACTTTGTGCACGGCGCATTCCTGAGTAGGTCTGAGATAGATGGGTATATGTTCGAGCTTTGAGAGCGTTGCGACCGATATGGCTTGAGGGAAGCTCCCGGGGCACTCGGTTCAGCCACTCGGCGTCGAGAGGCAAGTTCAACGCGTGTAGTGCACGTGATTTGCCACAGACGCGCTTGATTGCGGCGCGTCACGCCTTGGGCGCTTCCACTGAACGTCTCAGTCGACGTCGCTCAGTACTCAGTGCCAAGCCTGTGGCAAAGCTGCGTACACCTCAAGCCTTTCCAGCTTGGCAATCGTAGGTTGTTGACAGCGCCGTTCCAGTCATCCTCGATGGGGATACAGTACCATGGTACATCAGAAATGCATTGCTTTTCATCGAATACTACGCCGAAACAGTGATCACGCTCCTGATCGGCCGTTAGGTCGAAAAGTATGTCTCGAATCCGCCATGTATTGAAGAGATGAGGTTATGCAAAGCTCCAGAACAGCTGTTTGATGGGTGCGACGTACTTACCGCGGTAGCCTCTCGCCGGTGTAATGGAGCCGCAGGACTGCGGCCAAGACGGTGTAAGCGACGCGGTCCATCAGAGAATGTCAGTGCTTTTGCTCGACGATCTGGGGATGCGGTACGTAACGTTACAAGATCCCGCGCGCCCCGTCTTCCGAGCGGTACCTTTGACCTGGTCAGTCTCCTGGACAACGGCGGGCAGGACGGGACCCGGGTGCAATGGTAAACTCCTGATGGAAGGTATTCGAGCTGCGGTTCTACCCAGTGTTGGTACCCCGAGTTGAAGGTTAGAAAAGCGGAGTTTGCATACGGAGTCAAGGATTGACGATGAATTGCAGACTTTGTCTGGATGGCGGTAAACGCTCAGAAAGCTTAGGGTTGGTACCAACAGTCAGTTATCAAACAAGCTCGCGCGTACTACTTAGCATTCAGGGAAGACCGACGGCTGTAGACTATCGTTCACAAGCTGTGACATTTAGTCAGTGCATAATGACCTGCCGAGAATCGCAGAAAATTGCCACGCATCGTCGCAATGGACAGATGCTGCAGACTCGCTGACACCGCAGTCCCGTCTGCGCGAGCTGAGCAGGGTCGCTCTGAGTATGAGTCAATACTCTTGAGCTTAACAAAACTCTGGCAGAGCACGTGCGTTGGAACCACCCCCTGCCCAATCCATTGTCAGCAACTACAGACAGGGTCGAGTACGATTATGACCTGTCACTCACTGACCATGAACACTGGCGGTCTCGTCCAAGAGCAGCCTGAGTGAACCAATGCAATCGCAAAGTTGTATGTTACGTTCGGCGGAGTTGATAACTTTGCTCGACCATCTATCCTCAGGCTGGCAGATGGATGCTCCTACTTACATGGCATAGTACTGCATTGCCGACTGTCGGATTCAGATAGTGCTTACGGCGCACCCCCACGCATGTACTCGGGCATAGGCCCATGGACCCAACAATTCGCCGCCAGATCCATGAGACCGTCAACGATGAGCGATACCACGTCTGCACGCCTCCACCGAGAGATCGGCGCGTAGACCACAAGCTGATTCATCTAGTGTATGTAGATGACGATGTTCGGCCCGTAGTGCTAGGTAATGCTCTTCTAAGCTTTCCGCGAATATGGTGAAGTGGCTTACGTCCGAGCATAGGTCAACAGGCGGCAGATAGCGCCAGAAGGCGTATGCGTTCCCGGCGAGATCCCCGAGTGTCGCCCTTCGACCCGGCGGTGGAAAACCGGTTCTGATTGACTGGTAGAGGGATAGGGAGTTGGTGATGATGCGTCCGGAATTCAAGATCGCGTACCAGAAGGCCAACCTCGTGCAAGGACCCATTCGGCAGGCAGCCCAGATGCTGAGCTGCAATCCGAATGTCCATTGGCCTTAATCATGGGAAGCCGGCGCATAAGGCTAGATGCGCGATGTTCCCTATATAAATACTCACGTCAGCACCGTCATGCGCTAACATAATGCACTGGCACACTTCACCTTCTAGCAGCTGCCAAGCGCGTCCGCGGACTCAGACAGCACACAAGCTCTTTGCGTTTGATCTATTCGACGAAATCATATGCTGCACTTGGTGATCTCGTAGATGCGTGAGTAATATCGCATACCAAAGTAATGGTATCAAAAACCACCAAGGTGGCTTACATACCTGCAAGACAATACATACCCTGCGTGTCATGATTAGCACTAGAGGTCGGGATGGTAGGTTAATGGGTCACCAGCCCGTCGTTTGTAGGGCTTCAGGTTCCATGGCTTACAGGCAATTTGCTTAGAAAGCCTCAAAAAAACGAGTGAGTTGCAGTACCTATATGATCATGATGCAGCACACTCCAGTCGGTACACAAGGAAATTGAAGGAAAATACTACAACTTCTTGAACTTGTTCTAGTCGGTGTTTGGACCGTTTAAGCGCTCGCACATGATACATCCTTCATTTAGCGCTAGACGCTCGTTCAATGTTCCGAGTCACCATCGTTCTGAACGCATCCTCACTTAGCGCAGCGACTCCAGGCTCAGTGTTACGACTAGTACTTGGTGATAGTATTTCCATATGCATATAGCATTCGCATATTGATTCCTACACACCTCTGTGTTTTTGACTCGAACGTATCTTGCACCACGGCCCCGACCGGAGAACGCGGTATGGACGCGGCACTCAGCACACTGATGTCCCCCTGGCAGTGACTGCCTTCCGGAACAAAAATCGTGAATGGTAGCAACCACTTACGAAGCCAGTATGCTATTTGCTCGATACCCTGGCTTTGATTGACTACCGAGCGTGGTGTTAGAGCAGTTTTCTCCCATTTGTGTCCAGGTCATAACGGTTTCAAGTTGCTATGGACGGAACCCGGGGGCACTCCTGTTTTCCTGCAACTCTGATAACGGTGGTATGTGTTCCATTATCCTAATGTTACCTCTACTCTGGCTGAGGGATCACGGCTGATAGTTCGAGTGCCCGAACACACTGTCTCAGGTTGCACAATACGTGTGAGTGACGCTACCGATCAGGGCCGAACCTGGGAAGCGCTATTCAATCTCTCTCAGATCCCTCACCTACTCACAGGTTTCTACACCGTTGCAGAACCGCGAATCTTACGTCTTCGGACGCTATTCTCGGGGAACTATGCTCAATGAAGGGCGCATCCAGGGTGAACCCGTTTCCCATGGTTCATGCTACGATGACTGGATCTGCAAGGGTCGCTACCTTGAGACTGGTTCCTGAACTATGACAGGCTCCGGGGAGCGCACTAGTGCCGACCCCATATATGCTGCCTACATCAATGGTGTCGTACCTGGACAACCCATGTCCGAGAGCGATGAGACACACTGAGCACGTTCCCATCGACATTCTTTTAAGAACGCTCCGTATTGAGATATGCCGTGTGTGAGTCTGCACATCACCCTCCCTAAGTCGGCTTTCGCTCTAACGCCTCATTAAAGCGTTGGCTTATAGCTAGTCTTCGCCGCAGGTACGAGGATGGGCCTTGGAAGCTGCACGATGACGTCATGCGGGTGTGGAAGAAGAGGGCGCCTCTCCTGCTGAATTGTGGCAAATTGGAGAGATGGAGTGCTCGGTAGTATGCTTACAGCAGCTTGCGATCCGTGCAACCAAGTGCAGCCACAGAGCCCTTGACGTAGTCCTACAAGACTTCCGATGCGTCTGTGCGGATGGAGCTCTTCGAGTCACCGCCCCAGGCGTTATCATCGACAAAGTAAGGCAAGGCATTCCATTCGCTACAGTAAAACGTCGGACGCCAGCGTCCGTCACAAGAGCTGACATCTTCCGAAGGAAATCATACAACTATGCTACACAGAACCATATGTCACCGCCGCCATACCGTCCCTCGGTCGTAGGATATCAAGAAGGTCCATGGTATAGGAGTCTCGTACGTCGTATCGCACCCGGTGCCAGCGGGCTGTAGAGACTGTCGTCTCTCCCACACCAAGGACTTAAAAGCCACCTAAGCAGCCCTCGTCCATGTCGGGGGAAAACGAAGGCGCCCGTCGATCGAGATGCCTCTCGGTCCGCACGAGATTCGGTCTGCGCGGCTTCGTGCGTGGTTTCGTTCGCGGAGAGAGCGGAGACGAACGCGCGACGGGCGGCGGAGAGCCAAAGTCGGCCTTGTCCAGAGGCCGTCGCGGGGCCGGCGCACCCGCAAAGTGGAGTGGTATGGAGTTCGCGAGGGACGCGGACGAACTCGGGTCAGGGGGTGTCGTGACCGTCTCGTCGGACTCATCCGAGGGAGAGAGATCTGGGATGAGCGGAGGTGGAGAGGGTAGGTTGAACTCGGTAGCGGAGGACACGTTGAGGGGCTCAGGTTTGCATGCCTCGTACGCCCGCGGGTGGAAATAGCTCCCCTTGATCATGTTGTCCCCACGGCCCCTTCCACGACTCCGGCTGCGGCTGCGCCCTCGGTGCTCGCCCTCGTAGTCGGCGGGCGTTGAACATACGGTGCGCTCTCCGCGGCGCGGGAGCTGGCAGACGTTGGGCGAGACGACGATCGGCGCGCGGTCGTACGTGGTGGGCGAGTGCGCGGGATATGTCGCCGCTATGCCTGGAGTGGGAGGAAAGTGGACGTGCGGAGAGAATAGTGGCCCACAATTCGAAAACGGGAGAGTTGGAGTCCTGAACGGAGACGAGTCCCGTTTGAGTATCGGGTGTGGGCGTGGAGACATGGTCGCGGTCGGTCTCGCAGGCAAGTTGAGCTATAGAGTATAACGAAGGATCGCACAAGATGCTAGGCTGCCGCGCAAGCGGGCGGCGTACGATGCAGCCTGTGAGCTCGTAGTAGTGTCTGTGCGGTCAAGAGAGGCGTCCATGCCGATCTCTTATAGCAGCGGAAATTTTGCGCGTCGTGGATCTGAAATCATGCGCGCATGCAGCATACCTGTGCCCCACGCTCCACCACGCAAGCTGCGAGAGATGGGAGATCTAAGGGAAAGTGCTTCTGCGCTCCTCCCGCGCTAAGGCCTGTGCCCCGGGCGCGTGTGTGCATCCGATGTCCTCCGTACAGGCGTTGCGCTCACTAGAATCTTCTTGGCTGATTCCACGGCCCGGGCGGGCATAGTGCACGCCGGAATGCGATTGTGAGATGGCTTTGCTTCGAGATGGAGCTAGAGACATTGCAGGCGTGAAGATTGCAGATGCCTGGTTGTGCCCAGTCTGGCAACCGCGTACCATCTTGCGGGTGATCAGTCTATGCTAGGCTAATCCATTCGCATAATAGCTCCCAGCCAGGTGAGCTTGCGGCGGAACCCCAGGACTCAATCGTGCTCGCAAGTAGCCAGATGTACACTCGAGTGCAGTTCGGACTTAGTGGTGAGAAGTGGCAAACTCGGTAGCCTGCAGGCAGGATTTACGGCAACAGCATGGGAGTTGAGTCCGCTGACGACGAACATCCCCTTGGAGTGGGGCATCTCACCTGACGCCACCCGTCTCGGTATGGCAAGCGTTATCGATCAAGGCGCTGCTCTGGAGGGCCAGTTTGTCCAAGTATTGTAATAAGTGCTAGGAAATCCGTACCGTACATGCCTGATAGTCTGATCGATGTGGTCGTAGGAACGAGGGGCTCAACGTGTGTGGTGGCGGGACCCACCCTGCATCACAGGGTGTGGTCCTATGCAAAGGTAAGTGCGCGCAGATCGTGTGGGGTAGAGGAAAACGGGTGTAAGGGAGAAGACAATGGACCCTCAACTCTGCCATGGGTTCAAGTCGAGCGTGCTTGATGACTTCTTGGTGTTCCCGTACGGCCCACCAATGTCCCAAGGACTGCGGCCGGGCTGCAGAGAAGACGATGGCGACGAGCCGAAGCTGATAGAGCCATCGATGCCGCCAAACGATAGCGAGGGCGTTCCAGCAGAACCGGCCAACGGGTCGTCAGGCGGCGCTGGCAACCCATCCGAGCGGAGTCCGCTTGTCCCACTAGCGAACGGGTTTGACAGCACGTCTGCTGAGCGGAGCGGGGCGAAGCTAGCAGGCGCCCTGTAAGCACCGAACGCCCCGTACCCGGGTGTAGGGTCAGGTTCTTGCGCCGGCCATATCGAACCGTCACTGCCACCGAAGGACAAAACAGGCGGACGAGAGGGCGCGTTCCGTCCGAATGATGTCATATCTGCCTCGAAATCGTCTGGCGCATTGTTCAGAGAGAGCGATCGTGATAGGATAGAAGGAAGGTCACGGTCGGGATGAGAGCTTGAGCTTGCGCCGGGCACAGGTTCGTCCTCGTGGTCGGGAGGAACAGGAGGGAGGTCGAGAGAAGGCCGCGATTTCGGAGTTGCGGCGGGCGGAGAATCCGGCACAGGGGGAGGTGCCGATTCCGTCCTGAGGGTCGGAGGGTGTACTGGAATAGACGGCGGAGGGAAGCGCGATGGGGCAGGAACGCGCAACTCCTCAGACTTGTCAGCCTTTCCTAAGACTTCCTTGATGGCGGCAAAGTCAAAACCGGCATGGGCAGGAATTTCCGCAGACGCGAGGTCGCCGTCATCCTGAGGGTTGGCAGAAGGCGATTTCTCCGATTGTGAGGGGACCGGGGACTGTACGGGCGTCGGCGTCGACGCGCCCTCCCTCGGAGGCAAGTCGTCGTCGCCTGCGCTGGTCTGCGATGATTTCTTGACGTGAACGAAGGCAGACGCTGATGGCGGTCGCGAGACCGTCTGCGACGAAGTGGACGATTTCTTCTTCCGGCTGAACCAACCCTTCTTCTTCGTCTCCTCACCCTCCCGGATCACCACCCGATCTCCCTCGAAATCGGGCTCCTGTGATGCACACCATATGACCTCAGCACGATCGCAAGAAGACAATTAAGCGATGTCTGAGACGTACCACTGGCTCGTCGAAGTAGTCTGCTGATACGGGAAAGCCAAGCTGATCAAGTATGAGGGGCATGAATGTGCGGTAACTCATGTGTCCTGCTATCTTGTCCGTGACGTCGACGTTCTCCAGCCCGGGCACATCCTGCACAGGGCGTAGTCCCGCGACCGTATTCAGACCACCGCTAGTCGCCCGGAAAAGGTAGTTGAGTACCCAGTCATTCCGCGCGTAGCCGTTGACGAATCGTCCTGACACGACCGACCGGACCTCGAGCCATGTGCGCAGTGGTGCAGTGACGGTAGCACCCAGGAGGAAGACATCTTGGACGATACCGAAAGCACCCTTCTTTGCTAGCTCAAGGAGGGCGTAGAATATCACCCTGGCGCCTAGAGAGAATCCGATGAGGGTGATGGGGCGAACTCCAAGATGTCTGTGGAGGAGAACTTCCGCAAGGACGCTGCCAGCCGCCTTTGCACGATCCAGCGCATTCGACCAGGGGTTGTCGATAAGGTATCCCAGTTTCGTCAGAACTAAACAAGATGACGCATCAGATGTCGTATACGCATGGTGAGATAGGTACTGGTCCTCACTGATTGGCCATTGCAGTGCGCTCATGAGTGCGGTCATAACTGTTGCTTGCAACGCCGTCTGTGCAAGCTGTGATAGCACTTCGCTTGTCAGGATCTTGAGGGCGCTACCAGTCTCTCGAATCATCTCGGGCTCCCAGAGGACACTGAACACGTCTCCAACGACCGGATCAAGCACGCTGAAAGGTAGGCGAACGTCGTCGTGAGGACCGTTCATGAACCTGCACAGAGAAACAGTGTCACGAGAAAGTAGAAGACGGTATGTATCGAGGCGAATTGACGTACCCAGATACAGTCAATATGCAATTCACCCGCTTGTGGTTGTGCAGGGGGAGGATGTCGAACGTACGGACGTTCTGTGTCCGTCGTGCCATACCACGGGCAGCAATGCCAGAACCTGTCAGCACGCCTCCCGTGGTGATAACAGCAGCGCCACCGGTGCCAGCAAGGAAACCTGTCGTTCCCGTTATACCAATAGTAGTGAAAGCCGCTCCGAGGCCAGCACCGATGACGGGAGCGAGAAGACCTGCAGAGAGGCCGATGACAAGACCACCACCTGCCAGCAAAGCGTCAATGAGGAAAGACAAACCTGCACGACGTCTTTTGCTACTTACCCAGAGTCGCCAAACCCATCATCATATACCGCCGCTTCTTCGAGTTCTTCTGCGCCACCTGTATCGACTCTTGTTGCTCCAGCTTCTCGATGCCCTCTTGAATCTCCAAGGCCTCCGTCACTCGCCGCTCGAACTTGACGACGTCCAGCCACCCAAGTCCCAGCTTCAGAGCCACGCTCTCTAGTAGGACTCTTGATCGGGCATCGTATACACTGTCAGCGATCAGGACAAGGAAAAGGTCGCAAAGCACGGTCCACCGGATATCCAGCGTCACGTCCTTGTCCGCAGCTGAGAGGTGCGTGCTGACGCCGGGCATTGCTGGTGCAGAGGTACCCTCGAGGACCTTCGAAGTGGTTTGCTGGGGCTTCGGGGGTGGGGGTGGAGGGACGACTGATGAATAGGATGGCGGGGGTTTCGATGGCGGCGATGTACTCTCTGAAATGTCTGCGGAGTCCTTCGCTGCTTCCGCCTCGCGCTGCTCTGCCTGCTTGCGAGCTTCCACAGGGTCGTACTCCGGGTTAGCGACGGTATGGGTAGTCATCAGAGGAGGTACGAGATCTCTGGCGTTGATGCCATGTTGTCCAAGACTGTCGATCATCTTCTGTTCTAACGGGCTTGTTCAGCGTGAGGTCTAGTCGTATACACTCATGACAGAAAGCTTCACCTTCAGTGGCCAGTTCCATGTGGTAGTACAGACGACCCATAATCTTCAAGGCCCAGAGTTCCATGCTTTGGATCGCCTTCTTCAGCTCCTTACGGTTGACCGCCTTCAGAGTGTCGATCATCTCCTTGCTGGTCAGCGCGCAGATTCCGACGTAGGCGATACGTTGTGCCTCGGTGAGCATGTCCTTCGTCTGTTGCATCTGACTCAGTGGTGTCATAGCCTTGTCTTCATCGAAAAGGTATCGTGTGCGGAGGTGAACTTCATCCCCATCGTCCTCCTCGTTCATTCTAAGCCGGGTATACTCGCTCTCATTCTGATCCGCCTTCGCTCGCCACTCATTGCCCTGGAAGTCCACATCCAAAACAGCCCCTCTAGCGTTGCCTGCGCCGACAGCCGCAGCGGCGGCGTCCTTCTTCGGCGGGGGCATGTAGTGGTACCTCTTCTGGTCTTCCTCATCGAGCCCCAGAGCGAAGTCGTCGTCCTCGCGGACGACAGGCATGTCTTGCCAGCCCTCATCGTCATCATCGAACACGTCGGGCGCAATAGGGGCTATTGAAGGTACAGAGACGACAGGCATGGCGTGAAAAGGAGATAGACCTCGAAGGCGGCGAGTGGAACGAGAGATCAATGCATACTACATTAGGCGCCCATATTGCTCGACGCGATGATCCGAGATGAAGCTCATCGCTGAAACGTCCTGGAAGCGCGGGATACTACATGTCTTCACGGCGGAAGGCGTACCATCTAAAATCCTCTCCTTGAGGGTATGCCAACATACTCCATATGTTTAGGAAATGTGCAGTAGACGCATGTCCATCATGATGATACAACAGTGATTCTAGAAGCGAGAAGTACAGACCAACGGGCCTCAAGACGCCTTCGTGCGAGCCTTGGCTTCCTCCCGCTCTTGTGCCCTTTTCTTCGCCTCCTCCAGCTTCAGCGCAGCCTTGATCTTTCGCTGCCTTTTCCTACGACCGCTCCCTCTCTTCGGACCCTCAATGGCAATCTCCTCCTGTAGACGCCGTTTCTTCCGAGCAGCCTCTTCAGCACGCTGCTTTTCCCGCTTCTTGTCACGCTTGCGCAAGGTGGCAGACATGGAGGACTTCAAGACGGATCCATACGTCGCATGAAATTGCTCCAACTCCAGCGGCTGCACCTGACAGACATTGGGTCGAAGGTCAGACGATCAGCCAGTATGATATCGGAATGTACGCACGACTGTAGAGAACTTGACGTCCTTTCCATCAGTCGCCCGGACCAAGCAAGGGAATTCTGCCGATCCATCCTCAGAGGACATATGGACGTCTCCGTCCTCACGCGTTACTGAACGTCGGGGTGAACTTTAGATGGCGGTATTGAATCGATAGATGGAGACGTACATCGTTTATGAGTTAGCCATATCGACCCAGACTTTGCACTCGACTCAAAGAGGGCCGACAACTGCTTGAAAAACTAGAGGTCTATGTGAAGGGGGGTATTATGCCGCAAATCGGAGCAGTACGCACTGTTTCGTTGTCGACCAGCTGCATTGAAGCTGGAAGGGCGGACCCAAGTGCACATATTACGTAAGCGCATTCCACAGTGCTGTGACTTGTAGATTGTGACGCCTTGTCACAGTATGACTCCCAAATTGATCTGAGCGCTCAAAACGATTGCTCATTCTCGCGCAGGGCGAGTGTGATCCTAATGAGACCGCGCGCTGTGGCTGAAGCTTACAAAAAGTTCACCATGCTCTCCTTGGTGGGCGAAAACACTTCTCTCACAACCTCTTCGACCCCTCAACGCTCTCGAGACTTGCGCTTCTGCTTGTAGCTTCACGCGACGCCTGCCTTAGTCTTTGCGGGGCCTATGCAACCATGGAAGTCTTTCCTGCACCTATCGGAGGCGCCTCTCTGTTGCTCTCCTTCAAGCCGACCAAGAAGGACATCCTCATCATAGGCGGCAATACGCTCGCCGCGAAACGCGCATTCGCCGCCCTTGAAGCCGATGCGACCGTTATCGTCCTCGCGCGAGGAGGAGCCGCCGCCGCTTGCGAGGAATTAAAGTGGCGAGCCAACCAGGGGCAGCTCGAGCTCTACGACCTCGATGCCCTTCCATGCTCCTCCGCGACCCTGTCGGACTATTGGCGCGACGCTAAGGCGGTAGACACTTTCATATATACTCGGCCGACCAGAATCCATCTTGTCTGCATCACGGACACCGTCGCATCCCCGAAGGCTACCTACCGGCGCAGTTACGCATCCGCACGGGAGATCGCCCGCGAATGTCGTCATAGACGCATTCCAGTCAACGTTACCGATATGCCAGATCTATGCGACTTCAGCTTCATGTCGACGCATCGCTTCGCGGGCGCGGACAGCGGACAACCATCTGCTTTGCAAGTGGGCGTGACGACCAATGGACACGGATGTCGGCTTGCCGGGCGCATACGCCGCGATATAGTTGCGAACCTACCGAAGGAGATTGGTAGTGCAGTGGAGAGCGTAGGGAAGTTGCGGGAGTTGGCAAAGTCTACGGGCGGAGCAGAAGGCGAAGAAGCGGCCCAGGAACTGGACGAGGACGGTGCACCCGACACACCCAATGAACCAGTGCCACAACGGAAGAACGAAGAGTCCGCCGAGGAACGAACGCGACGACGCATGAAGTGGGTTGCGCAAGTCAGCGAGTACTGGCCAGTACGCAAGCTAGCCCGTCTTACAGACGAGGAGATGGATGCGATCCTCGATGGCCGCGACGGCCTTTCTGGGATAACGCGCCCTGCTAGTGGGTCGTCTTCGCCCACACCTTCGCAAGGAGATAGCGAGATCTCTTCGTCTCTGCATGATCTGTCTCTGGTTCCTTCACGTCGAGGACGCATCTTCCTGGTTGGCTCTGGTCCTGGGCACCCTTCCCTCCTCACGGTAGCTACCCATGCTGCGCTCACGAAACATGCCGATCTCGTTCTGTCCGACAAACTTGTACCTGACGCGGTTCTTGCGCTTATCCCTGCCCATGTTGAAGTGCGTATAGCGCGCAAATTCCCAGGCAATGCGGAGGGTGCGCAGATGGAACTCATGGAAGCCGCCGTCGAGGCCGCCAAACGTGGCTTGACTGTGGTTAGGGTGAGTGGTACGAGTATGCGCGTCCTTGAAGTTGCACTCATTGGCGAATAGCTCAAACAAGGCGATCCGACGGTATATGGCCGTGCTGGCGAGGAGGTTATCTACTTCCGAGCGCATGGCTTCGAACCCGTAGTCGTACCGGGCGTTACCTCTGCTTTGGCAGGCCCTATCTTTGCAGGCATACCAGTGACGCAACGAGGTGCCGCCGAATCCTTCATCGTCTGTACCGGCGTCGGCCGACAAGGGAAGGAGGTCAAGCTTCCGGGATACGAACGCGGCCGCACAGTCGTCATCCTAATGGGTGTTGCTCGACTCCCGCAAGTCCTGGATGCTCTCCAGAGCCAGCTTCCGGAGGCTGCACAGCGTCGAGACGGACCCGCATACCCCGCTTCCATTCCCATTGCCATCATTGAACGCGCCTCGATGCCTGATCAGCGCGTCATATCCTCAACATTGAAGGACATCGCCGCCGCGCTGGAGAGTGTCGGGGAACAGAGGCCTCCGGGCATGATCGTGATTGGGTGGTCTGTGCTATCTTTATGGGACAAGGGCGACATGTCCATACTTGAAGACCAGGCAGAGCAGCGCGATGGCGACCGGCTGAGGAAGTGGCTAGGGGAGAAGTCGTGGCGAATTACAGAAGGGTTGAATGCAGAATGGGAGGATTGGTAATGGCGTCCTCGTCGTGTACGCTTGTTTTGATAGTGCTCTGTAGCTGCTTTGTGAACTGCTGCACCGCGATGTATCCATGATTTCCGTCCAGCGCGAGCAGGTCGTATAGTGTCTACTAGTGTCTACTGAGTAGCCCGTCTGCGAGAATCTCGGCGCTCAAGCCACAACGCGTGGGTCACGTGTGACACACGCGCGACGCGTTGTGGCAGGTTCAAGCTTGAACCCGACCACGACCTACAGCAAGTCTTACAGTGGCTGGACACTCTCTGTGCTCGGTCTAAACACTCTAGCTTGTCATGCCACCACGCAGGTCCTCTCGGACGCGTGCGTCCGTAGAACCGTCAGCACCACCTCCACCCAAGCGCAAACGCAACGAGCCTCAGGACGCCGAAGACGTCGATCAGGAAGTCAAGCCAGCATCTAGGACGCGTCGATCTGTATCTGCTCAGCCACAACCAAGACGCGTCTCAACTCGCTCAAGAAAATCCCTGGAGGAGGTACAAGAGGAGGAGGAGGAAGGAGAACCAAGCCCACCGCCTCCGAAGAAGTCGCGCCCTTCCATAGAGACAGAGGGCTCTGGAGATGAAGTTGAGGAACAACCCAAGACAAGGTCACGGAAACCCCCTTCCAAGGCCGCCGGACCGTCTAGTGCTGCTGCACCTACGAAGAAGACAAGGGGTTCTGCAGCCAACGTGAAGAGCGAGTCCTCCGAGATCGTCCTCCCACGGAGAAAGACAGTTGCGGCTGCCGCCGCGAAGAGTACGCGTGCCTCGCGACGTATATCCACCATCGTTATCGACTCCGACCATGAGGAACCATACGAAGTAGACGAGAACGGTGAAGTCGTGGACGTGAAGCCACCTCCGCCCAAGCCCGCGCCGGCCAAAAGCAAGAAAGGCGCGAAACAGAAGGTGGTGTATGTGATTGACGATTCGGACGATGAGCCTCAAGCGGGCCCTGCGGGGAAACGCGGCAAGTCCATGACTCCTGTGAAGGAGGAACCAGCTGCCGAAGTGGCTCAAGAGGGTGTAGAGGAGGATGCGGGAACATCTGCTGCTGCGAAGGAAGAGCTCATGGAGGATGATCCTGCGCCTGCATCTGCGGCGGCCCAGGCCGAGGATCCTGTCAAGTCGGACTCTGAGGAGGATGAGGATGAGGCAGAAGCCGAAGCCGTGAGCGCAGCTATCCTCAACGAGAACGAGGAAACACAGTCACCCGTCGAGGAGGAAGAGCACTCTCTTCTCGACCCACCGCTTTCGTCCATCCCACAGCAGTCATCTCAACCAGCGGTCCCTGAAGAACCGCAAGGTCCCAAGCCTCGTCTGGTGATCCACAAGATGGCTCTCGTCAACTTCAAGAGTTATGCTGGTCGACAAGAGATTGGCCCTTTCCACAAGGTCGGTTGCGTGCTTTCACACCAGTGCCTCCTACTAACATGTACTGCAGTCCTTCTCAGCTATTGTTGGCCCTAACGGGTCCGGCAAGTCGAACACTATCGACGCACTGCTGTTTGTCTTCGGGTACCGAGCATCGAAGATGCGACAGGGCAAACTCTCGGAGCTCATTCACAATTCTGCCAAGTATCCTGACCTCACCGAGTGCAGCGTTGAGGTTCACTTCCGAGAAATCATCGACTTGGTAGGAAAACTCCATATTGCGTGAGGCTCGTGCTTACCATGTCATAGCCTGGGCCGAACGCATTTGAAGTTGTTCCCGGCTCCAAGCTCGTTGTTACACGCACGGCATATAAGAACAATGGTAGCAAATATTCCATAAACGGTCGAGCTAGCAACTATAGCGAGGTGCAGACACTGCTCAAAGGCCGCGGGATCGACCTCGACCACAACCGATTCCTCATCCTACAGGCAAGCAGTGCCCGCCCGCTGATATGTACACACGCTTATTACATTGTCTTCAGGGTGAAGTCGAGTCGATCGCTCAAATGAAACCCAAGGCGGCAAACGAGAACGATGAGGGACTCCTCGAGTACCTGGAAGATATCATCGGCACTTCGCAGTACAAACAACCTATCGAAAAGGCTCTCGCCGAGGTCGAGAGGCTCACAGAAGAACGCCAAGAGAAGCTGAACCGACTCCGGATCGTTGACAAGGATCGCAAGGCGCTCGAGGCGAAGAAGAAGGAAGCAGAAGACTATCTCCGCCTAGTGAACGACCTCACCCGGGCTAGGTCGCGCTTGTGGCAGTGGTACATTTGGAAATGTCTGGTCAACGAAGCCCAGCTTGAGGATAAGATGGTGAGGAGACCTGTGGACGTAGTCATGTGGATCCTGAAGAGCTGATCATTCACTGTCCCTCCCTAGGCCAGGATCGAGCAAGCCCTGAAGGAAGAGCGTGACCGGAACCAGGACGATGTAGCTCATCTTGATATGCTTCAGAACCACTACAACCAGAAGTGTGAGGCTTATGAGGTGCGTCGCACGTTGATCAGGAATCCGATGACAATCGCTCACATTTTATAACAGGAAGTCAAGAAAGCCGCTGCCGAGGCTGTGAAGGATCTTGCTGCTCGCGAGAAGACCCAGATCAGTCTTGAAGAGAAGCGCAAACACGCAAACACCAAGGCGAAGAAACTCAAGAAAGCCATCAACGATGTATGACTTCTCATCCTGATTCTGCGAAGTGTTCTTATGACACAACCCGCAGGATGAACACGCACGGGCCGAAGCAGACCGCACCGTCGAGGAAAGTGAAGCGAAGATCGAGCGCAAGCGAGAAGAACTCGAGGGCCTAGAGCAAGAACTTGCACAGGCGGAGAAGGCGCTCGAGGAAATTCGTGACAGCCTCAAGGGTATGTCTTCGCCCGTATACCTGTGATCCGCTCCTAATATTGTTACCCCAGACAAGACGCAAGTATTCCACGACCAAATCGAAGTCAAACAGAAGGAGCTTCAGCCTTGGGCAGCGAAGATCGATGCCAAACAGGCCGAGATCGATGTTGCTACAAGCGAGCGCGATGCCCTCAAGAAGAAGGCTGAAGCCGCTAAGGAAGCTCGCGAGAGTGCTGAGGCCGAGCTCAATCAGCTCCGTGAGGATTTCGAGGCAAAGAAGGCGGAACTGCAAGAGCTCCAGGCAGAGAAGAACAGGAACCAGCGCGAGACACGGGAAGCTGAGAAGGAGCTCCAGGTGAGTGTAGCAAACGTACCAGATGGTCGTCGGTACTCATGCCTCAACAGGAGGCACAAGGTCGCATCCAGGGGTTGCGCGCCAGGGCTTCCGCCTCTCGTCAAAAGGTCGAAGAGGCGAGATCGTCACAAGAGCAAAGTCGTACCAACAACCGAGTGTTAGACAGCCTCGTCCGCCTCAGGACAGCAGGCCGCATTCAAGGCTTCCACGTCAGTAATCTCACGTATTCAGGATATTCTCATCTCATCTCTCCCGCATTTCTAGGGTCGACTTGGTAGCCTGGGCACGATCCCCGACAAGTACGACGTCGCTGTATCGACAGCTTGCGGCCAACTGAACCACATGGTTGTCGACACTGTCGAGCAGGGCCAGGCGTGCATCGAATACCTCCGTAGCCAAAACGTTGGGCGTGCCTCGTTCATGGTTCTGGACAAGCTCAGCAGCCGCGGAATGGAGAGGATACAAACTCCCGAGAACGTTCCGCGCCTGTTCGACCTCATCAAGCCGAAAGAGCCACGCTTCGCACCGGCCTTCTACAAAGCTCTAACGAACACTCTGGTAGCCGAAAACCTGGAGCAAGCGAATCGCATCGCTTTCGGCACTCAGCGCCGCTGGCGAGTGGTCACGCTGCAAGGGCAGCTGATCGATGCTTCTGGTACGATGTCGGGTGGTGGAAACCAAGTACAGCGTGGCGGGATGAGTTCGAAGCTTGCTGCCGACGCTGTTTCCCCTGACGTGATTCGCAAGTACCAGCAAGACAGCGAGGAGGATGCGCGAACACTTGAGGCAGCCCTGCATGAAATGAGGGAGTTGGAAGCCAAAGTAGATGCGCTCAAGCAGTCCGCGCCGAGGCTGGATCTCTCCATCGACAAGCTGAACCTCGATATCCGCAATTGCGCCAAGCGTATCTCCGATACCGAAGCCCGCGTCAAGGAGCTCAGGTGCGTCTTACCGAACAATTGTCCCTCTGCTGCGTCCCTAATACTCTCACAGGTCACAAAGCAAGCCTGATGCTACTGATGTCTCGCGCATCGCAGCCCTTGACCGGGACATTCAGTCGGCGACCGCACAGCTCGCGAAGCTCCAGGAGAAGACGAGTACTATCGAGGCCGAGATAAAGGCTCTCGAGAAGAAGATTCTTGAAATCGGTGGCGCTCGTCTGCTCTCGCAGAAATCGAAGGTCGATGGAATCCGTCTACACATCAACCTCGCCAACGACGAGATCACCAAGGCAGAGGTCGCAAAAGCGAAGGCCGAGAAGGACCGCGTCAAGTACCAGACTGCTGTCGATAACAACAAGGCTGAGCTGGAGGACGTGCAGGGCGATCTTGCCGAGTTGGAGCAGCAGCTCGAAGAGTGCGCTGGGTACATGGCGGAACTCAGGCAGCAGGTCGACGTCGCTCAGGCAGCGGCTGAGAAGGCCTCAGAGGACCTCGCTAAGCTCAAGGAAGAACTTGACGAGAAGACTGAAGCGATCCAGGCATTCCGGCAGACTGAGGTTCGTCGTTCTCGGAGCCATCACTCATTTCTAGGTCTAACCGTAACATGCAGATGAAGCTCGAGCAAGAGCTTGGCGACACGAAAAAGGTTTACACTGAGAACAAGAACACTCTGGAGCACTGGAGTATCGAGCACGACAAGCTGCGGCTCGAGGACGTCGAGTACGTTCGCGGTGGCGTGAGTTAATGAGTCGTACGTCATACTGACTTTATACACAGCGATGAAGACGAGGAGGGCGAGCAAGCCGCGGAGGGCGGAGAGGGCGAAGCACAAGGGGACGATGGCGAGGCTCCTGTGAAGAAAGAGCAGGGCGCCAGGAAGTCTCGCGCCCGCACCCCATCGCATGAGCTGCGCACGTATACAGAAGACGAACTCGCTACATTCAAGAGGCGTGAGCTTCTTGCTGACACTGAGTTGCTGGACGGTCAGTGACTCCGTGGCGTCTCTATTTTTGCATGATACTGACGCCCTCACAGAGAAGGTCAAGAACTCGAAGCCCGACCTGAGCGTTTTGAAGGACTACAGGAAACGCGAGGAAGAGTTCCTCCGGCGTGCCGCAGATCTCGATGAGATCACGGCCCAGCGTGATGCCAAGAAGGAGGAGTACGAAGCACTCCGGAAGCGCAGGCTGGACGAGTTCATGGCTGGCTTCAACGCGATCTCTCTCAAGCTGAAGGAGATGTACCAGGTGGGATCCTGTGGCTCCCTAGGAGAAGTGCCCGATTTTGATTGACATTTGTGCGCGTAGATGATCACTCTAGGGGGCAATGCTGAGCTTGAGCTCGTCGATAGCATGGATCCATTCTCGGAGGGTATCATCTTCAGCGTCATGCCTCCCAAGAAGAGCTGGAAGAACATCTCCAACCTCTCGGGTGGTGAGAAGGTAAGGACCGCCCCTGTCGAGCCCGACTCTCCCGTCATACTGACCGTCGTAATGCAGACGCTGAGTTCGCTCGCCCTTGTCTTTGCTCTGCACGTGTACAAGGTTTGCACACCTCGAGTTGTGATGATTGCATGGTGAACTAATCTCACACTCAGCCCACACCCTTGTACTTCATGGACGAGATCGATGCCGCCCTTGACTTCCGCAACGTCTCCATCGTCGCAAACTACATCAAAGACCGTACGAAGAATGCGCAGTTCATCATCATCTCCTTGCGGTATGTTTCCGCTGTCGGGCAACGAGATTAAGCGCGACTGATGCCTCTTCGTTCAGTAATGACATGTTCGAGCTGAGCCATCGCCTCATTGGTATCTACAAGACCGCCAATGCTACCCGAAGTGCGCTTCTCTGATTGTGTATGCGAGACACATCTGACGATTCTTCCACCGTTCCATAGGTATCTCTATTGACAACCACGCTCTGCATACCATCCCTGCACATACACCCACATCTGTCGCATACACATCCGTCGCGCCTACATCTGTTGCACCCACATCTTTCGCGCCCACGTCCGTCGCCGGCTGAGCCTACCTTCTGTATTGTATTGTGTTTCCGTCTCTGGGTCGCACGTGCTTTTGCCGTACGATATCTTACTCGTACTCGTCGATACACCCACGCTTGTTGTATTTTCTACATTACGTTATTCATTCTCTTGGATCATGTGGAGCGTCATTTCCTGAATCGCTCAGAGGACTGGGGAGGTATGGTGATAGAACCTCCTGGAGTGTGCGACCACGCCAATCCGCGATGGTGAGGTCGCCTACTTGATCTCGAGGATAGCTGGAGGGTAACAAGAGGGGAAGACCGCGGGTAAAGAGGGGATGTCGAAGTGCATCTGCAGCCCGCAGTCGCGAGTTCGGTGGATACACGAGCAGCTTTGCGATGAAATCGAAGCAGTCGTTGTGCTCGGGCTGGGTATCGGCTGGCGGGAGGTTTGGCAACAACCGACGGACGTCTACGGGAGGGACTTGCACGAATGTAACCTTGTGTCCGTCTGGAAGCTCCTTAAAGCCCTGTCAATTTGGTCAACATCTATCACGCGATGCAGCAAGAATGTCACTGTACGCACCGGCCAGGTAGTTTCATTCGGCGTGCCGTGCACTTTGAATATGCTGAACGCGAGGCCGATCGCGCCTCGAGTTGCGTCGTATAGTGAGTCTCGTACCCACTCGACATCCGGGCTCCCTGGGCCCAGCCCTCTCGGAATCATGAACGGCGGTTTTGGTGGGGGTTGGTCCTCCCCCTCATTCTCACTGTTCTCGCCGTCATAATACTCCTCTTCTTCATCGTCATATGAGCGGATGAGGCGGAGAGGGGTGAAGAACTCTGCAAATAGGGTTCCGAGACTCCAGAGATCGCTCGCGTACGCATCGTAGTTATTCGCTCCGAAGAGGAGCTCGGGGGCGCGATAAGGCCTATCGTCTGCGTGAGTGTCAGATACCAGTCAGGAATGCTGCAAGAGCACCTCACCCTGTTGCGACGTCAAAGCACATGCTGCCGGGGCCCTCTGGCCATAAGTCGCGTTCGTCCGACTTGTCAGACCACGAGACGCCGAAGTCGATGAGCTTGACACAACCATCCACCGTGAGGAGGATGTTACGAGGCTTAATGTCCCGGTGGGCTACGCCTTGGCTGTGGACATACGCGATCGCTGACAGTGTCTGGTATAGAAGTGATTTTGTGGCAACCATGAAGGAAGACGTCTGCTCTTGTGATGGTTGCCTGGCGTGGCCGTGGCTGGGTAGAATGTGCGGAGAGAATTGGGGACAGGAGAGAACTTCGTGAACACTGAACGGAACCAAGGGCATCCAGAAGTGCAGCGTGCTCGTATGCTCTTCGTATGTGTACCCAAACACCTCTATCACCTAGACGCGTTGAGTACCTGCTCACAAACAATTTGTGGTACATACATTGACATGCGAGAGATCGAGGAGTATTCGAAGTTCCTTGCCAATGTCATGGGGCTGCTTGGAGAACTTGGGATTGGTCGACGCGCTCTTGATAGCTACTGGTGAGGTCTTCGAGGTGTCGCGGTACCAGCCACGTGTGACAAAAGACACTATGCTCTCGCCAACTGTGTCGAACGTGTCCTATTGACGCATGAGCATTCCATTTAAATTGTAGTCATGGTCTACACTCACGACATCGAAGATATCTCCCAAGAGCGGCCACTTGGGCTGTGGGTGATCCGTTTCGCTCGTCTTCATATGTCTGCTTTTCAAAACGAACTATGCCTTGTTGCTCGAGGCCAGTTCGAGTCAGCAGCCTGAGCAAGAGTGCATCGCAGTCGGGGACGAAACGATCGACCTCGACCGTTCGTACAGAGCTAGCTGCTATAGACGGAGATACCGGGCCGAGAGCCGTCTAGGCCAAGTCCGAGAACATCGGAAAGCAGGGCGGCTGCGGACATGGGAGCATCAACTCGTCCACTCGGAAACGCGCGTTTCTATACTTAACCACCTCCCTTTCCCTACCGACCGCGGTCTGGCCCTGTACTGCTAGCACATTCCTTCACTACTTTCTCGGGCACATATATCTCACTTCATATTGGCCTACCATGATGGACGGCGGCTGGGAGGACCACCTTCACTGGAGTTTCTTGGGCGAACACGTCCTAGTGGACGGCCTACACCTGAATTCGGGATGGTCGTTCTTTGTAGCGTCCTGTCTGACGGCGTTCATATGCTTCTCTGAAAGGTGCGGACCATGCGAACGGGCGAAGACGTGTAGCCAGTTGAGCTAGAATACAGGCTGTTAACGTACGCAATGAGCAAGAAGTGGAATCCCTTCGCACGAGGCCACCGTCCGTCCCGGATAGGCACGGCTCTATGGCGCGCGATTCTCTATTGGCTTGTAACATTCGACCGTCTGTGCGTATATCTGCAAAGCTCAATATAGTGTGCACTTAATGGCATCTTCGCCAGAATGTACATGCTGATCGGCATGACATTCAGCTTCGGGTGAGCGTTACCTCGTACGTGCGGACGTGGATGAGACTGACCGCAACTTCGGACTCTTTAGCCTCATTGTAGTAGCTGTAAGTCCCCAATGCATGGTAGTACATTCCGCCTGAGCTCACAATTCATGCAGGTCACTTGCCTCGCGATAGGCCAATTCATCATCGAATACCTTGATTCTGCTCCAGCTCCAGAGCACAACCGCCACGAGTACGCAATTTACCATCTCCCATCCCTCTCCGCCCACTCAGACACTTCTATCACCTCCAGCTCCGAGAACGTCAAAGAGCGCCTCCTCCCCTCCCCCTCCGAAGACCACTTCCCGCGCGAGCCAACGCCGTCCTCCTCCTACCCCCCACCCGCGGTGCCCTCGCGCTCCGTGACAATGACACGCCCGCGATCCAAGTCTAAGCCCGAGAGCATCTTCATCCACCCGAACGACTCGAACCTCGCCCGCGCGGACGCCGCAGCGGTCACGCTCGGGCTCGCTGGGGACACCGAGCGCGTGAAGGCGAACGTGTACCCGGCCGACGAGGACCCGTGGGAGCACGGCAAGGGCAGAGACGTCGCCCGGGAGCTGCTGCTGGGACGGTGATGACCGCGCTGGGGATATCTGGTTATCGTGGTTTGTTGCGACAAAACGCGGATCGCCTTCCGGTGCTGTTGCTGCCAGCCTGCCAGTAGATGGCGATCGCGGAAGACGTGCGGGCAGCTTGACGACTTCCGTTCCCTTATCATGCAGACCGCAGGCTCGTCTTCTGCGCTCTTGTCGTATACGGAAGCAATGCACAGCCAGGATGCTGTTTCTTCTCCTTTCCTTTCTCCTAGATCTGTGTTTCCAAGCAACGTAACTTATGTAGATGTATCTAACTCTCGCATTCCCAATCTTCAGCTGCCGCCACGCCGCCCCGCTTTCGTCGTCGTAACTCTCCTTCCAGTGACCAGTAGCCTACATGTAGCAGCCCCGGCTCGTATACAATATGTTCATATCAATTCCAGCCACGAAAGCCTACAGCAGTGCGAGATTGCCAAAACTTGTGAAAGATGTCGTACTATCCGGTCATGTCAAGATGCATAAGAAGATGCTTGTTGAAGAAGAAAGTCTCATCCGCGCAAGATGACCGAGAACAGATGCATGGTATTACTTTCTGGTATCCCAAGTCCATCGTCCCTCCCTCCTCCAACCATCCCCGGACTCCCAATTTCCATCGTCACTACCCACGAAGTAACCAATCAACCGGTCGCGACTACACTCAACTTCGTCCCGGGCCGCCAGACACCATGCCCGCGCGCCGCGCAGGCGCACCACCCCCACGGCGAGCCCCTGCTCCGGATCCGTTCAACCCGGCAGGAGTCGTCTCGTCCACCACGCGCTGCCATCGGTCGATCAGCTTCGACACGCCCTGGTACGGCTTCTCCGGGGATGGCGAGCGTACGACACCGCCCTCGGCCTGGTCAGACGTCCTGCGCTCCATGCGCGGAGACGGTGGAGGCTGTTGCTGTTGCTGGGCCTGCTGCTGTTGTTGCTGTTGTTGTGCTTGTTGCTGTTGCTGCAGAGCGCCGCCGAACTCCGCCTTCGTCGAAGCACGGGAAGGCTGCTGCTCCCGGGCAAGCTCCAGCGGAGAACGGCGCGACGGCAAGCCGTTGATCGAGGTCCCGGTCGTGTTGCTCCCAAACGCGTTCGTATACGGAGTCTCGAGCCGCCCAACAGGCGAGCTGCGCGGCGGGAGCCCAGTAGGGGACGTCCTATGCTTCGCAAAGTCGCGCGCAAACCCGCCCGCGACAGACCGCCCCGTGTCCTCCGGCACCGCGAGGTTCGCCCGGGAGAGCACCGGGGACGTCGTCGGAGACAACTTAGGGAAACGCGTCGCTGCAGCCGAGGGCGACATCTCCGCCGAAGCTGAGGTCGCAGCGGACGCCGCGCTGCTCGTGCTCTGGTGCGTCTTGAGCGAGAGCCCGGCGGGCTTGGCGGGAGGGCCGGGGCCGGGGCCCTGGCCCTTGGTCTTGGAGCCCCCGATGTTCTCGTACAGCTGCACCATGTCCGAGATGGAGCTCCGCCGCGTCGACCGGCGCGAGCGGGGCGTGTCGGGTGGGGAGAGCGCTTGCTGGGCGAACGTCGCCGCGGCTTCGGACGACGAGGCCATCTCGCCGGGGGTCGACCTGGACGCGGACACGGGGGAGATGAACATGGAGGCAGGGCGTGAGCGGCCGCTTGCGGTGTCGATCGACGGGGGTACAGGCAGGCGACGACTTGTAGAGGTGGACGGCAGCTTGGTATGCTTGCTGGGGGAGGGCATGGGCTTCGACGATGACTGAGCCCCGGTGGAGGTAGAGATAGGTTGCGGGGACGCCGACCGCGGCTTGTTCATCAGAGGGGGAGGCTTCATCATGCCAGCGGGGACGATAACAGAGCTTCTCTTGGTGGATGGGGGCCCCATGCTACCCTTCGGCTTCTCCTTTTCCTTCTCCCTCTCGACGCCTCCGCCCCACAGGTCGACTAAATCGTGCACTGAGCTCTGCCTGCTCTTGCTCCTCGTGCGCCGCCTCCGCTCACCCTCTTTAGGAGGCGCGCCTAGAGACGCCCCGTTCGCCCCGCCTCTCCCACCAGCCTTCTGAGGTATACGCGAGCCTTTTCCTGCCGAAGGCTTGTACCCGTTCAGGTCTTCCGGGCCGTCTTCACTGCCAGACGACTCGACAGGAGAAGGCACCGGGCTCCAGTTGTCCGTCAATCCGCTCGGAGAAGGCGTCGCACTGTGCGCGCGTGGCTGGACGGGCGGGATCTGCAGGCCCAGTCCTTTGGTGTCGACGTCGCCGCGGGTGATGAACGCCTTGGTGACGGCTGGCGATGGCGAACGACGCCTCTCCAGCTTACGCGCTGCAGCCTCCCTCTCCGCCTGGATCCGTTCGCGTTCGCGTTCGCGCTCCTTCTCCCTCTCGCGTTCACCCCTCCCAAGGGGGATATGGTCGAGCCTGTCTAGTGCACGATCCCACTCCCGCTCGAGCTCCGTCGCCGCAGCCGACATCGCGGGCTTTGGAACCTCTGACGTATGGGATGGGACCACGCTCTCCGCCTCCAGCGGTTTCTGCAGCGCAATCGGGCTGCGCTCGATGTAGCTCGCCCGCTTGCTGGGAGAGTCGCGCAGGACGGGCTGTGACTCCTGTGCGTGCGTAGGCGTTGTGGCTCGCGGAGCCGCGAGTGCGAGGTTGATGTCTTCGTCGGCACCTGTGAGCCAGTCGCGAGGCTCGGTGCGTGGGGTAGGCAGAGGCCTCGGTGGCAACGACGGCGGCATAGCAGACTCGGACGGCGTGGTCCCTCCAGACAGCAGATCGAGCGCGTCGGAAGGCGGAGCAGACGTCTTCATCGACACTGAACTCCTATGTTTGCGCGACAACGACGGCCTGCTCATGAGCGACGGCTGCTGCGTCCTGCTCGGGCCATCCTCAGTCTTCGTCGGCTCACTGGTCCGTAGGAACGTCGATTGGCGGGATGCCGGCGGTCGCGTCTCTCGCATTGCTGTCCCAGTGACGTGTTGCGAGCGCACGCCATCAAAACGACCCTTTCCTGCCGCGACACCCAGGCCTTGCGTGTAGCTGACGCCCCCCGAGCCTGTGCCCATGTAGCTGTTGCGCGAGGGCGGGCGGTCTGAGAGCCTCTGCGGAGGCTTCTCCGCTGCGGTATTGGGAGATGGCGTGCCGAACGTCCGATCGAGGTCCTCGAGAGAAGGGAAGCGCTCCTCGGCGGACAGCGCGTCCTGATTCGACGAAGACGTGGATTGCACATGCTGTCGCCACGTCTGCGACGGCGGAGGTATGGGGGACAAGCTGGATGATTGTGGCTGCAGTTGCTGCGGCTGTGAGGAAGACAGCTGCGGTGAGGGCGTCGGTCTTGACGCATGGACGCTCGGGGGACGGTAGGTCGTGTTTGAGGTGCCCAAACCACTCGGCGCAGGCGGTGTGACGTTGAGTTGAGAACTCGAGCTCGATGACAAGTTGAAGCTTGCAAGACCCGTACGACTCTTCCGTGCCTCCCCAAGGGTAGTTGCTGGAGGCGGCGTAGGAAGACCAAGCCCGTCAAATGCATCCTTGCCTATTCGGCTGGTCCGCAAGCGCGATGGAGGACGCGGCGAGGATGACATCTTTGAAGGGTCGAAGGCGTCACCAAACCCTGAGCCAAAGCCGGAAGGAGTGCCATCTGTCGGCTTGTTCGTTGGAGGGGAGCGTCCGGATTGATGCGTATTGGTGAACTTACTCCCGAAGCTCGAGCTGAAATCGTTGTCAAAGCCCCCAGGTCGTCGTTCGCTTGTATCAGGTCTAAGAGCAGACCGCCGTGAGTCAATGCTCCAAGCATCTGTATCGGTCTTGCTACTGAGCGACGCAGCATCGTTACCTCCCCCTGGTAGACCAGACTTCGGAGGTCGTAGACCTTTCCATGAGCGATCGTCATCGCCAAACTTCGTATCGAAGGTAACGGGCTTCTCGGGACTGGGTGGGCGAGAGGACCCTCGAGAACCTCCCTGGGACTGTTGCGGTCGGCCTCGCCGCATCGGGGCGATAGCCTCCAGCACCTTTTCTCGCGCCTCCACACCAGCGTTCTTGGCCGGCGACGTCGACAGCGGCTGCTGAGACTTGTACGAGACAAGGTCGTCCAGAGGGTTCGGCGCAACATTGGGAGAGAGCGCCTGGAGAGGTGCTTGGAGGCCGCGTGGGGAGAGTGGCTCCCGAGGCGGTATACTGTACGTGAATCGAGACTTGGTGCCGCGCAAACCATGGACGTGTTGGAGGATCTCGAACACGCTTGGACGCTGCGTGCCGTGTTCCTTGAGCATGGATGCTGCCACGCTGCAGGTGAGAAGACGCTCCGTAGATACAATAAGTTGGACCGACCAATGAGCGCGTTCATCTGCGCCGAGTATACGGGATATGGGGGTATCTTGTATTGAACGTTCAGGATTGCTAATGGTCCGTGTTCCTCAAAGGGGGTGGTGTAATAGCAGAGCTTGTAAAGAAGGACTCCCAAAGCCCAGACATCGCTCTTCTCGTCGATTGGTCTTCGAAGGTGAACGTCGATCATCTCCGGTGCGCGATATTGGAGGGTGGTGTGTCTGTTGAGGTCCGCCTCAAGCATGCGGAGCTCTTGCGAGTTGGAAGGTACCTTCTGCACAGGCGTAGCACTGCCAAAGTCGCATAGCTTGTATGATGTAGGCGACGCCTGCAAGATATTCTCGACCTTGAGGTCTCGATGTAGAATGGGAGGCTTGAGAGCATGCATAGCTGCCAAGCCCTCGCATACGTCGACAAAGATAGTGAGGATCTCCGCCTCGGTGAGCCGTTCTCGAAGTCGCCGGTTCATCATGTCAATGAGACCACCGCCAGGGCAGTACTCCATGAGGATGAAGACTTCGTAGGTGCCATTGGCCATGCGATGCCAGGCTGCGTCAATGAGGAAGACGATGTTTGGATGGCCTTTGAGTATTCTCTGGAATCAAGATTCACATGAATGCAAGCAAGGAGCAGGGGACAAAAGCCAAGTTACCATGATGTCCACTTCCTTCTTGACCTCCGACAGCATGCCCTCATTTGGAACGGCGATGCGTTTGAGGACATGGTGCGTAGTGTTGTAGATGGGTTGAGCGGTTCGGACAAGGTAGATGTGTGCGAAGCCACCTAGAAGCAGAGGTCAGACGCGAACATGGCGACGACCGTCGAGTATGATTGAGGGAGCCGAGATCGGCGAAAGGAGGCTCGCACGTTGCGCCCGATCGTATGCCCACCATCTGCACTGTACTTCCGCAGCGCTCACTACCCATATCCCGCAGAGCCTCGAGGGGAGAGCGGATGGTGATCTAGCAGAAACAGCATGTCTGACCTTGACTGAGGTAGCGCTCTACGACAACCGTGTACTTGTTAACGGTGATGGACTGGCCGGGGACGAGAGTGCCCTTGTTGGGTTGCGCGAAGGCCTGCGGATAGGCCTGCATTGCAGGCGATAGTGTGGAAGCAGGCCCGAGGGGAAAGGGGGAGATAGAGACGGATGAGAGGCAAGTGCAAGATGGAGGTGGCCGTAGCTGAGCCGACCACAACCAGCTCGTCCTCCTGCCGCCCGTGAGCCTGTGCGGCATCTCCCGGTACCCGGCGCTTGCTGTTAACGCGTCAACAGGGCCAAAGAACGCGTACGGCTGACCCTATGCTAGGGTTCAATAATGCACCGGACACGTGGTATGACGTCCGCTGATATCCCCATTACGGCCCTTGCTTTGCGATCTCGGTCCATCGCTTGCTTTCACTCACTCGACTTCCCCGTCCCAGCCCAGGTCCTCGCTCAGTCCGCAACCACCACCACAACCACCACAACCAGCAGCCATGGATCCCAGCAGACCCACATCCCACATCCACCACCTCCATGCCCACCAGACAGACTCAAACCCCTTCTCTCGCCCGACCACTCCTGGACATCACTCCGTCCAGATTGGTTTCTGTGGCCTCGGAGCGATGGGCTATCCCATGGCTCGCAACCTCGCAAAGTGGCGGAAACAGCATGTCCCCGGCACACTCCCTATCCTCGTCTGGAACAGAACCCAAGCGAAGGCACAAGAACTGGTCAAGGAGCTTGGGGAGGATGCGGTCACCATAGCCGATTCACTCGAACAGCTCGCGTCTGAGAGCGATATCATATTCACCAACCTCTCTAACGACGACGTTGTCAGGAGCGTCTACCAAGTATTTGCCAAGGCCCTCCAGGTTCGCATCTTGATTATCAAGCAGCAGCGTAGCCTCACCATGAGATCCAGGAGCCCAAGCTCACGAAGAACAAGATCTTCGTAGAAACGAGTACCATCTACCCCACCCTTGCCGGTACGATGCCCGACACCGCTGGCTGGTCTCCGTAGCTGACATGCAATTGACCATCAGCTGAACTCGATACCCTTCTGTCTAATCTACCATCCGCCCACTTTATCACCTCCCCCGTATTTGGTGCACCAGCCGCGGCCGCTGCAGCCCAGTTGCTCGTGGTCATGTCCGGAGACTATCGCTCCAAGAAGGAGGTCGCTCACCTTCTCATACCCGCTGTCGGTAGGAAGGCCATGGACTTAGGCGGCAACGTCGAGAAAGGTATGCTATATTTAACCCGAGCTTCCCCCGTTATCTGAGCATCCTCCCCCTCAGCGCCGACGTTCAAGCTGGTTGGGAACTCTTTGATCCTCGGTTCAATCGAACTTCTTGCGGAGGTCTTCACGCTCTCAGAGAAGGCTGGCATCGGTGCTTCCCTGGTACACCAATTCATCAAGGAGGTCATGCCTGCACCACCGCTCGTCAACTATGGCGAAAAGATGCTTCATGACCAGTTCGATGGAAGCAAAGGCTTCGCTATCGATGGTGGCCTCAAGGACTCCTCTCATATAAGGAAACTGGCTACTGAACTTGATTCCCCGATGCCTGCCTTGGTGCGCATTCTCGCCGCTTCTCGCTATTGCTGAGTGATATACTGAACCTTCCCTGGCAGGACACCGCTCACCAGCACATGCTCACTGCGAGAGCTCTTCACGCAAGCCAAGTGCGACGCGGCGAAGCACATTTCGATGTACTTGACTGGAGCTCCCTCGTTGCCGGGACGCGGGTTGCTGCTGGTTTGGATGGATTCGACAGCAGCAAGGTTTGACTCTGCTCATACTAAGTTGAAGCAAGAACTGACCTTCCTGATTGATGGACAGCACGCGAAGGTGGTTCCCGAGGACTGATGTAATTATGTTTTGCTCTAGGTCTGTCTCGCAGCGTGCAGTAGAAGAACACCGGAAGAGCCGTTTCGCGCAGTGTATTCCAGAGCTATTGTTGTATCTGATACTTGGGAGAATGTAGGAGTCGCTTGCGATAGTCAGAACACTTCATGTGCCGTGCTGGCGGGGTTTCGAGGGAGGCTGACGTCTACTATGGTGGTTGGACATGTCGACAGTGATTGTGCCGTCATGCTATGTATTGGGCTTCGCGAAGTGGTAGTAGTGCTAACGTCATACCCTCTTCTGGTTCCAGACCATGACTGAGCCTGACTCTACTCTCGGTCCCGCTTCAAGCTTCAGCTGCGCATACTACGCCAAGACGGGCCATTCACCTGCATATAAAGTCGCCTTCTCGCCCCAGTAGTAGCAGGTGCAACTCGTCACCCAGTCCAAGTACTTGATTTTCTCTAAAGATATGGCGCCCCCCGAGAACATCGTATTCTACACTTCGGAGGCGAGTAATATCTGCCACAAACCTAGTGTCAGGACGCATTGTCGCTCACGGGTTCTGTCTCAACTCACAGTACTCCCCCTTTGCTCAAAGGGTACGTAGGGTTTTCTCACTTCGTTGTTGAGACTTGGCGCAGCATCAAATTATTGGAACATCAGGCTCACTGGTAGCACAAAGGTGCACATCACTCTTGAAGAGGCCCATGTGCCGTATACGGCCTACCAGATCGACACTTCAAACAAGCCGGAATGGTACTCTCAAGTAAACGCTCTCGGGAAGGTGAGCAATCCCACCAATACTCAACAGCAAGCCTCTCTACCGTTGTAACAACTACTCATGTCCTCTCTACATGGCAGATTCCCGCCATCACCTTCGGCGGGCCCAACGCACCGCCCGACCAGCCCTCGCCCTTATCCACGACGCTTGTCGAGTCCATGGCATGGCCATCCTCGAATACCTCGCCGATGTCTGCCCCGAGGCGCACCTCCTCCCACACGACCCGCTCCTCCGCGCCCGCGCCCGCGTGTTCGTCGAGATCTACCGGAACTACGTGCACGACCAGTTCCGCGACGTCTTCTTCCTCGGGAAGCCGATCGAGGGCATCCTCGCCGCGCTTGAGAAGCTCCAGCGCGCGCTCCCCGTTGAGCGCGGGTTCGCGGCGGGCGAATGGTCGATCGCGGACGCTGCCGTCGCGCCGTCGGTGGTGAGGTTGAAGCTATTCCTCCGGGAGGGCCTTGGCGCGTTCACCGAAGAGGATTTGCAGAGGCTCCGCGACGCGATGGCCAGCGAGAAGTTTGCGCGGTTCGCGCAGTACGTGCAGGACGTCAGTGAGCGTCCTAGCTTCAAGAAGACGTGGGTCAGCGACGTGAGTAGTGCATTCCGGCATCGGCCCTCTGTATGTGAAACTGCTTACTGAGTACCCTACGGCTCTAGGAACGTCAGCTGCAAGTTTGGGGGAAGCACCCTGGGCTTCGTCAGCGCAAGACGGCAGCCGCCGCGTCGAGTGGCGGAACTCAGGCTTAGGAGTGACGAGATGGTGTAAACTCACGAGTGTACCCATGGATGTCAAGGACCTGTCGAAAGCATTCGGAATAGTCATTTCGCTTATGGGCGCTGGTTTGCCTGTGAGGATGGCGGGGGGACAATCGGCCATCATGTATCCAGTAACAATGTGCCTCTTACCCCGCTTGTATGGACGAGTGGGAACCGTTGTATTGATGCTGTGGTAGACGAAAATATCGCATTCGTATTTCTCGGGCCTTTTATGTCCGTCTGTCTGCGAAAGCAACACCGGAGTAACGGCCTCCGTGGGACATTCCACCGTTCGCGTTCATTTCAGCTCGCAGTGTTGACACAACGAGGCATAGTCGAGTTGGCGGTGGCCTTCCATACGCAGCTTCAACGTTGAACTGCATTCGGACCTTCACTGCAGGTACGATCACTCATAGGTTAGCTTATTGCTCAGCTCGAGTAAATAAGACTCACCAGTTGACACCGTAGGTGACCGTGACATGTTGGTGCATCGTGCGTGTCTTGGAGAGCCTACTTTACGCTCATCCTCGAGTGCATCGAAACCCAACGGAGAGTATGTCAGTCAAACTCCTTTGTGGCCTAAGCTAAAGCATATGCCGAGTGCTAGTAATGCGTTGCAGGCCTATGTTCGCTACTAGCCTACTGAAGTGCGCCGACAATTGGAGGGCCAATGTCATCTCGATGCGATATGACACATCCACCGGAAATTGAGGGTAGGCCTCCACGGTACGATGGCTACCTTGTCATTGTGAGCGCTGACAACCGAGCGTAGCGATGCCAGTGCGATGGTCAGCTGGTAGCTGCTTCAGGAACGAGACGTTTCGTCAATCATCCTCGCTCGTCGGAGCGTTAGCCAACTTGCAGCAAATCGCTAGTTTTCTGAACGCGGGTATGAGCAGGCAATTCACGGAAAAGGACGAGGCGAGGCGTATAAAAGGACTCGCGCGAGCCTCTCGACGACTCATCAGCTCAGCCTGACCAGCTCTCAAATCACCCTACCAAACTCACCCCACTATGAAGATCTTCAACAAGCTCCTTGCCCTCGTCGCCGTATTCGTTGCGGTCGCCGCCGCAAGCCCGGTCGCTGAGCCTGGCAGTGAGTTCACAATGTTACTATGCCATCGCCGGACAGTGTGCTCACCGTAGCTGTAGCCGATTGCACCTGCAGCGGCAAGTCCTGCTCCTGCACCGACCCCCCCTAAGGCCCGAGGCCTGAGGCCAGAGTAAGTTTGCCGTTCTTTGAGCGTGGTCGAGCCTTCAAACTGATTTCGTGTTAGCATCATTTGACAAGCAACGCTCTCGGAAGGGGTTGTTAGTAGACTTTTGGAAGGGTTCCTATTGCGTCGTTGTGTAAAACAATGTGTAAACCCAGAAATGTGGTCATGTTGCGATATGAGTCGGCATGCGTCGACGGCGTGTTCGAAGTTCATAGCGGCCGGTATTCGCGGTCGCGGCATGCAGGTCTGAAGCACCTACACCCCAACTGCAAACGGTAGCCATCCCGACCCCACACTTGCCTCGTCGACAGTTTACCCACTCTTTGAAATTTGAAGCTCGAGATTCAGTCAACGTGCAGCTTGTGACAAAGTAACTTCGCGAGCTAGTGATGATTAGCTACAACCGCAGAGATGGATTACGCGTTAGACATTGAGGCGAAACAGCCTATTCACCCGCTGCAGTAGCGCTATGTCATGGCTCTTGCACATTATAATGCTGCAGATGATGCATCCAACTTGGCTAAAGCAGGATTGAACATTGAACAAGGCTTGGGGAGGACCGTGATTGCCCTGAGGGCGGCTTTCATGGATCGTGCGCGCGACGGAAGGTAGTGTGCAAAGAGACCAGGTATTTCTCTCCATTTGCGGCGGATAGAGAAGGTTTGACAGGATGAGAGCAATAGAATCTGAGTACAGTAGCCATGAGGTATGGGCCCAAAGTCGCTCAAGGGAGGGAGGGGGCTGATATGTGCCTTGCCGAGCTGGGTCAACTTGTACGCCTTCCTAACTGGGTGTCTAAATTTACGAAGCGCCTGTGAACGCTGTAAGTCGCGGCGGCGAGAACTCTGGACTCGACGTGCTCAACGGTCGCCACAATGCTGGGCTCTACTTCACGACTCCTGGTGCCGCTGCCCAGCTCACGGCCGGCCTTGAACCAGGCGCGGACATACGCTATCTGCCTCAGGCCTCCGGTCGTCTACCCAAGGAAGACCGTCCCTAGACGGTACTCGGAGCGGAAGACATACCTCTACAACCAGTACATCCGCCTCCTCCAGTCCTCCTTCGACCGCCCTCTCATCCTCTTCGAGCACACTGACTTCTCTGCAAATCGTCTCATTCAACTCCGAGCAGAAATCGCGGAGGCCGTCACGAAACATGCGAAGGTCCCCTCCCTTGCCACGCCTTCCCCCGCACCCCTCGCCCCAGAGGAATACCCGACGTTCACTATCCTGCGCACGTCCCTCTTTGGCGTCGCGCTCCGCGACCTGAGCCAGTTCGACGAGAATGTGCGTCGTGAACTCGCGAAGAGCATCCAGAGCACCCTTGCCGTGCTGAGCTTCCCCACGCTCAACCCGCCCCAGCTCAAGGCTGTCCTCCGTGTCCTTGCGCGTTCCGTGCCCCCGCGCCAGCCCAAGACCGAGGCGCAAATCGCAGAGGAGAAGAAGGCCGAGGAAGCCGCGTTCATACCTGGCAGGAGGCCGAAGAGGCAACGGCCTACGCCCATACCCGACCTCAAACTCCTTGGCGCGTTCATCGAGGGTCGTCTCTTCAAGGCGGAGGGTGTGCAGAGCGTGGCGGAGCTGCCGACGTTGGATGGATTGAGGGCACAGATCGTGGGATTGTTGAGTGCGCCCGCTGCGCAGCTCTCGATGGTGCTCAACGAGGCGAGCGGGGCGAAGCTGGCCAGGACGCTGGAGGGCTTCAAAAAGAGTCTGGAACCGCAGGAGGAGGAGGGCGAGGCTCCCCCGTCATAGTTGTGCTTCGCTGCTGTTGGTTTGTAGCCCATATATTCTACCTAATACTGCATAGACTATCTGAGGCTTGGCTGGATGCGCGAAGAATATGCTTGACGTCTAGAACGACAAGTACAAGAGGACTAACGGTACAGTACTAGCGGTCAAAAAGGTGCCAACGTCCTATGAAAGCGGACGCTATCTCCGCTTCGAGCTCCTGCTCTCTTCCCGGTCGGGGGACCCTCTGCGTTTTCTGCGCATCGCCTTCAGCATCCAGCCGTAGAATCGTCAGCAATAAGAGCACACACCTGCTGCTCCTGTCACGCTCGTCGACGTCAGGCGTGCCCCGGTCCTTTCGCTCGCTACGGTCGCGTTCACGGTCGCGCTCGCGGTCACCGCGATCCCTTTCTCTTTCCCGTTCCCGCTCATTACTTCCGCCTCCGCCTCCGCCGTAGTCGAGTCCCTCTACCGCAGGCGCACTCCCGTCAATATCCTTGTACTTGTTCTTGTTGCGTGGGCCGGTGGGTACATTGGGAGGGAGGGGAGACGCAGGCCGAACAGGAATTCCTACACATTCACGTCAACGCTGCTACATGACTAAATAATTGGGGTTCGACGCACCTCTCCCGCGTCCAGCGAACGCGGCACCTCGTCCCCGCAAGCCCATCCCCTGCGGCATGCCCCGGCCCCGGAACTGTCCTTGGGGGCCAGGTACGCGCGCAGGGGCTGGCACGACAGGTGTAGGGGTGCCATTACCCTCCATGCCTGGGTACATCTGCGGGCCCATTGCCGACGGGTCCTGCACAAGCCACATATGAACTCCTCTCCGCATAGCATTGCCGGCATGTGCCCACTGTGCACTCACCTGCATCGCGAAGTCCATACCCATCATGCCAGGCCCTCCGCCACCAGGACCGAACCCATCCATACCCATACCGACTTGTCCATCTTGAGGACCCTGAGCGCCGCCCTGGGGACCTGGGCCGCCAGGTCCACCGACACCCGGCCCGCCTTCTTGCATCATGCCCATGTCGCCCATGCCCATGTCCATCATGGGGTTCATCATCGCGCCCATGTTCATCATCTGGTTCATCATCGCGCCACCGTTCATGTTCATGCCTGCGCCGGGAGGAATCATGCCTCCAGCACCCCCTGGTCCGCCCGCGCCGCCGTTGGCCATTACGGCAGTCGCCCCTGCCATGACCATCGTCCGGACTTCAGGTGGCAGGGCGATGAGTTGATCTTCGGGCATGCCGGCGAAGTTCTACGAGTGCACCATGTTAGAAAGCCACCGAACTGCATATAACATGAGGACATACGAGGACGTTGCTCTTGAGCATGGTAGCAAGCTCGCCGAGCTCGCGTCGCCTGTAGCAATATGCTTCCCATGATATCTCGTCGAAGCCATAGTTGAACCAGTCACTGAGGTCGGCGCCTGGTCGTCTCCATGGCTTCTCCGCCATTGCGTTGAGGTCATACTCCAGTATTGACCTTCCGTCTATAGTGCCGGGCGCTGACGGATTTATAGATGGATGAGACGGCGGCGCAACAGCAGGAGGAAGTGTGTTTGGATCCGGGCCAGACTCTTTCGCTGCCTCCCTTTCTCCCTCTTGAATCTGCTCTGTGGTGCCGGGAGTAGCGGCCAGCGGAGGAAGTGGTGACTGAGTCGATTGAGAAGGTTGCGAGGATGGTTGTGGCGTGGAGGAAAGCTTGTTGACAGCCCCTCTTTCTCTGGGTGTATACTCCGTAGTTAATGAGGGCGGCTGCTGTTGCGAAACGGCTGCAAAGTTGAACGTCTGTTTTAGCGAGGACATTGATTGCCCAAATGCCTGGAATATTGACCTCTTTGCGGTGTGGAAAACGTCGCACTTGTTGAGCGAGCACCCGCTGGGCGATTTCTGTATCAAGAAGGTTGGTATATGCAAGGGGACCTCGCACTTTGCAAACGTACCGGAAGTCTAGAGAGCGCGCTTGTGGCTCCATGATGATTTCAACGTCCTGTCGTCCATGTATTAGCGACCATAATCCAAAGACGGACCCTGGTACTCTCGTACATCGTCTTCGCTTTCTTCGTCGCCTTGCTCTTCCTCGTCCTCTTCCTGGACGCCGTTCTCGGCTGGTTCATCCCCTGCATCCTCAAGCGAGGGGTCGCCATTCTCGACTTCCGCAGCTTGCTCTTCTAGCTTTGCTACGAGGCCTTCCGAAACAGAGCGGGTCTGCTCCAGAGATATTCTACCATCACGTTCGCGTGTGAGGGTGTACGCCAGTGCTCAATGTGCATGGTAACTCACGGTTGTGGCACTATATATCACACCAGTTGGAAAGACGTCATGAGATTTTCATTGTGCGCGAGAAGAGCAAAGTACAGGTGCAACGGAGCGTACTGCATAACGCTCCTCCCATGCCCAACAGGACTCTCACCAGATGTTTGGACTGCTGGCTTGGCCGTCTCCTCCACATTGGAGTCTCCGTAGAGGTAGCTGTCGTCGTCATCCATGCTGCAGCGCGCGTCAATGGTGGTCATCGTGACGGTTGCAACAGACGTACTTGATTCCAAGTGTTAATGCAGTAACAGAGACACAGACGAAGTACCAATAGACGGAGACACTAGTAAGCTGAAGACAAGACACTCTAGTCTGACATGAACGCAGAACCGTCACCCGACGCCGCGTCTCTGGGCGTCTACCATACTGAAGGGCTCACGTGACCCCGATCACAGAAATTTCAGACCCGATGCTCATCCTCACGGCTCACGCAGGCTGCGAGATCCCTGACTTGCTCCTAGACTGCTAACTCTCTACTCACTGTGTTGGGGACTCTGATTATCTCGGACATAATATCTTTGGGCTGCCTTACTTGCGAGAAAATCGGACGCGTTACGACCTCAAACAGCCGACCGAGCCCTTCCTACACTACCCTCCAACTAACGCCATGGGCAAGTCTCAAAAGAAACGGCAGATGCGTAGGCACAATCCCATGCGAGTGCCAGACTCGCATCTTCCAAAGGGACTAGCGTCGGCATCTGCTTCGTCGTCAAAAACCGAGGCGATCCTGCCTATCATACAGAAGGTAAGATCTAGATCTATATAGCGCAGAGTAGGGAAAGCCGCCTGACATATATGTGCAATAGATGGAGAGCGTCGACCCACTGGAACGCAAGTGGGCTTGCGTAGCTGTCTCCAACCTCATCCAAAACGACCCCTCTACCCGCCGGCTGTTGCAGGGTAAGAACATCGTCGGACACTTGATCACACGCCTCTCCGATAGCGAGGAGGAAGTAGTAGTGGAGGCTGCTGGTTCTCTACGGTACGTGTTAGACGTCTTCAGAAAATAATACCTATAGTAACTCACGAGGACAGGAATCTGTGCATTGATGGCGGTTTCGACATATGTGCTGAGATGTTCAACAAGAACATCCTGGCCCCGCTCAAAACTTTCATCCCCAAAGTAAGGTTTTGTAAACCGAATCGCCTGAATCTATCAATCTAACGGGATCAGATCTCTACCACTTTGTCGCAATACATAGCATCGCCGAAAGACTCGCCCGAGAACGCGCAGAAACTCGTGTATGAGTTTGCCGACAATGTCATCACGATCCTTTGGTGCCTATCGTAAGTACCTCGTTACGCACAGTTCTAATATGTCCTTCAACTGCCAAAGAACAGGGAGACCTCCAACAAAGCCCTGAATGCGATCAACCAAATCTCGCTTGTTCCCTTCCTGATGTCTTTCCTGGCATCCAGGGATAAGTTACCGCTGTCGACCGTTACCTCCGCGGGTAGGGCTGTTCGCTTCGTGTGTGAGGATGCTGGGAGCTCACATCGTCTCCATGGCAATAGCTCAATGCCTGTACGTTCTCACTGACGAGAACCAACCGATCGTGGAAGAAGTGCGTTCCAACGCAGAGTACACCGCGTGCCTTCTGGGTATAGTGAGGCCGGATGGGGCCGCTCCCAAACCCAACGGCAAGGAGAAGGATACGTCTGATGCGAAAGCCATCGCTTTCCGGGTTCTTACTTGCGGTAAGGTCCTGCGTCGCTTGGGTCACCATCTGTCACTCACGGCACCCCTACAGGCATCCTGAGGAACATCTCTCCTGTCCCCCCTCCTTCTATCGCTGCCACCGTAGACCTAGACCGTGATGTCGTCTTGCCGACTCTGGAACCGGTGCTGTCGTCAACAGACCTGCAGGAGATTGCACAGGCCGCTCAGCAAGCTATCGACCAGCAGGTAAGCAGCTTTGCGCCGCTAACTTACGTCCCCCGCCTAACAGCTCCCGGCAGGAGTCCATTCCGCAGCTCGAAAGCCTGTCACTCAAACACACACCGAAGTCGGATCATAAGACTCCCTCTGAGCTGGAGCTTGAACGGTTAGAGACCCGGCTGCGCACGGTCCAGCTCGCTCTGGAGATTCTCACAGGCATGTGTGCGACTCTTCCCGACCCCGAAGTTTTCAGCGGTGCGCCTGGTGGCGAAGATGACAACGAAGGTGCGTCGCGACGCATCGAGGCGTCGCTATCTAGCGCTAACCACCGCGGTTTTCCGCCCCTTTAGACGAAGACGATGAGGGAATGGAGGACGCTGAGGACATCGATATGACAATTGAGGCTGATACCAGTGCGGCACAAGGAGAGACGCCCAAACCACCAGCGTTCTTCACAACGTTGGTCGCTCCGCTGCTCAAATTTGTGCAGCCTACCGCACTGTCATTCCCCCCTCTGGGTGCGCCGTCGCCGCACCCGCCGACGACGTCGGCGCTCAGTGCTATCCACATCAGCGCTCTCGAGTGCCTCAATAATATCTTCCTTTCCATGGCGACCTCGGCGCGCGGCCGCTCATCCAGCCTTGGCCTCGACTCTGCGAGTGGACGTGCGGTCTTCGAGGCCGTCTGGGGCGCGCTCCGTTTAGTAGGCACAGAAGTCGGGGCTGCCGGCCAGGAGCGCAGGCGGGAGATGTGGGACATCGCCGTTGGCGTCCTCTGGGGCGTGGGCAACCTGTTCAAGGGCGCACTCATCCCGACCGAGGAACAGATCCAGGTGCTCACACAGTTCTGTAACGCCACCTCGGACGTCCAGGTCAAGGTGAAGACCATCGGGACGCTGGAGTGTCTCGCACAACATCCAGACTCTCTAGAGGCCAACAAAGTACGTTACCTTGGCTTCTTTCTGCCATTTAGAACCGAGATACGCTGACGCTCGTCTTTCTGTGGTCTCAGATGATCTCCGCATACCTCCTGTCGTTATTACCGCCGAACGCAAACCCGCCGACGCCTACCGAGCCGCTACTGCAAGCCGTCTCCGCGCTTATCGACATCTATTCTGACGAGAACATGCCTTACGACGTGAACTTCCGGCAAGGCCGGTACCTCGAACAGCTCGTCCAGAGTGTGGAGGGTGTACGCAAGGCAGTTCGTGGGATTGACAAGAAGAAGGAACGGGAGCTTCGAGTACGTGGCGAGGAGGTACGGGATAATCTTGTGGCGTTCATACAATACCGGAGAGGGCTTCGACTGTAGTTGTGCTTTGCGACTGATTGAGCGTTGTGGGTTCTGTAACTTCTGTTCCTCGTCGGTAGTCGGTGTTTAAACTACTCCCCAACGACGACTATTCTATCTGAGGCAGGGCTTTGATACCCATATAGCTGAAACCCGTACATGTTCGGAGACAGCGACCATTAGGCCGGATGACCAATGCAGTAATCCGCGGACTCCAGCTGAGTGTCCACGGGATGTCGTCTCTCGCCCTCATCTCTTCGAGCGGTGCTAATTTGTCCACAGCATTAGATCTATCCAACCTGAGAGTGATCATGCGAGATGAAAATTTCACTAACGCCCTTCGTCAGCTTGGTGCTTCTGAATGCCGCCGGGGCTCGAGATCTCCGGCAGGTGCAGGCACAGGCGTTGCTGCGTCCAAGGGAACGCTTCGATGACGTCGGCACTGACTCCAGAGTTTCAAGCACTCGAGTCTTCGACTGCGTGCGCTGGCGAAGGGACACGTCTAGGCTGGCACGAGAGCTTCGCTGGCATTGCATTGCGAGCCATGCTGCCCGATAACACCCTCGCCGAGCTGCGTGGGCGGGTCCCGCTCCTTGGCAGGCTGTCTCGTGGAGCAAGAATGAGCATCATGGGATGCCGATGGTCGTTCTACGTACCGAACACTCCGAGTGGGCTTCGGAGGGCATGCGCAGTGCGTCTTCTACCGCGCTAAAGCCGTGGCGAATAGGTGGCTGCGGTCATGATATCATGCACCCGCGACCATGGCGGAGTATTCGAAGCACCTTCGAAGGAGAATCTCAGGGATCAGCGGCTATCGTCCGTGAGCTGTTGAATGAAGAGTTAGCGCTGCGCGTCGCCTCGTTGAACAGCTTCCATGTAACAGGCCCCGAGACGACCAAGCTTGATGTAAACATTGTCCACTCTCTTGTGAGCTCTTCACGTAAAGTCGTCGCCTTCTACTTCGAATGAGTTATGGATTGCTGCGGACGCATTGACATCCAGTGATGTTGAGAAGAGGAAGTGCGTGCTGTACAGAAGTAAGCTAGGCAAATATCAGTATAGTTGATATTAGGGCGGTCAGTGAGTATGCAGACGAAACCATTGTGGACAAATGGCGAGATGGTGATGGATAGAAGCAGAGCCAGAGTCGGATATGGTAGTATCATATGTTAGGAGATGTTGGTGTGACAAGCGAAATATCTGAACAAATTATTCACTGACATACCTGAATCTGAAGTCTGAGGAGAGTCACATCGGCAGCTTCAACACAAGCCACTCACTTGTACGCCGTATGCGATCTCGTCTATTGTAGAGGTGGAATGAATCAGCACGATGTAGTGGCCACTCCGGGGGATGCTGGTCATTTATCGGGCGCTTATAATAGTAGCGAGAGGCGGTCACATGACTCAGAGACGCGTCTAATTCTCACGGTTGGTGGTCGCGTCGCGTACGGTGGCTAAACGAAACTCTGTACTTCCTTCCTCTCATATCACACGCGGTCCCCGACCCAGTCTCTTCTACTGCTATCTCTCAGAGTACATCTTGGGGACACAAACTTGGTGAAGACAGCTACAGCGAAGTCCGGCCTCATCTATCCTTATCACGGGAACATAAATTACGACCCAGTCTCCATCACGTCATACCAAATTCTCTTGTGCGTTCACTGTGCCCACTTGAACATACTTATCATGACATATATTCACTCTACAGCAGGACTCACTATGGGTGAAATAAGCCTTCGCCACATTCCCGACCTATCCGATGCCTCGGTCAACGCAGACTTCTCCGATGCCTCCTTCCAAATTCCGCGCACCCTAGGGAGTACCGACGATCTCCTGGCCGATGATACTATGGACTTTTTCAATGGTGCAAACGACACCCTCAGCACCCCTGCGCCACCATCCAGACCCCTACAACCGCCTCTTACCCTCGCGGAGCTCACTCCGCGTTCAAAGCCTCTGCGCGCAGTACCCGTACGATCATCTCTCCGGCCACGTCCCGGAGTCGCAACCCCATACAAATCAACCGTAGCCGATGAATTGACGGCCGCCATCTCTGAGGAGCTCTCGCCTTTTCGTCATCAAGACCCCTCATTCCAGATACCCTCCTCTCAGTCTACTGGCGAAGACCTCCTGATGGCTGACGACGCTGAGTTTCTCGGCAGAGAAGACGATTCGCTCGGCTCAGTTCCCCCACACGCTCAAAGTCCATTGACTTTGAGTCAATTATCTCCTGGACCCTCGATGCGCCTCCGACTACCCTCCAGCGCCTCGCCCAGCCAACCACCTATCCCATCGCCTCAACTCCCAACTCCGAATATCGATCTCAACGACATGGGATGCACGGAAATTTCCGGGGGAGAATCAGCCGTTAGTCACGCCACAATACCCCCTACGGTGGATTCGGAGCCGCCCATGTCGAAACCCATATACGATGACTCTAATATCCCATCTACTGCCGGTCAACCTACCGACAAGGGTAAGGTCAAGGAACCACAGAAGGTCAATCTCGCCGAAAGACAGAAGAAGCTTCCTGGCGGCGACAAGGCGAAGCGAAAGCGGGTACGTAAATTCCGTGATATATCTATATGTCGCCGTTTTTGTTCATCAGGCCTGCTATTGGCTGAGTAGGTGACACCCGCTGCAGCAGTAACAAAACCTGCCAAACTCAAACCTTTGACTGCGTCCTTGGCACGCAGGCTCTCGAATGCGAGCAGAAAACCCGTGCCTGGGATGCGCCGACGACCGCTTCAAGGCGGGCCTGTAACTACGTCCGTGAATCGCTCGAGCGGCGGGCGAGCGGATCCCGCTGCTCAGGCAACGTTGGCCACAGTTCGGACTCGCACCAACGTCAAACCAGCCCAAGGAGGTGGCTTGGCCGATACGCTTCTGTCGTTCGGGCAGAAGCTCCTGGCACGCGCTGCGAGGTGAGCGGATGTGATGACTTTCTAAGTGTTAGTGCCCCTTACGAGATTGCTGAACAATCCTTGCGCATCGCAGTCCGGAGCACCTCGGGGAAGCCTCTACGGAAACCGGCCACACGAGCCACCCCGTACCTGAGGCTGCCGCTCTTACCATCCCAGCAACTGATTACCGCCCCGATCCACAGCCGGTCGGCCACCTAGGCTGTGAACCCACTCCCGACCCGAGCTACCTGACCATCTCACAACTATCCCCGCGGAAAGCGGGAAGTGATCGAGCGACCTCGGCGACCACGCTAGCACCAGGGTCGCACATTACAGAGCAGACGCCCATTGAGGCCCTCGATCAGCTCACTGCCGCACCCCAGGTCTCAGAGTCGGTGTCGGGGCGTCCGCCATCGCCCATGCGCAGCTCGATCAAGCGTGCGGGGTCACCAAGTGGTGAGCATCCCGCCCACCAGCGCAAACGCAGCAAGACGACATCCGGCCCGTCGGTACCAACCTTCTCGAAGGAGAGCGCGCCTCGTAAGCCTGCGTTGCAGCCCTCGCGGGCAAGGAACGTTCCGGCGGCTGCGGCGACCGCTGCCACCGCGCCTGCCCGCCGCACCGTGTCTGCCAGTGTCAGTAGTGCGAATCCCCGTGTGAAGGCGGAAGAGGCGCGCAAGCTACCGACGTCGAGCTCACGTTCGCTGTCGCGCAGCGGTCCCGGCAGGGAAACCGACGACGCAAAGAAGGCCAAGGACCCTGCCGGTGGACCAGGCGAGATTCCCAACGGCGACAGCGGTGCCCACGTCCCGTCCGCAAGCGGCAGCAGAAGATCAGGGGGCGCCGGCGACTCACAAAGGGAAATCGCACCCGACGCTAGGGAGCGTCAGGCAGGTCAACGTAGTGATGGACAGGCATCCATTCGAGGACCCTCGCCAGTTGACAGACCGGTACGTTCGCAGTCGTGTCAGCGTTTCATGGAGCATTTTTTTCTTGATTTTTGGTGTGCGAACGACCGGAGAGTTCGCAGCGGCGGGCCTGTGCTGTTGGGCAGCGATGGTCCCTTGGACATCGTTTTCTCATGATGGATGCAGACGGCCGGACACCTAATTCACTCATCCGTCTGTGGCCACCGTAACGTTATCACGCATTGAAATAGACTGCGCGCCCTGGAGTGATCAGTGCTGATATTCTGTGCTTCTAGTCCTCAAATTTACCTTCCGCGAAGCCCACGAGACCGATGGAGTTCCAGTTCGCCACGTCAACGCGCATGGAGTCCCGGAGGACTGAGTTGGAGAAGTCGGGCGGCATGAGCAGCAGCGGAAGCAACGGCATGTCACTCAGACGCTCGAAGGCGTCGGCCGGACATCCTATCCCGGACTTCAAGGCCCTTCACGCGATGCAGCAGTCTGTGCTCGCCCAACGCAAGGCTGAGATCGTGCCCGTTGTTCCCCTCCCGATCGAGTTCCAAACCGAAGCACGCGCACATGAGCGCGAGAAGTTCGAAGAGGCGCGGCGGGCACGCGAAGCCGAGCTCGAACGACAGCGCGAGGAGCGGCGGCGGCAGCAGGAGCTCGAGGAGGAGCGGGAGATCAAGGAGCTCCGGAAACGGGCTGTCCCCAAGGCGAACGCGGTCCCTGAGTGGTATGCATTCGCGCCAAAGAAGTCGAAACCGGCGACCGGAAAGTGATATGCCCGCCCGCGGAAAGGCCGTGGGCAGAGGCCCCACTGCGAAGGTCCCGAGCGGCTAGCAACGGTGCAGAACGAGGGTGGTGGCGCACTGCGGTCGCGCCCGCTCACTGCGGGTTGGGAAAGAAGGGAGGAAGGAGGGTGAAGGTCGAGGACGCTATCATTATGGCATGAGAGTCATCTGTACGTTACTTCCTGCGACATCTTCTCTGCATTCGCGCACACCATCGGTGCTGTGTATTTTTACCACACAGCCCCTGTACGCTCCTTGGTTGTGTGTTCGGGTTGTGCTTCGACAGACGAGCGTGCTTTGAACTTGAGCGTCTCCCCGACACAGGGAGCTGGGCCACCTCCTCGGGTCCGACGGCTGCTTACCTCCTCAGATCACTTACTCACTCGCCGGACCCGGAGCTACGACACTTTTTGGAACGATCAGTCATACGCTGAGGCTCGGTGTAGGTAAGCCAGTTCCTTCCGGGTGCGCGATAATGCCCGTAGAACACGTTCCTGTCATGATAATCGCGTCCACAGATGCCTTTTCCCTCCGGGCTGTACATGTGCACCGTGTAGTAGACAAGTGGGGATAGACAGGGTCGTGCCCTGATTTCCCGGGCAGGCCGGACGCATCGCGACTTCTCTTCGCTCGTCCATAACTGCATGGTGCACCACACCACACCTCTCCCTCCAGCGTCCTGCCATCGAAGGCCGTTCACGTCATCGCGCGTCCCCCAGCCCGGAGCCTAGCCTGCGACCGACCGACGTCGTGCGCATCGCAGCACCTCCGGCGTCGACGTGCGGGCCTCGAGGTGCGCGCGTGTGCGAGGACGAGAGTTACGTCCGGAGGCTGTGCACCCCCCTTGGACGAGAGGGCCGGGCCTGCCTGGATGTCTGCTCGCCGATATCCCGAATAGAAACGACGAAGAAAAAATGAGTTCGAGCCGTCGTCCTGCACGGTGGACGCGGCCGACAGGAGTAGTGCTGCGAGCGTAGCAGAGCTACGTAGGCTGCATGCCCTTGGCACCGCGATCGGGTGGGTGGGTGGGTGGCACGAACTTCGTATGACATGCATGTAGGTTGGATGGAGATGTCGTACGGCTTCGCCGTCGCGCGATTCTGGGGGGCGTGCTCGTACGCGGGTGGCACAGAACCGTGTATGAACGTGCATCCGCCCACGCCCACGGGTGGACGGGGAGGTTGGAACGGCAACTTGACTATGCTTCGCGTACGATGCACAAAGGCGTCTGGGCCTCATGCTCCGTGTCCGTGGGTCCGTGGACAACGTACGGCGGCGCGGCGGCCCAGCCGCAGCTGTGCGTGTGCCAAAGAGAGCTCCCGCGTAATCCGTAGGTACGCAACGCGTTAATCTCCTTCAGCTCGCTGACCACCCTTTCTCCCGCTGTCCGTTGTTCGCGCTCCATCTCGCAAGACACAAAGGCTACGCTGCCCCCATGGCCTGGCGCCCTGTTGCCCTGTCGCCGTCCGCGCACCGTCCTCCTGGGACCCAGCTATCGCGTCGGGTTATATTCCTGCCTCGTCCGCTCCCCCGTGCAGCAGCCGTCCTCTGTTCCCAGCTGGAATTTCTGATGTGCAGCAGTGCTAGTGACACCGCACACCCCGTCGCCCAGCGGTTGCGGTGAGGTGCGGCCGGAGGGCGGTGAGAGGGGGCGCGCAGCACGCCCGGGCTCGGACGCGATGTGTCACCCGCAGCGAGGGCGTACTCCGCGGCGGCGACAGCGGCTGGCAGCTCCCAGCACTAAGGCCTAAGGGCTGGGCACGCGGCGCGGGAGCGCCCGCGGGCGGGACGCTTTCAATGGTCTCTTGTGCCGGTTCAGCATATGGGCGCCACCCCCGCGACTTCTGGTGGACGTGCGGCTGCGAGGGGCGCGGGGTGCGCGATTATTGGGCCATTCCTCGCACGCTGGCTGCTGTGTGACAGACAGACTGGGAAGCAGGGGAAGGGGGAGAAGGAAGGACCTTGAAGGAGGGGCTATCAGCAGCATCTTCGGGGTGCGTGGGCGCGGTGCTAACCCGGTAGAGCAAGTGCGCGCCCGCGCGGCGGGGAAGCACTCTGCTGGCCAGGGAGCGGATGTTGTAAGTGTCTGCTGTGGCTGGGCGACGGACGCGCGCGCGCGACGGGAGACGCGGGCTGGGAGAAGGGTTCGGATTCGGATTCGGAAGCCAGTGCGAGGAACAGGACAAGCCACACTGGCTCAGGCTGGGCGATCAAGATCGCGCATTATGTGATGGTATGAGATACGGGCTGGATGACAGTTCGAACAAGGGACGAGGGCGAGCGAGAAGCACAGGGCCGCGCTGCTGTCACCAGATCGGATCGCTCGTGGGGGTGGCTTCCAGCTTCGACGTCGACGCTAGCGGATAGCTACTATAGATCATGGCGGGTGCGCAGCCGGCACACCGTTGGCAGCACTGGCAGTACTGGCAGGCGGTGGGGCGCCCCCGCTCCCGACGGAGCGATCTCGTCGGTGTCGTGACAGCCGTGTTCGCGACACGATGAATATTAAATGAATTCGAACGGGATCGCGCGGCGCGCGCAGGGCTATAGTGCTTAGTAGTTGCTACGTACTCTTTAGTACATCGTGGGCGGCCGCGGAGTACACAGTGTGTGCAGGCGAGTCGTTGCACTGGTGGGGCCCAATTTATCGGTTGCACCCCGCGAGCCCAATTAATGAGACCACGAGCCCGGTGTGGCATAATAGCACATCAAGAGAAACATTCCCGGGAAAGCAGCAAGACACGGCGGCGGCGGCGACGGGAGGGCCGCTGTCTCAGACTCTCAATGTTGCTGGGTACCGGGACTAAGTGCTGCTGCTGCTACTAGCTGCCGTTGCTGCCAAGGGCGCGGAAGCGTGGTGTGTGGCGGCTTCGCAGGCCTGCTCTACCGGCACCATCGTCGCGATGCTAGCTGCCAGGAGCGCAGGGCGTCGCGTTATGTTTAGTTCGCGGCAACGAGGAAGTCGTCTGCCCACAGCGTCGACATCGCGACAGTTGCAAAAGAGAGCAATATAGCACTGAAGATGGGCGCGTGTGCCCATGTGTGTCGGTGCTCGTGTACATCTTATGTTATTCATATTCTGGATCAGTAAGTGGTGCGCATTCAATTGCTGATCGCGACACGGGGGCTGGGAACGCACATCGTCGGCCGATCGTTGCTACATAGTGCTATTATGCATACGTGTACACACGCTCATGTACAAACCCCTACGAATGCGCCACTGAGGGAAGTGGCCGACTAGGGAGTGATATCTTTAAACGCAGCTGGCACTGCACCACCATGCGTTGGCAGCGTCTGCGCGATGCGGAGCCCTCACTCGGGGCAACTAGCAGCACACGTTACAGCCCGTTCGTGAATCTCAAGCTCGTCTCAGAAGAGGAGAGGGCACTGGCACAGCACTGTGTGCGCTCCGTCGACCAGACCCTGGGACTGGCGTTAGACGCAGCTCGGGCAGGACGCCTGGCAAGGCCGGTCGCGCGTCCGATTCAGACTCGAGTTGCCGGCGTCCTCGCTGCGAGAGTCTCGGAATCCGAGCAGCCATTTCCTGCTTCGACGCCCCGCCGTCGGACACGGACGGGGTCTATACGCCGCTGCGATGAACTTTGCCAATGCGCGCGAAGAAGTTTTGGCAAGGGCAAGGGCAAGGAGAGAGAGAGAAGACGCGCCGCCACGCACGCCAAACGTTGTTCAACGTTCAATCTCGAGGGGACCGCTGCGGAATCTAGGATCTCGATGACGGGCAGAGCCTCCAGCAGCGAACGTTCACACACGTTGTTAGCGCATATTAGCCCTCGCTGCGCGCGGCCGCAGATAGCCAGGAGCAGCGGCCGGAAGCACGCCCGCACTTCTGAGCCCACCAGAGGCCAGAGCGGCTGGCAGGCGCCAGGGGAGTGAGTCGGCGACGGGAAAGGACAATCTCCTGATGTCACGGCTGGGATGTCGTGTGCGCCATATGCGCTGTCGGGTTCCTGGCGAGATTTGCCCGCGTTACGTTACCGCGGATAGACGCGATGAAACTCTACTCGCGCGCACCCCCTCTGGCAGGAGCGGTGGCACACGCCGGGGCTCTGCCTCTGCGTGCCCTGGCGTGGCAGCCGCCGCTGCCGCCGCGCACACGCCTGCCTGCCTGAGGTAAACACGCCGCGCGTCCGCGCGAGACAGAGAGAGAAGGCGAGGTTCGTTTCCTTGCTGGGGGGACGCCTCGAGCGGCCCAGGCGGCGGTGAGCCCCTGGCCAGGCCATGTCGGGATGGAGACGAGATGAGGGGCCCGGATGGTGGGTGTGCATTGAGCGGGACGATGTGCACGTATGGAGCAAGTCTTGGTAGCGGCGGTGCCCTGGAGGGGGCAGAGAAGCTAAGTCAGTTCGGACGGCAGTGTGGATGAGGCGTCCGCGCTCAGAACGCGTCCCGGTGGTCGGGCCAGGGAGAACAGGCATCGTCCGAGATGAGGGAGATTACGCCGACGGGATGAGCTGAAGGATGTGCGAGGCGGGTCGAAGCCGAACGTGATGCAAACGATGGCGATCGTCAGCAGGCACCGAAAGACTTGAGAAGAAATCGAGAAATTTGACAGAACGAGAGAGAGCATTGCAGTCGGAGAAGGCGGCCGGTTGGCTATGCGGTGGTGGGCGGCAGAGAAGCAACCCAAGGGTGGCGCATGAAAGCCAGACCGTGTAGAATGAGGCCTGGAGAGCCCCAGGTACGTCGCCGCCGTCGTTCGCGCGACGCTCGTCCGAGTGCCGTAGGTGCCCGTAGCGACGGCGACGGTGTTGGTGGAGCGCAGGACGAAGCAGTCTCAATCCCTTGCAGTCAAGATATGTCGATCGCCCCGAAGAGGCAACCATCTATCACCCCCGCCGCCTGGCGAGCGGACGTCGTACGAGGGACGGAGAGGGCGGAGTATGGTGGTGTGGTGAAAGGCCCTGGCGTTGATCACATCCGCGGACAGGGCGAGTGAAGAGGAAAGAAGCTCACAATCTGAAGCTCTCGCGAGGAACGAGCACTCTCGGTCAAAATCCCGACGTGATGGACGTACAGGGAGCCCCTTGCGAGGGGGGCATAGGCCGGGGAATAGGCGTGGGCGTGGGCATGGGCGCGAGCGTGGGCGTACGCGTGGGTATACGGTCTTCGATGCGGACGCGGTCGAGGGCGATATCGATTCAAAGGGGGAGAGTACTCCGGCGACAGGCGAACACGTCGACCACGTCCGCGCCACAATCCTCTTCCGGCGAGGATCGTGTGGCTAAATCGCGCTTTCTCCTTCAATAGCACACACACTCGCACACGACGGCCCGTCTTCGCCTTGGCCATCGCCTTTGTGGTGACGTCCCCAGACGACCGCACCACGCTGCATCGACGTGTATTCATCCAGCACGGGCGATACGGGCGATTGTGACGATGATTCAGCGGATGAAACGAGATGCCAGGACTGGGCGGAGCGTGTTGCGTGACACAATAGCGTACATATCATCGCCTTTGTGGCCCGATCGCGCTCAGAGACGGAGATGGGGGGGCGGATACCAGCTCGCCGGCGACCTCGAGGTGGATGGCCACAACGCGCAGCGCTGGCGCGTCCGAGGACGCGGATATTCGGGCCAAGACGCGCGAGAGCACAAAGGAAAAAAAAGCAAAGCGGGTGGCACAGGACGCTCTGATGAACGGAGGAGCCAGGGCAGTGTATCCGTACAAGTGATAGGCGACGGATCCCAGGTCGCAGCCATGGCATGGCATGGCATGGGTGGGGGGAGGAGGGGCCTTGGCTCACGCCATGGGTATGGGGAGGGAGAGAACAAAGGGCGATGCAGTGGACGGACATGAGTCAGACGGGGCGGTTGGTGGTGTTGTCGGTACAGTCGTTGTTGATTGCGGGGGAGATGTCTCTGTGTCTATGTTTTCTGTCTATGTTTCTGTTTCTGTTTCTGTTTCTGTTCTGACATCGCTCATGGCTGTCGCTGTGGCCTGATGGACATCCCATATCCGGCTTAGCGCACACTCCGATCGTGTTTTGTCTAACCCTTTTTGGCCGCCGATGGCTTTCAGATTCCATCTCGCCCATTATTCCACCAATTCGTCCCTATTATCATAATTATCGATTTCTGTGCCCGACTTGCCGGATCGGGGTTGACAAGTGACGTGCCTTCGTGCCAATACGACCCATTACCGCATTCAGGCGGTATTGAAGCGTTGAGCCCTCACTAAACGCCCGCCCTGGTTGCCGGACGGAATGTGAGCCCTCGGACGGGACGCATAAAAGGTCTGTCCTCTTCCGTACCCTCCCCCTCACCAACAATCCGTCCCCTCCTGCACTCGCCTTAGCAACCTCGCCTCCGTCGCTCATCCGTCCTCTCATCCTCGCTCTCATCCCGACCTATCCACCTCCTCTACCTCCGCTCGACCCTCCGCCACCAATCACCCACCCTTCTCCGAACTCTCCACCACCACTACTACCACTCACCGACCATGCACGCGTCCTCATCCGCGATCCTCGCCCCCGCGCGCTCCGTCGCCACTTCAACACACTCGCACGCGACCGCGCACTCATCAATACCCTCTGCGCCCTCGGTGGCTGCAGCGTGCTCCGTCGCCGACTCCGAGTCATGCACCCTCGCCGCATCCTCGCCCCAGTGCTGCCACTGTGGCTGGCGTGGTGCCCATGCGCCCACTTGCCCGTTCAAGTAACCGCGCTACCCCCCGTGTGTATTATAGTCGTCCTTCGTCGTTCTTCGATGTGAGTCTTCTTCTCCTTCTCTCCCATTCCCCCCTCCCCCGCCTTCCCATCGCTCTCCATTCCTCCCTCGCCGCCCCGCCTCCGGCGGTGTTCCGTTCCGCTTCGGAATGCTGACGCGCACACGTTCTCAGCTGTCTCCTACTCTACTCGATCATTGCTGTCGCGACTCGATCGTCATCATCGCATTCTTGTATCACCACCGTATAGCATGCCGAGCACCATGCTCCTATTCGTACCTCGGTCACGACATTATTCAAGTTCCCTCTCTCTCTCTCAAGTTCCCGAAGCAGCGCTGTACGAGGAATATCCGTAATGGAAGTAGGATGGAGACACCCTCCCCCCAGGTGGCGTGTGGAAGGAGAAGCTGCTATCGGTTGTACATACCCCGCTCATCATCATGTCTTGTATTCTGTCGCACACCACGGATTCGTCCACGCATCTGCTTGACTAGTGTTCACGTTCCGGACAGGTGTCTTGCTGTAATCCATCTGCTTTGTTTACCCTCTTTCCTCCCCCGGTGTGAGCTGTGCGATGGATCGGCCGCGGATGAGCGCGAGCCTGAACGGGCACGGGATTAGCAGCAGGAGCGAATGCGAATGCATGCTGTAAGCTGGTAAGGGCTGGGAGGATTGCTGTGGGGAAATTTCTCCGAGCGGGTGGGATTGGCCGAGGAGGAGAGAGGGAACTGGCGGATGCGGAAGGGAGATCTTATCTTTGCGAGCATCTGGTATCTGGATTCCGCATGACTTGCATCAGGGCGGCGGCAGCTGGCGGTGGGGGGATAACGTTATCGAATGACGCAGACTCTGTTTCCCCGCATTCGCTACGCTCGCCAGTGCCAGTCTCCCCTCCCTAGCCACTCGGCGCAGCGACCGCAGGCACCCGCTCCTTCCGGCGACGCTCCCACCGACTGTCCCGTCCAATGCATGCTTGCGTGCATGCTCAAGTCTTGCTCGACAAGTAGCATTCTTGTGCCACGCGCGATATTCGAAACCCAAACCCTGCAGACGCGTTTCGGACGCGTCTTGCGTCCGAATTCGAATTCGAAACTCCACCACCGTCAAGGATTCTGAGAATCGCGTTCTCCTCGGGCGACCTGATTCGCCTGGAGCTGGTCGCACCTTGCGCCTTGCGCGCGACACATGTGTCCCCGTGCACGGTGGGTCTGTATACATGTGCGAAGTCGATCCGCTCCGATGAATGTGGCATATTCTTTCGAATTCCGAGTTCTCTCCTCTCCTCCTCTCCCATGGCCGGCATATGCATGCAGCTCCCTCTCGCTTCCCGCACCTTCCTCAGATTCCGCCTCTTCCATCGCCATCTTCTCTGGAGCACGAACGCGTTCCACGTTCCTGGGGCTTCCCTCCTCCCGTACCCAGCTTGCTTTGCTGGCAATTCAATCGCTCCCCTAGGCCTTCGCCTTCGCCCCTTCGCCTTCTTCTCCTCTCAGTACTAGGCTCCCCCTTTCACCCGACCTCCCTTGTTGTTCAGCTGCTGCTCGTATTCAGTTTAGTGCCCGGCATCCTGCTGGGAGCTCCTGATGTCAGACGTGCCGTGCTCGTGCCTCCTTGATCGCTCCCCATCTCTCTCGGCCATCGATAAGCTCGGCGTCGCCCCGCCGGTGCGGACGCACGCGCACGCGCACGCACGGGCAGTGCACGCCCTCTCCGTCTCCTCGTTTTCTGTTTGACTTTGCTCCTCCGAGCTTTTGTTCGCTCGGCGCGCGCGGCAACGCCGTGATTTCGCTGCACGAAATGGCAAGTTAACTGATTAACTTGGCATCCTGCGCAGATCCGGATGGAATTTGTGGAACAATATGCATATGGCAGTTCCATGTCTCGCATTCTACCAAACGCCTTCCCTCTCCGTGCCTCCGCGGCGGCGCGGCTTGCGCACCGTCCCGCTCGGCACGCCGCCCGCGAGGGTGCGCACGGGCATGTGACCCGACGACGCGCGAGCGAGGTCGTCATAACAATTGTCATGAATCGTTGTGCCGCCGCCGGGCCTGCCATCCTCAGCTCGCATCGCCATCGCGTCGAACCGATGAGCCACCCGGCAAGCAAAGTTTGAGTATATCAGGTATGTTTTTGTTCGTGTTGCAGTGATGTCGTCGCAGCGATGTCGTCGCAGCGGTCGCTGTCGCCGGATGCGGAGCTGCGATCGCGCGCGCGCGCGTGGGGCTCAACTTCTTTCTCGCTGCCTTTACCGTATTGACGACAGACGGACGACTGCACTGCGGCGGAGGCGGATGCGGGGGTGGCGCGAAAAAATTTTAGGTCGCTGTCTTATTGTTCACTTGTCCGTTCCGTCCTCCGCTGTTCAAGAAATCAAGCTTTTTGTGCTTTCTTTCTTCTCGCGAGATGTCGCGCGCTCCCTGTCAGCGTTTGGGATCCCGGTTTCCGTGGACAATACCCATTGACGGCATTGACAAGGATTGCTCCGTCCGGCACACCGCACCCGAGGTTCCGAGTGCCGTCCCTCCTGCGCTATGCGACGTCGCGAAAAAACGTCGGAGACAATATATTGCAACGAGCTCGCTTCACCGTCGACCATCGACATCATCGTCAACGTTCTCCCACTGCTCCCCAGTGCCACTCCCACATGGACCCTTCCGCATCCGGATCGTCGCCTTCGGCCTCTTGATGCAGATGATGCTTGACAAGGACTTGTGGTGGGCACGGCACGGGTGTGAGTGGTGGAAGATCCTAGAGATACACAGAACTCCGGGTATGCTTCTCGCGACCGGCGTGAGCCTCGTGCGGGCGGTGGATATCTCACCGTCCGGCTGTCCCATGGCTCACCGTTCAGATCCCGATTTTCCAGATAGGTGTGCAGGCGGAAACGCGTGGAGGGAAACGTCGGAGATAGTCCCGGCGGACGGTGCGTGATCTCTTCATCCTCGAGCGACGAGCGTCGTTGAATCCGTCGAATCCATCTCATCGCTGCGACGGCCTCTCGCACTCCGCCATCAAGACGCCCACTGTACTTCTAGATACCTATCATAGCATGGTGCATGGATGGGAAACATGTCCACGTACGCGTAGCCGAGCCGTATTGTGGGCTACATACATACATAGGCCACTGGCAAACGCGCGCCGGCACGCGTCTGCCGGGGCGTGCGCTCCGGCGTAGTATCGTTCGCGCTGAACCTGTGCCCGAAGCAGATCCTCGGAGACGCTTCGAGTGCTACTAGTAGCAATGGTAGCCTTCTTCCCGCCGGGCACGCGCGTTGAAACGGCCGAGCGGGCGATGACGTCCTTGCAGATGCTCGGTTCCTTTGCCTGCGCGTCAAGTTGTATACATACATACAGCATACTCAAGAAGTTGTTGATTGTGAAGCGCGCGCTCGTCCGTCTTGACTTGACCACCGGCGGCTGAGGCCTGAGGCCTGAGGCGCGAGACGGGAGACGCGTCGCTGAGCTCGGATTGCCTTGGCAAATTAATGAGCTGACACCTGGTGGACCGTGGTGCATGCTCGACGCAGCGGCAGCGGGCCCGGGACGTCAGGCAACACGCCCTGCACGCATGTCCGTCCGTCGACGGGATGACTCGTCGCTGTTATCATCAGCCGTGGGCCTGTGCTCCTGGTGCTGAGCAGATTGATCCCGTGCGGTCCCGTGCCCGCGTATGCCGCCGCGCTCGATCGCGTCTCCGCCTCGCTCGGAACAGCGGGCTCTGCACCGATGCAATCTGTCCATCTGTCCATCCCGTTCATATCCACAGCACAACGCTTATCCAGGACCTCCGACGTGCATGCATTGCCCGTCCCGTCCTCGTCTTGTGCAGACGCAGCTGACTGCTTGCGCGCGATAGCTCGATCACCCGCCCGTCGCCGCTGGGTTGCGTGTCATCGTACGCGCAAATGCTTCCGCGCGCGATAGATAGACTGTCCTCTAGACTTGCGCAATATCAATCCGTTGGCCTCAGGGACTCCTCTGATATGTATTCCTTACTAACTCGTTGACAGGTAGCACCGTCGGCATGATCCTCCGCAATGATAAGTGAGTTCCTCCAATCCTTCTCGTGCCCGTGCCTGTTCCGTACGCAGGACGTCAACGGATTGCTAACGCCTGTTCGCAGGACACATTGACAATCCGAATCGTAGCTCATCCCGTCATCATGCCGATGGTTCGTCCAATCCTCTATCGCATCCGCGCTCCGTTCGTCAGTCCATCCAATATCCGTCCATCCAGTGATCCACCCATCAACTCTATCACCTGGATATCTCAGTCCCAATCGCAGGCCGCCTTAACCCGAACAACAGCTGCCCTTCGACGGGTCATCCCTGTGCGTCGTCGACGTCAATGTGGTTCTCTAGATTTCCAGTAACTCATTTCCTTGTGAGCTCCTCCAATAGCCTCCATGTGTGATCGTGGACGGCACGCCCAGCTGACCGCATCAGCTGTATACGGGGCGCCCGCGGAATAGTGGTCGGCGTAAACTGCCCACGATGGCATTCAAATTGCTGTCCGGAACGCAGCTGGGCAGTTCCAACTGCTGAAGACGAATGAATAGCACGCAAAAGCGCGGTATCTCTCGTCTTTCCGGCCGACGTCCGATGCTCGCCCACCCACCACGTCCGTTCCGTGCTCCCATGCCGCTGTCACCTCTCGCGACCCCGGCCAGGCACAGCACCTGGAGAGGCCGGTGATAGAGTAGCACTAGCGCTGCGCTCGCCGAGCACTAGCTCAGCCCGCTGCGGCTGCTCAGGTCTCGGGACGCAGATGCCTGATAGCTGATGATTGCGATGCGCACGGCGGGCCAACGCAATCTGGGGACAAGTAGCCTGACGGCTGAGATCACGTCGTCGGACTCGAGTCTCGGGTGCCATCGACACCGTGACCCAGGGCCTCGCGCTAGCCTCGAGGCTGCGGGCTCGCGAATCGGTATCGTGCGTGTATCGTGACCGCCCCCCCCCCCCCCCCCTCCAAGGCCAAGCCACTTTCCCGTATGCCATCATCAAGGCGCAGGCGGAATCCAAGGCGGCGCGCCGTAGAGCCGAAGCGTTCAGTATAGGCCTGCAATGATGCCGCAATGCAGCCTGTTGCATCTCCCACTCCGCGGACGGCGGCTTACCACGGCTTGCGGGCCATCTCCCCGCGGATGTCGGATTGCCTGTGCGGTTTCTGTGAGAGCTCACATCCTGGGACGGATAGCGGACGGCGGTGGCAGTTGAGCTGGAGACGTGCCGCGCCGAGTGGTCCGGTACGACGATGTCTATCATTTGCAGTACGTGCCTGCACTAGAATGCTAGCGGCAGTTGCCGTCCGCAGGTGTGGATATGGATTTGGCACGGCTGTTGCTGATCCCGTCTTCAACCTTCTTCCACCATAGCCTCGCAGAACACAACGCCCAGCAGCGGCACGCCGTCCTCCTCCTCCGCCCTCGGCCCCAAGTTTGTCCCATCAAGGTACGCCGGGCGTGCATCTCATAATAGCAGGCACTAGTGCGCACCGCGGGGCACGTCAGGTGTATCGCCGAGCAGATACACTTCCTCTGTACGTACAAGAAGACGTACAGGCGGGCTGCGTACGCGTTCGCCCCCGCACTCGCCCCCGCCTCCCCGGGGTAGCAGCCAGGCTGATCTCGAGATACGCCCGGCAGCACCGTTGGGCTCGATCTGCCATCTCAATGGCCCTCTTCCGGGGGAACGGGATCGGAGTGTCCTGGCAGGATGGCGGTAGCGACCGTCGCGTGGTAGATCGTTGGGCCGTGCTTGAAGCGCTATGTGTCGTCGAACGACTAATCGTGGTCCGCCGGACTGGGAGTGGCACACTCTGCCGGAGAGGGCGCTCGCAGAGCGTGTCAACCCGTTGCATTCACAGGACGGTCGTTCGTACGGTTCTCGCTGCGCACTGTCCGCGGCCGTCCCACAAGACGCATAGGAACGACGGCGACGTGCCACCCGCTTCGCCGCGTTCCCGCACGCGTACGACTCACGACTGTGGACGAGCCGTACGCTCCCGTCCGGCGTCCGACACGGGACGCGGATATCGGGCATGTCGCCGTCGGAGGAGCCAGCGCGCGTTCCGCCGTGGACGAGTGGGAAAGAGAACGCGCTCTCCGGACGGAGAAGAGGCACGTACGCCCTCTAAGTCCGCCCGTGCACGCACGCACAACGCACCGTTACGTACGCCGGGCACGCCTTTCCTCGCAGAGCTGTGCTGTGGAAACGCGTCCTTCTGGACCGCTGCCGGAGCGAGGCTGCTGAGCGTGGGTGAAGCGGGTGGGGGGGCCTGAGCCTGAACCTGCCAAGGGAGCACGGAGCGCGCGCCTCCGCCCTGGGTCCTGGGCCTAAGGAGCAGGCAGGGGAGCTCCCCACGTCAACTCGGGTCCTCGGGGCGGACTGGGCGCGGCAGACGCGCTGCGGGCATTCAGCGCGGGCGAGAAGACGCGGGTGGGCTTGGCCGGCCACTTTGACGTCGACGGCGTACAGGCACGCAGCACCACGCCCGGGAAAAGAAGGTGGCACGGCAGACGACCGTGAGTCGCGTCTTGAGTTCGCGTTCGCGCTCTGGGCTGCACGCGGGGGCGTGCGCGTCACTTGACCGCGCACCACGTCTGCCTTTAGCGCGTCTCGCGTTCTGGCTCTGAGTTCGATTCTGTGATGCCTCTGCGGGGCGTCTTGTGGGACACTGCAGCTCCTAGAGTTTGACGATATGCATAGCGGCCAATCAGTGCAGGTCGAAGCTAGGAGAAGGAGACTCCACCCACGCAGACCACGGGAGCGCGAGTGGTATTTTTGGCCGCACGATTACTGAAATAACGATCCCTGCAAAGCCACAGGACGTTAGGAGCACGTAGAGTTGTGTCGCATACGGAGGCAAGCCTGACGTGCACCGCCTGCGGATGCGCACGGACGCGGGCCCCTGTGAGGACATGTCGATGACATTAGCAGCTGCAGTGCAGCCCCACCGGCTCCGCGCGCGTCGCATCGGGGACTTATACGTCGGGCATCGCACAAACTGCCTAATAGCCTTTTGCTAACCACTTATCTGCCCGGCTTGGTCGCCGAGGTTCATTATGGAGGCGCGGCATAACCGTCAAGCCTGAAACCGACTTGTCAATATTGAACTCGCCGCCGCCATCGCTCGATGGGCTATGCTGGCTTCCGCCACTGCGATCTGGTGGCACGCTCAGAGCCCGATAACGTTCAATCGCGCGCGACCCATGACCACGTCCATTGGTAGTCGTGAATACGACTAATCTCCTTCGGTAGAAGATCGTGACTAAGCGCTGGCCGACGCAGAAGGCGAAACAGCGCAACGAGCAAGGTTCGCGGAGAGGGGCCTACCACGCCGGTGGCCGCAACGACGTCTGCGCTGCTTCGGCGAAGAGGGGGTGCACGACTTCTAGCCTCGGATTAGTGAAGTTCAAATCCGTATTCCGAGGCGAAGGCGGAAGCCATCGCCCACCTCCCACCGCCTGGCCGTTGACTGCCGCTTCTCTGGCCTCTATCCATGCCTTCCATCTTCCCAGCATGCGCTGCGCACCGGGCGTGTGCGTTTCCAGAACGACGAGCAGCCGTGCAGCCAACTCCGACGCGAATACGCAGGCAGTCACGTCCTCGATGCTGAGTGGCCATCGCTCGCTCACCGATGGGCAACATGCATGCGTCCGTGCTCTGCTTCTGCACGGTTCTCGAGCGGACGTGCTGCCCCTGGCATGCCGCGGTCGTGCCCCTGCTCGGCAGCCAGGAGACCCGTTCGCACCGTCGGAAGGGGCGGTCTCATTCAGATTGCAACCTTCGCTGCCAGCACGCAGACGGACAGGAAGGATGCGACCGGCGCTTGGCATTTGAATGCGAAGACGAATGAGCACGAGCGTGCATTACTCACCTCGCTGCACACGCATTCAGGATTCGGGCCTGTGTAAGCCGGTGCGTGTGTGTCCCTTTGTGCTTCCCGTGCGATCCGGGCTGAGAAGTAAGCAAGACGAGTAAGAGGTGATCCCGGGTCTCATGCTTGAACCGTTCGAGGAAGAAAAGCGTCCGCGCGTTGTGGCTGGTTCTGTCGGCTGCAGCGCGCTGTCTGTGCGTTATGGAGGAGAGGACGAGTTGGACTGTTTCGGGCAGCGCGACCCTGATCGGCGGGGCCGGGGAGGACCGAGTGCTTCGGAGGGTTCGCGACTTCCAAGCCGGGACAAGGCCTGATCGCGTGCTTCCGCGTGAGCAGATCCTGCCTCGACAGATGTCCCCTCTGGGTGATTCTCCTCCCTTTCCGGGTGCGCACTACCACCACCTGCCAGGCCCAGAGTGCGCAGACTGGCCAGCTGAGTCCGCCTTCGCGATTGGCGACCGCCACGGCTTGTCCTCCCCCCCGCGTCTTCGGAGATATCTGGTCCTTCTGCTATCGCGTTCTGTTCTATTCTCTTCGCATGCGCTGCGCTGCAACACGCCCGGCCCCATGGGGCGCGATTGCTGCACTGCTCGTTAAATGCATCTGGGCACTTGGCATATGCGACCCGCCGGTAATGCCATGGAAGCCTCCTCGTCGACCTCGCTTGCTCTTCGCGTACCCGCAGGCGGCCTGGAACGTTCGCTCGTTTCTGCGAGGGTGCGCGGGAACGCAGGCGAGCAGTCACCTGCGTCCGTCAGACTGAACACGAATGCTGACGAAGGTCCCATTCGTGCATCTTCAACCTGCAAGTCGTCGTGTGCACCTGCATCTATCGTCCGGGGCTTGAAGGCCATCTCCGATGCGCGACCACCTTCTTCAGTCCTGTATCACAACTGCTGCATTTGCGCCCATGCCGAAGCGGGTGAGACGTTCTACCAGAGCGTACCGCGCACGAGTGAAGCAGGGCGCAGACTCCGAGTAGTGTCTTTCCATTCTGGTGCGTTCGTAAGACACACGTCGTGTGAACGTGACCCCGCTCGTCAACTCCGCTCGCGCTCACGGGAGGACGCAGAACGCACCTCGAAACGTTCGCGGACGCATCGCCATCATGGGTGCTGTTCGAGGGTGTTCGAGCGGAGGGGCCGTCGACTGTCCCACGGGTCAACGATAGTCCCCCTGCACGGATGCAAACGCGCGCGCGCGAGGCCGTTCAACGCACTGCGCCCAGAAAGCAAAACACCTTCGTGTTTGGGACTTGTGAATGGGCGAACAGAGGATGTAGTAGAAGCTGCACTGATGCCGGTGGCGCTGGCGTGTGTACGTGACGCTGCTGTTGTGGTCCTCCTATACACGCCGCATCCACATTCCATTCGAGGGCGATCGCCGCAACGTAGGCCCGGTGGTGAGCTTAACTGAAGGCGTCGCAAAATATGGAGATCGAATGTCCGCGCGCGACAGCAAAAGGCAGCGCACGCTGCGACGATACTGAACATCGCTCGATGGCTCGACGCGAGCACGTCGGTGGCGCGGGTTCGTCCGCGCCCCCAGGAGCGTCCACAGCATTGTCTGCCAACGTCCCACCAATACGTACTGGCCGTGCAATGCGGGCCAATGGCGAAGACTTGCCCATCGATAAGTGGGGCCGATTGCGAATATTCGCCGACGAAGAAAGTGCTCTGCCGATTTTGGCATGTATTGTGGGTGCAGTAGCACCGGTGGGCCCCGCGCCCGTAGTGAGCCTGATGCTGTGATGGATCCAGGCCTTTTCCTTGTTAGTGCTGCCCAGTAGCAGTTCAGTATCACGATGGCCCTTCAGCCATTCGATGATCCGCTTGCGTACGGAAGGAACTTCGCACTGGCCTGAGTGCAAAAGAAAATACGAATAAGAGACGAATTAGTGAGCGCTGCCTTCTAGGCCATTACTAGTGCTAGTACTCACCGCTCATTCGCAGCAATCATGACACGATGATGTGCTGCCACCCCAGCCACCCCACTCCGCACCAATCCTCGCTCGTCAGACGCACCGACCACAAAGTCGATGTGCGCGCGCAGAGATCAGGGCTTCAAGCTTCAGCCACCACTCTACCCCGCTCGCACGCCGGTACCGCACAGGGCCTGTGATAGGCCAGCGCAGAGGCGCCCCACTAAGTCTAAGCAGCCGGCGCAGGGGCTTGCGGTTAGGCTCGAGTGGGGCACAGCCCGCCTGAGAAAATCCGGACGAGGATGGCCATATCGGCCTTCCAACTGCAAGAAGGGGTCGGTCTGCCCTGCGCTCGGGTAAATGGGGATTTGAATATAATGCCAGCGTCGACGGCAGAGGACGAGGGCTATATCACAGACAAACGCTGTGGGACCCTGAAACGGGTTAGGTCGCCCCGGGGCAGCTGCGCGCGCGTCGGAGGGCCAGGACGCGGTGGACACTCCGGACGCCGGCGAGGGGGCGCGCCTTACCGCAACGGCATATCCAGGAACGAGAGCCCGGGACGATGCTAGCGTAGGTAGATTGCGGCTGATGCATGTGAAGGCGAAGCCCAATGAAAGCAAAGATCGCGTGTGCGTCCGGAACCAGTCAAGCAGCAGCAGCACCCGCGCAGGCGGGCGGGCGGCCCAGCTCTATGGAAAACGCAGTCCGAGAAGGGAGGTCAAGAGAACCAGATTGTCAAGAAGGGCGCGAGAAGGCGAGGGCACGGCCAAGAAGATGCGCACGCCCGGCGAGGGAGATCTGGGGCGATGACTTAATTTGCAGGTCATCGAGTCGTTCGAACGGCCGCTCGCAGCCTGACCCAGCTGGCATCCCATCAGCAGTCGTCCTAGCGCCGAATGGGCCGTGCCTTAGAAGGGCAAACGAGGCGGACGGTATCTCACCAACTGTGGGCGTTGTGCGCCCGTGATTCGGCCATTCAGCGGGGCTTGGAGCTCCCGTGCCGTCCCTCGTCGACATACCGCGAATGCCTCTTCCGGCATTGACAACGGCCTGCCCATCCGTAGAAACTCTACACGGCCCCTGGAGACGTAGGGTAACTCCGCCTTGAGCGGTCTTCTCTTTGCCGTGGTTGGTCAGTCGATGCAGAGGCAAGATTGGGTCCACTGACCGCAATGTATCTACATCACACGTCCAAACTCTACTAGCTTCTGTGGACAGATGTCAACATGTTGGATTAGGGGCGCGAGCCAAGAGAAAGAGCACCGACACGCTGACCACTGAGCGAGCTTCAGCAGCAGCAACAGCCGTTAGCCAACCCTGGGTCGTGTTCCCATGCAGGGCAGGACGTGAACCGGATGGCCACACACTGGTGGCGCCCCCGCACTTCACCCGCTCCAATAGCCTGAGGACTGGACAGGCTCGCCGTGCGGCCGAGGAAACTAGCGGGAGACGCAGCGTGGTCGCAATCGCGGTCGGCCTGGCAGTTCCCCGGATTGCGAGCTGCCAGGGGGCGGTTGTCACTGGCACACCGAGAAGGACGATGGAAGGGGTGGAAGGGTCCAAGCCAGCGAAGAGTGGCCCTGTGGGAGAAGTGGGGCGGGGTCGGCCGTGATGCCGATGTGTATTCTAGTGCGGTGATATGTGCATATGCAGGGCCTCGTTGCAGGGGCATGCTAGGGCGTGTCAATCTGTGGATTAATGTGAACTCGCGGCGGCGTGTTCCTTGCACGAGAACGGCCGACGAAGGCAATATTCATTGCAATCGAAACTCACGCGAAGAGCCGATGGCGTCGAGTCGTCGTGAGCTAACTCGCAACGGGAAGCATGCTACGGCTGCATCGGTGAGTGAAGAAACGAGCGGTTCGTGCCTTCTTGTGATTGCACGGCGGCCGTAGTTGCGACGGCGTACAGCGAAGCCGTTCTGGACGGAGAAACTGGTCCTAGGCTCGCAGAACCGCACAAGTCGCGGCACGTGCACCGTTCAGCATGGGATACAAGGAAGCAGCGAAGCCCGTTCGATCGTCGCTGCAGTATTCGGCACCGTGTCAACTCTCTAGAATGACCCTCGCTGTCAGCCAATAGCAGATGACGTCAACAACTTAGCAGACCACGCACCGTTGCTGCGCTCCCATTCGCAGAATGCCACAGCCCGCTATGTCTACATCACCACCAGGCACTTTAGGCGTAGTGGCGTTCGCAGGGCACAAGCTTCGGCGTGCAATCACTATGCCAGCAAATTTGTAGAAGGGACGTCAAAGGAACGCTAGTAAACATTTGTCGCTGGCGTGCTACTGTCGTGATTGGCTTGCTATCGAACGCCCTTGATTCTTTTGGGTGGGCCGATGCGACCCACCCACTGCACCGTAAGAACGGCGCTCGAGTTGGTGTTGCGTCATGCAGCATTTGGCCCTATATTGTCAGTGGTATAGAAGCCGTCCTTCTCGCGAGCGCAGACGGTTGTTCGAGCAGGGACGGACGGATGCCACCCCGACGATGGCGCCCGAAAGCTTGAGCGTAGAAGCGAACTTCACTGCAATCGAGATCGAGCAGCCCTGCCAGATCGCATACCATGTCATCCGCCAAAATCGGACTCCGGACGCACAAGCACTCACCGTTGCTACAGCGCCGGAAGGCCGGAAGACGTGATGCATGGAAAGGGTGTCCTGTTGCCCCTGTCAAACGATCTCTACGGTCCGGGTGGGGCGTTGCGCCGTGCTGTAGGTTGTGTGTTGGTAACGAGCCGCTGCGCACACGCCGCTAGCAGGAGTGTCCAAGTGGAACAAAGAAGTAGTAGTGATACACATGATGTTACAAGAGACGAAGACAAGTGATTAGTCCACGGAAATTGTGCCATCCAAAACATACATCACCCCGTTCGAAGCCTGGTCATATCATGGGTAGGTCATCGTCAGCTGCGGCGTTAACAGACGTTGCCTGCCCGAAGCCGAGTAGAGACCGCGGCCGGCCCGCTACATAGAATGCCACTTACCACCTTCTTCGCCGTGAGGTGCACGTTGCCGTCGATGACCACGCGGGCCCACTCCGGCGCATTCGCATCGCCACTGTCAACCAGGGTGATCGTGATGTTCTTGCCTTCGAGTAATGTTGCATGCTCTCCGGGGGACGTTAACGAGATAGGGGAAGTCTTCAAGCGGGTTTGCCTCAGCGCGGCATCTCAGGAGACGAATAACGGGCGCTGCAACATACCGGTATGATATGCGCCGAGACCCAACGCTCGACGTTCTTCTTTGACAGATCGTCAAACTCGGCTTCTGAGAGGATGACTCCCTCCTGGATGGGCGCGGGGCCCTCATGGCTACGGCGTTTTCATGTGGGCGACTGCATGAACGCTCAAGAGGCCGCAGCGGGACTTACGGTTTCCGGGGAAGAGCTATGACGGCCTTGTTCGTGGGCACAAGGAGGGTCGTCCGTGTGTCCTTGTCATTGAAGAGCTTGCTCAGTTCGGTTTCTCGGGCATAGGAGTAGAATATTGATGCAGAAGACTCGATAGTGAGCAGGTCCGCGAGCGAGGGTTTATCAGAGTATGTGACCGGGATAAACGGTTCTCCGGGGCCGTTGTTAGGAGAGGGCAGCACCATCTGTTCGTTCATAGATGCCGCAGCGAAGAGAGGCAGGGCAAGCAGAGAAAGCAGCTGCAGACGCATGTTTGTGGATCTGCGAGTAACGAGTTTGTGTAGAGTCTATTGCTCGCGTCCGACTCGTGCACCAACGCCTGGCCCTCCGCATTTGGAAATACCCATTCACACGGTCACCTGTGTCATCCCTCTCGATTGTGGAAAGGATCAACTTACTGCTCTGGCTTCCAGCTCCCCGTAAGAATACTGATACAGAAATAATCTACGCCTTTCACTATTTTGGTTCTTCTTGTGTCGGTAGTCCTACACATGGTGTTCACTGTTGTTGGCTTTGCTGAAGCGGATCATGACCCTAACCTTACACTGAGGTTGTCCAGGCGCCAGACGGCTATCACACCATACCAAACGCTCCTCAGGTTATCACTTTATTATCTGCTACCATCTTCTCACAAGTTCATGAAGGCGAAGGCGAAGGCGATGACCTGCACACGCTGTCGAAGATTCCCCAGCGCCTTCACATAAAGCTATGCTCACGAAGGAAAAAGACACTGACAAGACTGAAGGATATCCTTGCATGAACTGTATGGTAGACCCGTCAGGCTCCAGACCTCAGTCTTTCATCTGCCCTCGCCGCAATCACTCTCATCGATAATTCCAACTTACTCGATCACGTACCCGAGGCATAAATCGTTTACGCATGACGATCGATATTCGAGTTGAAGATGAGACCGCTTGAACTTGCAGCATAGGATCGCGGGAACCACAACGGTCACATGTACACGAGAAACCTCCAAAGATATGCCGTCCACTCCTGCGCTCCAAGCCCCCAAGGCTGCCCGATGGGTTGACTAGACACGTTTGTCATCCGCTACGAGGTATCGGTGGGGGATCGAGGACATGGCTTATTCAGCTCGTGTTCTCGGTATTTTTGGCTTCAAGAGACGAGGATGGTTCACATGGTTCCTTTCCTGGGAACGTTCCCGTGGCTGAAGGACGATAGGGCAGTTGGCGTGCCTTGTACTGTCCTCCCTCCCGGACCGGTCGACGGCATGGCATCATTGTCGTGGGCCCATACCCACCACCAGGTCCCGTGCATCCGATCTGCGTTCGTATAAATGCCTTATCTGCATTCCCACCCGACGTTCTGCAGCTGCAAGAGGCCATCGTCCATCTGCAGAAACGTCTAGCACGCCGGGATCCTCATCGCCTGACATCAGGCCTGCATCACCATGTCGTTCGTATACGAGCCGAAGAACATGCCCTTCCGTAGACTGGGTCCCAGCGGCCTGCGCGTGCCGGTCTTCTCTCTGGGCGCATGTGCGTGAGCCATACACTATCCTCTTCGAGCTTGGGGCCCCAGCCTCAGGCGTGGCGTGCGCAGACGCGTCTTCCCGTGACGATGGCACTGACGGCGTGCGATTGGATCCGTAGGGCTCACTTATGGCGAAACGGTAGTCGGGGACCCTGTCAAGGTGCGTTTGCGGCGTTTCTGCACGTTCTGCCGCATGTGCAGATCAGCGGCTTCCTGGGCGTGAACTTACGCTCACACATTGGCATTTGCGCAATCACAGGAAATCATCAAGACCGCGCTCGACAATGGCATCAACATGTATGTCTACTGCTGCTATGCGTTCAGAAGACGGCGGTAGTAGAACTTTTGTGCCTGACACGCCCCGAAAGGTTCGACACTGCTGAAGGTTATGCCCAGGGCAAGGCTGAAATTGAGATGTGAGTTCTTCCGCTCAAATGTGAAGAGTTGCCGGATCGGCCAAATTGACTATCCTCGTCAGGGGCCGTGTGTTCAAGGAGCTCGACGTGAAGAGGTCGGATCTTGTCATTACCACCAAAATCTTCTGGGGCGGCCGCGGACCGAACGACATGGGCCTGTCGAGGAAACAGTGAGTCGGGGAGGGCGTGGCCACAGTCTAGAGCTTTCTCACTGTTCTATCACCGCCGGCAGCATCGTCGAGGGCACGAAGAAATGCCTCCAACGCCTCCAGATGGACTACGTGGACGTGATCTTTGCACACCGCCCTGACCATACTGGTTCGTAGTCCATTACGTCTTAGCGGGTTCTCACATTCAAGCAACTCACCCACGTTAACGCGACGCAGTCCCAATGGAGGAGATAGTTCGTGCCTTCAACTTCGTGATTGATCAAGGCTGGGTGCGTCTCTTCCCCCTAGCGTTCTCGAACCGTCTCGCGTGCCACGGGTGCGGTCTTGCTAAATTGGCGACGCCGCCACCGCCCGCAGGCGTTCTACTGGGCGACGTCTGAGTGGACGGCGCGGGACATCGAAGAAGCCTACCGTACGTGCGCCGCCCTCGTCCGATTCGCCCACGGGCTGCTCGGCTGACAGCCCTCCTTCCCCTCCCAGACGTGGCTTCGAAGCTGGGTCTCGCCGCTCCTATCGCGGAGCAATGCATGCACAAGTACGCGTCTTCGTCCTTGGCTTATGCATGCACGTCGTGACGCCGTCCAACAGTATGTTCCACCGCGAACGTCCGGAGAAGGAATACGCGTAAGTACTAGGGGCTTCCCGAGGATGGCATCCGTGTAGCTGCGGATATTAAGTGCTGAGATCAACGCTGCGTGCGCAGACCGCTCTACGAGAAGTATTCCATCGGAACTACGGTGTTCTCCGCCCTGGCCAGCGGTCTTCTCACTGGCAAGGTAAGCTATCCGTTAGCATTACGTAGCGGATATTTTAGCAGATGAACTTATACAAACTTCTTCAGTACAACAACGGCATCCCTCCGGACTCTCGCTTTGCCGTGCACTCGGACTTCTTCAAGGAGCGCATCGCTAAGCTGAAGGGCGAGGAAGGCCAGAAGCAGCTCAAGTCCGTCAAGGAGCTCGCCGAGTTTGCGGAGAAAGGTGAATTATCTACGCCAGCACGCGTGTGCTATGCGCCGCTGCTATTGCGCCGCTATTTCCGTTTCTGACAATTTCCTCCGGTGTGGTGGCGCCGACCTTCTCTGGGGCCATCTATCAGAGCTCGGGTGCAGCATCAATCAGCTCGCGCTGGCGTGGGTCGCGGCCAACCCGAACACAAGCACCGTTATCCTCGGCGCATCGAAGCCCGAGCAGGTCCTTGACAACTTGAAGGCGTTGGAGATCATCCCCAAGCTGACACCCGAGGTCCTCGAGAAGATCGAGAAGATTTTGGACAACAAGCCCGAGCCCTGGGTGCGTTTTCTTGGCTCGATATAGGCCGTTTTACTGAAGCATGTTGTGCCGCAGTCATCGTTCGGAAGGCCAGCTCTCGACAAGCTTGGCAGATTCAACCCTCTCTTCGCTTGAAAGTCGCAGTCTGGTGGTTGACAGTAACGCGATAGCAGTCTTGTGAAACTACCCTTGTATCATCACATCTTGCGCTGTAGCCTTCTCCTCAAATGCATGTCATAGACTTCACCCGCCATGAATTGAGTCGGCAGAATATAAGCCAACGCCGACTTACCGGATGGTGGTGAGCAAGCTTGAGCGAGTTAGGGCGCTCTGGCGAGTGTATCGTAGCAGATAGGCGCCCAATGAGGGAACAGACACGTCGCGTCCACCGACTTTGCCATCACAATCGCCTCGGCTCTCCGCTCGACGTCCTTACCCTCTGCTCCGTCTTGGACTCTCCTTGTTACACTCGACTCTGATTACTACTCTCTGGTGGACTTCGTGCATATCTTTGAAACATGGTACGCAGTACAATGTGTGGGGCAGAACATGCCGGGGTAACACGTTCATTAGGTTGTGCTCGCAGCCTCAATATGCACGAAAGGCGGCAAGGGTGCGCATATATCGACTTCATTGACGTTCTATACAGATCTGAAGTTTATTATGCATAGCCGTCGTCTCTCGCCAGTTCCGCGACATGCCTAGGTCACGGATAGAGTCTCTACTCGCGTCCTTCCCCAAGCTCATCCCTACGGGCACGCAACACACCTCCGTTGAGACCGCCGACGTCCGTTACGTCTACCAACCCCTAGAGGACCTCTACATCCTCTTGATCACGAACAAATCCTCGAACATCCTCCAAGATATCGACACGCTCCACCTGTTTGCGCGCGTCGTGTCAGACCTCTGCCGCACTGCGGAGCAGCGCGAGATCGTCAAGAACGAGTTCGAGCTCCTCAGCGCGTTCGATGAGATCGTCAGCCTGGGTTACCGCGAGCCCGTCAACCTCATGCAGGTGCGCAACGTGCTCGAAATGGAGAGTCACGAGGAGAAGATCCAGGAGATCATCGCTAGGGTGCGTCCCCGCCCTTCCACAATTTGACTCAACGTACCGAGATTGACGAGACAAACAGAACAAGGAAGCGGAGGCGAAGGAGGAGCTCAAGCGTCGCGCCAAACAGCTCGAGATGCAGCGTCGGGAGCAGCAGAGACGCGCTGCGGCGGGTGGCCCGTCTGCGGGCAGCTACCTGGGCGGCGGCATCTCTGGATACGCCCCCGTGCCCCAGCGCGAATATACCCCTCCTGCGCCGGCCCGTAATGCGTCCCCTGCGCCGTCCAGTCTGCGGGCACCAGCCTTCAAGGGCAGCGGTATGAAACTGGGTGGCAAGAAGACGCAGCAATCAGCGTTGTTGGACGCTCTCGGTGGGGAGGCATTGTTGTCAGAGGACATGTCTGCACCTGCCACGCCTGCCATTTCGAACACACCTGAGCCGGTCGTAGCTGCGCCGAAGAACGAGCGTGGTAGCTTGCCTCCTGTGAATGCCGAAAGGTACGCAATCTTGCACAGTCTGGAGCTGAAGCGAGACTGACTCCCATGGCCGGTAGCGTTCACGTTGTCGTGAAGGAGTTCCTTAACCTCGAGTTGATGCGCGAAGGTGGCTTGAGCCACTTGGAGTTGCGCGGAGACATGAACCTGCATATCTCGGACCCTTCACTCGCGCGCGTCAAGCTCGCACTCGCCCCTGCACCTGCCAGCTACGGCCCAGAGCTGCAATTCAAGCAGCACCCGAATGTCGCAAAATTCGCGTCCAACAGAGACCGGGTCGTCGCCCTGAAGGACCCCTCGCGCAGCTTCCCGGTCGGACAGTCGCTTGCGGTGCTGAAGTGGCGATACTCCGGCAAGGACGAGACGTATGTCCCACTTTCAAGTAAGTACAATCCTTCAGGCCCTATCCTCTCACGGACGGCATGGTGACTGACATATCGCAGTCAACTGCTGGCCCACGCCTTCCAACGATGGGACATGCGACGTCAATATTGAATATGAACTCGAGGCCGAGCACGTCTCGCTACACGACGTTGTGATCTCGATCCCCCTGCCGTACGTCACCATACAATTTGACATCGTCAAAAACCCTGACACTGACAATCCATTCGGTACAGGGACGGATCATATCCCACTGTTTCGTCGCACTCGGGCGAGTGGGCACTCAACCCGTCGAGCCACTCTCTCGACTGGTCCATCCCTCTCATCAACGCGGAGGAACGGTCCGGCTCCCTCGAGTTCTCCGTCGGCGGAGACGACACTGGGGTGTTCTTCCCCGTCAAGGTTTCGTTCGTCGGCCAAGGCAGCATCGCGGGCGTGCACTTGGCGTCGGTCACGCGCGTCGAGGGCGGAGAGGAGGTCACGTACTCGGAGGACGCGACCATCTCCGTCGAAAACTATACCGTCGTCTAGATCTGTACATGGGCATGGTTTTATGTATTTCGTCTGCAAGGAGGTGTATCGATGGATCACAAATCGCCGTGACTGTCCGAGTGGTGCGCATACAAAGTCCCATAGGTAGGTGTACGAGAATGAGTCCGTGGAAGAGTCCGTGAGCCAGCAGAAAACATGATGAGAACTTGACACTACGTGCATATAGTGCCTGAATGTCCATATCGTCTAGTAGTAGTCCATCTCCGTATACCCAAATACACACGCAAATAGAGATTTTCATCGTGATTGCGGGGACACGCGAGAGCCCACCGTCTTGCTCTTCAAATTCATCGCGGCAAGGTGCTCGCCCATCTCGTTCACGTCGTTCGTCGAGCTGACGCGGGGCCGTCCGGGCATCCGTCCATTGTACGAAGCGCCAATCGGGGGTGTCGGTGTCAGCCGGTGGTCGCTCCCCGACCGGTGCGTCGGAAAGTAGGACATCCTGCCGCCCCCAGAAGGGTCTCCGAAGGCGTCCGGGGAGACCCCGCTCGGGAACATGACCGGCGAGCCCGCAGGCATCATGCCCATCGGCGGGAAGAGCTGCGGCGAGGGCATGAACGCAATCGCGGGGGGCATCGATGGGCTCCTGCTGGGCCCGCGCATCATCGCGGGGAGGCCGTTGGGCGCGCGCGGAGTGGGCACCTTCGTGTCCGGGTCGAGCAGGAGCTGGAGCCCGAGGAGGCACATGAACGCCGCGTTGCCGGCGTTGTGCAGCACGCGCTGGGTGTCGACGCCGAGCGACTGGAGCATGCCCGTCAGCGCGAGGTTGGAGCCCTGCTCGCGCGGCTTCCCGGACGGCTCCTGCATCGCGCCGCGCTGCCCCGTGCTGTAGAGCTGGCGCTCGAACGCCATCGTGTCGAGGATGAGCAGGTTGTGCGGAAGCTCTGACGGGGCGCCGGGCAAGAAAAGGGTGTGAAGACTGGGCGAACAGAGGTGGAAGAGAAGGACGCACTGATCTTCATTTCCTCTAGGCGGCGGACGTCGCCGGTGGCCCCGTGCGAGACAAGGACGAGCGTGTTGGGTATCGTTTCCGAGTCGGGGCTGATCAGACTGCTGCAGGAGACGCTTAGGGTTCAGTAGACGATCTTGCGGATCGGGTTGAGAATAACCTACCTGACGATGGCTTGGATCATCTGAGGAAGTTTAGCTTTCGGCACGAGTTGGCTATCGCCGAACTAACGGGGCGGGGTGAGATTCGGAGCGATTTGTGGGTGCTAGAAGGGCCACCGCTTACCGCATACTATTCGAAGTTGGTAAGTATCCACCTCGCGAGAACAGGTGGGATTAACTCACCGCCCACGGGAAGCTCGGCTTGTGCTTGTTGTGCACTTTATCCGCATACTCCGCCACAATGTAATGACCTCGCCTACGCAGATGAGCACGCGGTCTGCACTGAACACCGGCCATGGGGCACCCACCTATAATTTGGCTCAGGGTCTGGTGGCCACGCGCCGGCACTGAATGAGACCGGGTGAGTCGGCACAGGCTCAGCGTAAGGTAGACGTCAAGGTGTACACAATACTAACGTGTCGAGGTGACCGCACCGAACGGCGGCGTAGCCCCACTCTATGCAAGATGCCGAGTTGCGTTCAGACCATTCAAAGTCGAGCGCCAAGAACGTCTTGTCCCTCGAAGCCCACAGCTCGCGGATCGCCTTAGGCTCACCGTTCCGGACGTGCACCTTTTGCGCGGCGAGCACCACAGCGGGCAGGGTCGAGAATACCTTCTTGTACGTAGCATAGTCGGAGATAGTACGGAGGTGCCTTTGCGATGTCTCGAAGGGAGTTATTCGGAGGATATTTTCGACGATGGGAAGGGTCTCGCCAAACCTTTGGGACGGTGTGTGTGCTAAGTAAAACGAGCCGTGCGCCGCGTCATGGAACTCTCTTTCATACCTTGTCTTCAGCATCTTAAGGAACGCGCCTACAGAAGACATCCGCACCACGATGTGCGCACGCCCCGTCCAGGTGTCGGTGACCGTGATAGACGGCCACGAGAAGGTGAGGAACTCTTCGAACGACTCGAAGAACACGCTCCACGAGCGTTCGTACCTGCAACAAAGGGTAAGCGCGTCGGTGTGTCCAGGATTAGCAGTGTACTCACCATGCTATGCCGTGCAGCTGAAAGTAGCCCATGTACGCCGAGTACACCTGACATCAGCCCAGTCCACACGTCGGTCACCTCGTGTTTGCGTCGTTCTCTGCCATGGATAAGCGTACCGACTGGAGATCGCAGTCCCACCCCGTTGGGTCGACGAGCGTGAAGTTGGACATGACAGCGCCAAGGTCTTCGTGGCGTTCTCGTAATGCAGCACTGAGCTTGTGAGACAGATAGCGCGTGTAGTCGATCTACTCTTGCAACGTTTCCACCGCCTGGCACGACGAGCTCAGTCAGGATGAAGTACAAAGGGTAGAAGAGCGGCAGAGTCGGGCGAGAGGCATATCGGTGAGGTAGATTCTTCAGGAGCCGATGAGCGTTTGACCGGCAGCAGGGACGTCGCCCTCGGGGGGATCGGGTCCAGGTCCATCAGCGGCAAAGACTAGCCGTGCATGCTGCAAGCAGCCTCTTCTCCCCTCCAGGCTGAGGACCTTAGGCGGCAGCTTCACACAAGGCACATGATGGCAAGAACGACTTTATGCTTCGGTTCTGTTGAGTTCACACCAGTACTGCAAGCCGTTGTTCAATGCAGGTCACCAGGGGTGGTATTGAGAGCAGTATTACAGCAATGACAGCAACGTAACGATACATGAAGGATGCGAATATGGCGGCCTGAGCACCCTGGTATAGTATGAAGCGGACTTACCTCAGAACGCAACCGGCTCAAGGTAGCATGAGAAGTACAGCGGAGGACTACGCGATGAGGTTGGTCAGCACTTGTTGCACAACAAAGCGAAGGAGCAAAGATCAGAGACTTGAATGGTTCCATAAGGAATCACACCCATCGTGCGTGAACACGTCGAGTAGGTTTGCAGACATGTTTTCATCCGCAAGAGACAATCAAGAAGGTATACTCACATGAGACATGAGGAGCGGGCGAAGGTATTCCCTGCAGTGAGACTATTGCGCAGCAAGCACAAGCGAAGGGGTGTTGGAGCGACACTGGACCTAGAAGTACGGTTAGCTATGAGCATATGTTCCGCGATAACGAAAGGTGAAGAAGTCAGAAAAGATATCGCATTCTTCTCATGACCCATTTGGGCATCGAAGTGAGCTGAGTTTACGAAGGTTTCTCATCCGGAAAAGTAGAAGGAGAAGGTACCACGGCCGCAAAAGAAAGTTTGCACTTACCAGCATCTGCCACCCGACATCCATGATGCGTGAACCAGCTGAGACCACATTGACTATCCTTGACAAGGCAACCCAGACAGTAAATCAGAGAAGTCATGAGCGCTCTTGCTATCCAAAGGCTTGCAGAACGAGTCCGCAGCACATTGTGCCAAACATGGGTCGTGCAACCCAGAAAGACAGCAAAGACACCTCGTACAAGCAAGGACACGAGAAGACGCGACGTTGGGCAGAGTGAGCAATACGACGTTGACGTTGGAAGACTGTGCGCGCTCAATTTGAGGCCGCGGAGAGGTCACGTGTGAGTACCTTTGCCTGCCCTAAACTCAGCCACTGGGATTTGTTCCTGTACAGTCTTTTCCCACGTCTCCCACTCACCGTCAAGCAACAGTAAGTGCTGCCGTCCCCAAGCACACGATTCTCGACGTTGACCGTTCGTGAAGATGCAGATCTTCGTCAAGACCCTTACGGGGAAGACCATCACCCTTGAGGTGGAGTCTTCCGACACCATCGACAACGTCAAGGCCAAGATCCAGGACAAGGAGGGGTGAATTTGTCTTCCGGGCCTTCAGAGAAGTCGGAATGGCGGGTCGCTAACGGACTTTGCAGCATTCCCCCCGACCAGCAGCGTCTCATCTTTGCCGGCAAGCAGCTCGAGGACGGCCGCACCCTCTCCGACTACAACATCCAGAAGGAGTCCACCCTCCACCTTGTCCTCCGGTGAGTTTCTAGAGTTCACGAAGCGCATGAAACAGCAAGCCTTATACCCGACTCCAAAGTCTCCGTGGCGGTATCATCGAGCCCTCGCTGAAGGTCCTCGCGTCAAAATACAACTGCGACAAGCAGATCTGCCGCAAGTGCTACGCCCGTCTCCCCCCTCGTGCGACCAACTGCCGCAAGCGGGGATGCGGCCACTCGTCTCAGCTCCGCCCGTACGTCGACTTGTTCGTTCGTTCTTCTGCACATAGGTTGCTCACTGCTGTCTGCTACACAGTAAGAAGAAGCTGAAGTAGTGGTATGCGCCATATATTGGCCCAGTCATGGCCTTTTGGGATGGGACACGCCGAGCACTCGGGGAGGGCCTTCATGCATGTATTACATATGCGACATCGATATGCATTCACGCTGGTCTATGTAATGTGCGCGCCCATCTGTGTATGATATAGGTTCCGAGTCGCTCTCCCACTTGATATCATTGCGCAAGTCGATAGGTGAGTGTATGAGTGTGCGGTATGCATATTACTAAGTCAAGATCAACGTCGTCCCCAAGTCCTACTTTCTTCTGCGCCTTTGAGTTAGGGCTTGAGTTGTTAACCTCACCCTCCTGTATGCACGGTGACCTACAGGATCCTGTGCATACATGGCGCTGGTTCGTTGAAGAACCCTGAAGGTAACACCGAATGGAAAGTTATCTGAAAGACTGCAAGTAGCATGTAGTAAAGGGGCTCACTACTTGCCCACCCTACATCTTTTTACGGCGCATCGCTTCAGCCAATGTCCTCGTTCTATAGAGCCTATATCACCTTAAGCCTACTGAACTTTGCAGAGTGTGGTAGACGCAGCCACTACAGTACCAAAAGAAGACACGAGGAGGCTTTCCCACGGGTGCTAATCACAGATCCCGCGCGCCGCGGACCGCCATGGCGATCCTAGCTACACACTCAGCCTTGCCTCAATACCTTCGTCGCGCCCCTTAGCTTGTATAAACTCTAGAATTCGGAATGGCTTCAGACGGTGCCAGCAACAGTACGTGGTGCATGTCTCTGTAGCCGCATGGCTCGCCTAATTAGCTCAGACGAAAGGCTCCTGGCCGCGGCGCGGTCTGATAACGAGGACATGCTCCTAGAGGTCTTCGAGGAGGGGGACTTCGATATCAACGCCCAGGACGGGTACGTAGCAAATCGTAACTTGATGGATACCTAATAACGTGAATACCGTCACCTAGCTTGGGCAATACTGGTACGCACTTCCATCCATTCGCCCGTGCGAGCTGCGGCTAAAGGCATGCATGCCCTCACCTACAACAGCCCTTCACTACGCGTGCGTATGTTGTAGCCATCGATCTGCATTCCTAACGACACCTGCTTATCATGCTTTTATCCTCTCGTATCGTGCACAGTGCCTCCCATGGATACCTTGAGATCCTCGAACACCTGCTAGAACACGATGGGTGCGATGTCGACCCGCAGAACCGCATCGAGAAGGCCACCCCGCTACACCTCGCGATCCGGATTGAAGATGCGGAGGTCAGGAAAGCCGTCGTAGCGAGTCTGCTCGAGGCGGGTGCGGATACGAGGTGAGAGCGCTCCGTCTATCAGGCAACGTCGGTTCGATGGACAAGTTTGGGGATGCAGGATAAAGGACAAGAACGGGGAGACGGTCTTGGATCTCGTCCCTCCTGAAGATACGGAGATCCGTGCTCTTCTGAGGAAGTCCCAGGCACAGGCGAGTATCTCGCACGACGACGTCGCGGACGGTAAGCCTCCATGGTTAGGTGGGTACGCCGGGTACTGATCGGAATCCTCTAGACGATGAAGACGAGGGAGAGTATTCGGGCTCCGGCTCAGACGAGGATTAACTTATCCTGGACACTATTCGCCGCCCGTAGACAAGGATGTAATACCATACCAGGCAACGCACCACGAAGGAAGGATATTAGCAATGAAGCAATCTATTAACTTTGTACACGAAATGCTACTTCAGACTTCAGACACCCCCTGGATTCATGTGCACTTGCGGTCTATACTCAGGTCTACGCGATCAGCTTCCCGCTCGACCAGTCCTTGAACGTTGGGGTGTTCTTGATCCACTGGATGAGCTCGGCGCGCTGGACCTTGGTGCCCTTGTCGGTCGACTCGACCTTGACCTTCTTGCCGTCGACGAACTCCCATTTCTGCTCCTTGACGGTGACGAGACCCTGCTTGAGCTCGTCGCCGCCCAGGATGATCGCGAACGGAACCTCGTCCTTCTCCCCAGCGGCGAACTGCGCAGGCAGCTTGGGCTTCGCCTTGAACAAGAAGTCCGTCTAGATCGCGTGCCCCCCTTGAGTACACTGGTCCACATCTCACACGAGAGATGCACATGCGTACCTTGATACCCGCTTCCCGGAGTTCGCGCACGAGCTCAACGCGCTCCGCGAGCAGACCGTCGCCGGCGGCCATGACATACGCCATCGTCTCCTTACTGCGCATCCCGCGCTCGACCCACTTCGGCCACACGAGCGCAAAGATGCGGTCCAGGCCGATGCTGACGCCAACGCACGGCAGGCCGGGGGCCTTCTTGCCCTCACCTGCGGCCGCAGCGGTGAACATGCCAACGAGGTTGTCGTACCGGCCTCCAGCGGCGATCGAGCCGACACCAACTTGGGACTCGTCGATCTCCTCCTCTTCGTCGGCGCCCGCCGCAGCGGCCTTCTTCGCGGCCTTCTTTTTGGGTTGTTGGGACTCGGGAGGGGCGGCGTTGGAGACGGAGGGCGTTGCGGAGGAAGATGCGAAAGCGTTGGCGGACTTGAAGCCTGGGGGCGCGGAGGCTTCGACGATGGCCTCGTAGATGATGCCGGTGTAGTAGTCGAGACCGCGCGCAAGCGAGAGATCGAACGAAAGCTGTTATGCCAACTGTCAGAGGCGCGGGTGAAAGCAATGGATATTGGTTCGTTACCTTGTCCGTCACTCGATACGCGTGGAGATACGTGAAGAGCAAACCCATCTCCTCGATACCCGCCTTCGCGTTGGCGTTTGCCATGAGTGCCTCATCGGCCCTCAGAATATCAAGCAGCTCAGGGCCGCCTGTGTAGTTGTCAGTGCACGTTAGGCAGTCGACTGGCCGGAAACAGTACATACCCTTGTGCTTCACGTACTCGCCGATCTTGTCCGCCGCAGCGGGATCGAGACCCTTCTCCTCCGTCATCTCTTTCTTCACGTCCGCCCAAGCCATCTTGTCGAGCTTATCCACCGCAGACGAGATGGGCCGGATCTTTTCTGCAGGTACGCCACAGACCTCGAAGATACCATCCAGGATCTTGCGGTGGTTGATCTAGGTGGCCAGTCGGATGTGAGGCGCTGACGTATAGTCACCAATGGTCCAACGAACATACCTTGATGATGAACTCGCCCACGTCTAGGCGGGACAGGATGGTGCATACAAGGCTGACTATCTCTGCGTCAGGAATCATCGTATCCCAGACGCCAGCGATATCGAAGTCCTAAGGTCTGTTGAGAATGCGATGTATGACACTGAGTGTCTTATACGTACCGCTTGTGAAAACTCGCGCATGCGGCCCTTGGACATGACCGGGTTGTCTCTCCGGTACACCTTGCCAACCTGCCAGAGCTTGTTTTGGTTCGTGATCGCGCCGCTCATGGCGAGGTAGCGGGCGAGAGGAACAGTGTGGTCATAACGGAGGGCGAGCTGCTCGCCTCCTTGGTCCATAAGGTCGAAGATGAGCTTCGCATCCTCTCCGTACTTTCCAGCGAGAATCTCCTTGCGCTCGAATACTGGGGTGTCGAGTTGACTTCCGCCGTAGGTGGTGAAGCATTCCTTGACGATACGCTCGATGTGTTCGCGGCAGAACATCTCGCCCGGGCCATAGTCGCGCGTGCCCTACGCATGATACGACAAATCGACAACATCACAGCAGCGAGAAACAGCGCGGCTTTGCGATGAGCTTGAGTCGGGGCCCACACATGCAGCTGCGCGGCGTACCTTTGGCGTCTTGAGCAAGATCCTCTCCTTCTTCTTGCCCTCCTTCGCACCGCTGGCACCCGTGTTCGCGTTCTGCAGAAGTGCAAGGCTCCTCTTCAGATCGCCGAGTTTCTTCTTGGCCTCCTCGACCAAAGCAGGATCGGCCTGCTGCTTCCGGAGGTCGTTAAGCAGCGTGCTCTGCGCCGCGATCTCGCTGGCAAGCGCGTCGGGGTTAGGCTGGGTCGCGGTGGCCATTCGTCTAGGGTTGGGGAGGGAGATGGGGGCTATAATACAAGATCGATACGAGCGAGAGAGAAGGGAGCCGGCGCGTTTGGCCTGGCGGAGCATTCACTGCAGAACTTACTGGGTGTAGATTTCTTGCGTGTGACACTTTCAAGCCCATTGACTCGATCGTCCTTTCCAATCTAATCTAATCTATGCCCGCTATTCGTAACTTCTTCGCGAGCGCCCGTCTGCAACTGTCTTCTGCCTCCTCTCTCCGGCAACTTGAACCCTCGCTATCACGGTAGTCGCGTCTGTTGCAGCCTCCCGATCCTACGCAGTCGACCTCACGGATGGGCCGACTTGCGCATATACTCTTTGGTACATCTGGTGTTAGCCATGGGCGTCTACAGTCAAGGCGGCTCACGAGAGTCTAGACGAACGATGCGTCGTCTAGTTCGGGCACCGCTAGCTTTGTATATTGAATGTCTCTGTCGAACTACTTCTTGAATTGTGAGTCTTTCGCAACGGGGTTCGGTCCGCTTCGCAGCTCCAGCGTCAGCGAATAGCGAACCGCTTGTAGGCCGCCAGAAAGAGCGGATATGTACGTGTATGACTCGGATGTGTACTGGCAGACCATCGCAAGCTAGAAGCAGCCACGTTCGTCTACGTTCGTGCATGCGCTGCTGCTGAATAACTCGCCAAGTCAGGGTCCTGCTATCTTGAAACATATGCATAGCCAGCATCGCTCGAAAAGGTCAGAGTAGCAGAGTAGCATCCACTATCCACCATGTCTTCCACTCCGACAGACCGTAGTCAGGCCCAGGGACATTCCAGTGCATACCAGTCCGCTTATCGTAGCCAGGATCGAGCTGGAACCTCCAGGCATGGTCGTAGGCACCATGAGCGTCGACGAGCTTTGCACCTGGAGGGCATTGCATCACATCGCATGACCTCTTTCCTGACACGAGCACAGCCTTCTAGCCGCACCAGACGCACTCTCGGATGCAGTGGTCAGCAGGTGGAGCTATGCAATCAACGCAGTCGCCAGGTGCAGGCCCTCTTCGATATCTGCACAGGTTGGTTGCGATCATGCAGGTCGATATTAATGCGTCTTGGGCAACTCGCTAACTACCGCTTGCATTCGCTGTTCCAGATCCCGGGTGGCAGACAAACGGAGTGGACGAAAGGCCCTTCTGCGCGCCCAAATCCCGCACAATGCCGCTATGAATGGAAATTACGAGCATCGCCACTCCTGCTCATGGCCACTGTTTTCACGAAACACGGGCGGTTGTGTGCAGCACGCCCTTCGGTGCCAGTATGAATGGGCGGTCGCACGGGGGGCATACCCGCTGTTCGCTAAATCAAATCAGGTTCGCAAAGCTCGCTCCGTCGCACCGCGCCCGCCCATGGCACGCTCGGGTATTATGCGCCCGTCCGAGTCAATGCTGGCATCATCACGCTTCTCGAGCGATTCGGAGTGGTTTAGAATTTGACCGTGCGTGGGCCGCTGGGCGGTACGGGCAACAGCAGCAGTATCTCCCATATATCACTCGTGGCAACCCGTCAATGACGCTCTCCCCTTCTTCCCCACGCCTCCCGCCAGATGTTGTTGCCCACTCACCATGCAAAGCATGAGCTGACCTTCCGCTACGCGTGCTCCATAACGCGGACCCAATGGCTCTGCCTTGCTGCTCTGCTGACGTTCTCACTATCTGCTTATAATCTATCGCGAAGATCAAGTTCTCTAATCACTCCGGCCACTTCTCAGCCAGAGTCGACACTGTATACCCTCGATCCGCATACCCTACCTCCAACATACCATACCTACCATGAGGCCGAACTGCGACTACCTCAACACGATTGGAGTCGGAGTCGACCCGCACCCCACGAGAAGTTCTTCTTTGTCGCTGGCCACGTTAGAGGTGTGTGCACGTACCGCCTTGGTCGACCACTTGTAGGCGCCTTTACTCAATGTATCGTATCTTAGGCCTTGGGTGGGGTAACGCTCTACAAGAGCACCTCTTGAATGCCCACCTCGCATATGTATCTAATCGCACGTGAGTGGCATCACTATCCGTCGAGACTAATGTCTCAAGTCGAAGATGCAGATTTGTATTCAGCAACTACACATGGAATGACGATGGCTCCGTATACTCAATTTACAATGGGAAACCCATTCCTTCCCAGATACCTTACACGGTTCTTATACGAGGTGCGGCCAGCATGTTAATCTGTACTGCGCCATGCTCATCCTCCATAGGGCCCGCGGTTGGAGATCCCTTGCCGTTGGCATTCGACAGGCCACCAGCCGTGAGCAAAGACTACTTCGATCACGTCTGTCCTCAGAAGTTCGAGCTGGGTCAACACGCAGTCGACCCACACATAACGCACCCCTCCTCCGCACTGGAAGTGACCGAGAAGTGGTCAGCTGCGATACAGGCCATTAGCGAGCCTTGCCTACAGTCGTCAATGACTTCGCAGCAGATCTACTCTCACTACCGGTACGTCTCCGTCCCTGCCAAACACTGAGGCGACGGCCTAACGACCTCACAGTATTTTTGGCATACGTGGTGCGCTGGCCGATCTCTGGCCTACCCTCTCCGTGTCACCTATCCTCACGCAATTCGGGTGGTCCCCGCTCATCGAGCGCGCCTTCGACGAGAATCAGCATCTCTTCTACTACCCGTCCACACCCGGGTCGAATCTGACCGGGACTCCATACTCCTCCAACGCCGAACGCTACACTCCCATACCTGGGCTCATGGCCGTTCATGTGCGGCGCGGCGACTACCTCAAGCACTGCGTCGACCTGACGGACCAAGGGGAGGACTTTGTCAGTATCAACACCCTCCCCGGGCTCGCCGACCCGTTCGTCGCGCCGCGCGGGTTCTTCTTCAACGAGCTCACGCGCGCGGACCGCAACCTGTACAGGCGCCGCTGCTTCCCGTCCGTGGCGGAGATTGTGCAGAAGGTTGAGGAAGTGCGGGCGACGAGGGAAGGGCGGGGGATCCGGAGGATATACATCATGACGAACGGAAAACCAGATTTCATCAGCGAACTTAAGGAGGCGCTCCTTGCCGCGGGATCGTGGGATTCTATCCACAGCAGCCGGGATATGGTGCTGAGCAAGGAAGAGAAGTACGTTGCGCAAGCGGTGGATATGCTCGTGGCGCAACGGGCGCAGGTGTTCATCGGCAACGGGGTACGTGTTCTGTTCTTCTGGATCTAGTTCTAGATACTGACAACTTCGTGGTCGTGCTATAGTTCTCCACCTTGACATCTGGCGCTGTGATGATGCGACTGTCGAACGGGTTTCCAGTCAACAGCACTCGCTTCTGGTAGGACTTCGAGGAATCGAGCGGTCGGATGTGTGTATGATACTGTAGCAATCCTCGATAGAATCGCACATACCGTTTCTAGATGTACTCCGACTCTCTGAAGGCTGTATGATGATGTGGTGGCAGTGTGTGGCTGATATGTGGGTCCATTTCTCATGAAGAACGACCGCCGCAGCCAAGACGCTCGATACTAAACGGTAGTAAGACATCTATGACCGATGCCCGATGCTTGGCGCGCGCAGCGCTTGTGAAGGGCGGAGAGCGGCGCGGCGCGAGCGGACCGGGCGGAGATGGCGGGAAGGCTGGTATACAGAACGCCTTGCTCAGAGCCGCCACTTGCACTCGTGCCGCGGTTCGACGTTGTGGTCATCTGTCCAACGCGTAAGACACGTCGTGACCCCAGGCGAATGCGAAGGCAGCATATGCCCCAGCGATCAGGGCAGCGTTCCTCGTTCTCGGGCAAACCGCGATGCGATGTCTCGAGACAGCTTGCACCTGACTCCCACTACCATCTCCTCCCTGGGGCGGCGGTGAGCGCGTTTGCGCGGGACCTGAGCTTAGCATCTTGGTAGACACGCCCCTGACGACTAGCAGCATATAAGAGTGCCAAACGCGCCTCGAAACAACCTTGCCGTTGCCAGTCACCAGAGCTCCTGCCGAAACCATGACCGGGATTCGCTTCACCGTCGCGCTCTTGCTCTTCTCTACCTACGTCTCCGCCTGGAAGACGTTCGTAGTGCCACATACCGACGGTCAGGACGACACGCCTGGACTCACCGCAGCGCTCGCCACGGGCAACTACTCGGCGAATGCGACGATCCTGTTCGCGAAGGGGACGAAGTACAATATCTTCACGCCAATCAAGTTCCCCGTGCTTAACAACGTGGAGGTACGAATTGAAGGTAACTTGAGCTACCCGGACGACATACCCACCATACAAGGTGCGAATACTTCTGCCTCTACGAAGCGCCTCTGAAGCTATATCTCTCATGGTAGGCATAGTGGGCTCCTCGGTGAGCCTAATCTTCCAATGATACTAACTTTCTTGCTCATTGCCACATCTGCTCAGAGCTTCCCGGGCTCATGGTGAGTCTTGTAGATACGAGCGCATGTTGCGTACTATTTCTGCCCCATTGCTCACAGGTTCACAGGTTTACTTTCACGGGCGGCAACAATGTCACTCTACGAGGCTCAGAGGATCCGAACTGGGGATGGGTCGACGGCCATGGCCAAGCTGTATGTCCATCTCTGCTCGACTTTTCCGTTTTCAGAGCTAACACGCCTTCGGCTATAATGAAGTGGTGGGATGCTGAGCAACAGACAAACCGTCCGCACGGATGGGCGTTCAGCAAGGTCACCAATGGTGCGATCCGAGACATGAAGCTTTGGAAAGTATGCACTGTGACATCCCACTTACTTTCCGCGCCTATATTGAGGAACACTTCCTACGTAGCCCATCGCGTGGAATTTCGCGACGAGTGGATCCAAGAACGTCCACGCATTCAACAACAAGATCGTGGCTGTCTCGAGCACGAAGGTATCAGCTCTCCGCAATGCCATATATACATCGATACTGAGATTTCGCTCGAAAGTCCTTCCCATTCAATACGTGAGCATACTCGTTCTTCTTGTACGAGCATGATATTAACCCGAATCGATATCACCGCAGAGATGGTACGTCTCGACGTCCGAACCTGTTGAGACATGACGTGACATAAGTGATCAGGCTTCTCCGCCGGGGGCACTGATCTGGTTTTCGAGAACAACCACATCCAGAACGGCGACGACTGTCTCACTGTTGGGAGTGGCGCGAAGAACATCGTCTTCAAGTACGTCGATTTGAAGTCGCTACAGATGGATATTTACCGTGGTCTACAGGAACAGCTACTGCGAAGGGGGACACGGCCTATCCATTGGCTCGTTGGGCAAAGGCGGCTCCGTCGCCGATGTCGAGAACGTCTGGTAAGCGCATCGATAGTCTGTTTCTCCACATGTTATACTGAGGTACGCTGTAGGATTGAGAACGTCGTCATGGTGGGTTTCAATGAGACCGAGTTAGATGGCTATAAGAGCTGACCGTGAAACGCTCCGCGACCTCCAGAAAAACTCGTTGTATGCTGCTCGCTTTAAGAGCTGGACTGGTGGCAATGGGTTGGCGCGCAAGTAGGTCCCATTCGTTCGTCAACACGACTCATCGTACTCACATCGAGCCCAGCGTGACATGGAAGAACATCGCCTTTGATAACGTCATGTTCCCCGTACGCAACCCTCTTATGATCCCCGGGCCGTTCCCTGACCCGATCCTGCCTCCACAGATCTATGTTACGCAGAAGTATGTTTCTGCGTTCTTGTTGCACTCTCTAGGATTCAACTAACGGGAACCGGACTCGTGAATGAAGCTACTGGGATCAGGGTGTAAGCCGTATGGTAGTCCCCTGAAAGCCATTACTCTGATCAATGCCGCTTGCTTTCGCAGATCGGCCCTAGGCCCAACTCGTCAAGCACCAACAACACTCATATTCAAGACTTCCTGTTCGAGAACTTTGTCGGAACCATCAACGAGTACGTATTCCTTTGACACCCACTCACAGTAACTCACCCTCATGTTGTCCGCAGTAAACCGGGTTACGTCGAAGGCTCCTGCGTGAGCGACCCCTGCTGGTTCGTCTACCCTTCGTGGGGCGAAAAATTTCGGTCGCTGAACACTCAATGACAGGTATGCCGTCGAGGGCGCGACTGGCAAAGAGGTCGCCATCTTGGATCTATATCCCAACACTGGTGCGTGTCTTATCCCTGCCTTTTTGGCAATCGCATCCCCGAGGATCCCTCAAACAGCAATGGTCTACAGCGACGAACGTCCTCGTCAAGCACGTCCTCGCGACGACCGAGACGTGGTCGCCCGTCCGCGTGATGTGCAACGCTTCCACTGTGAGTCCGTCTATGTACAAATAGCCATCGTATGGGTCGTATGGGTGTATCTGACGCACTGTGTGATAGATCACATCGGACGTCGGTTTCAAGTGTTGGGATGGCGTATTCATACCGACCAAGGCAGGTCTGCTGTAGGAGGAGCAACACTACTCGTACAGTGCTATTGTACTTGTTTCGTAGCTGGCGCACGCTGTTCATATGAACTAGGCAAACTAAGTACACTCAGGCCATTCACAATCCTGTTATGACTCCAGTGATTTCAGCCAGAAGGAGGGTGTTAACAACGAAAAAAAAGAAGCGGAATCCCACGTTGGACATTCAGGGGATTGAACCCTGGACCTCACGCATGCGAAGCGTGCGCGCTACCACTGTGCCAAATACCCATGTCTTTTGAAACTCCCGTGAGCCTCTGACGAGCTGTTAACACACAAGACCCCTACTTACATAGTTGTCTATCCCAGTCACCGCGGTTTACGGCACCAACCACATCGATACTCTTGTACCGCTCACCACTTTCCGGAGACGTACAAGTAACAGAGCCATCTCTTAAAAGATTCATGGAGCCAACCAACTGTCACACAGCGCCGAGTATTGGCTCATGACATCCAGGTTCTTGAGGCTCTCACTTGCAAAACGCCCTCTCTCCCCCGTGTATAGAAACCATGTGTCCCATGCACATTATGGCGCAGCTGTTGCCGCTATGCGCCATGCAGGCTATAGACATCCGGATAGACTAGGTCCAAGCGGGTTTGGACAAAGGACAAAGCGGGATATGGCCACAGTGAACGACAAAGCGCACTAGGGGTTATATGTACGACTAACGCACCTAGAGCACCACTGCTCTCTTAGAGCTCGAAGCTTGAGGTAGCATCATTGAGCGCAACTCGAGTCCCTCCCTGTCTTGTTCTCTCTGGTACTGTAGAACGATGGGCGGCGCAGACAAGTTCCGACTCTACCTGGCAGTCTACGACAATAGCAAGGCGGCCGGGCCCGGAATCCCGCCGCAGATCCACTGGGCCCTGCTCCTGGGGCCCAAGCACGAAGACGTGAGCTCGCTGCAGAAGACGCACGTCCGGTACCACGCGACGAACCGCACGCGGACGGGCCGCTGGGAGTTCGAGCGCCGCGCGGTCGAGTGCACGCGCACGCCGTCGATGCTCGGGCGCATCTTCCTCGGGAAGATCGAGCCGGCGGACTTGGACGCGGTGGAGCGCGTGCTGGCGGACCCGAGGAGGGTGAAGGCGGAGGACCCGCGCTGGGACTGTTGGAGGTGGGTCGAGGATGCGCTGGTGGATTTGCTGCAGAAGGGCCTGCTCCGCTTGCAGGCGAGGGATGGTGTGAATATGCGACATCTGCTCGCGTTCGGGCAGCGTTTCTCCGCAGAGGTCGTGGAGAAGGGGCTAGACACTGGCTATGGCATGCCAGTTACGGTGGTATATCCTGGACCGGGATCGTAAGTAGTATATCTCATTTGGTCCACGCAGTGACTGATAACTGACGACACACATCAGTATGCCGACAAAGATCATCAAGTAAGTCAACGATATGACGCACCTATGTTGTTGTATACTATCCTGCCGTAATAGCCATACTTGTACATATCCCGAACTCATCATGCAATCGTAGCTACTAATCTTTCTGGGCGGCCTACTGCTGGTGACGGAACAGCATCATGCAGACCGCAACGCATCCACCCACGCCTTGATACGTGCCCAGCACTCGCGTACCTCATCCGGCCACGCCCCCTCGACCGTGGCGAAGATCAGGAAATCGTGGCTATACCGTGGCAGGATATGTGGAGCCTCGTAGAACGCCACTTCCGCGCCTGCATCTCTGAGCTTTGAGACCAGCACCGCGATAGACGACGCGAAACCTTCTAGCGCGCCAGAGTACACCATCGTTGGCGGCCACTGCGGAGGTGGAGAGTGCAGCGCAGGAGAAAAGTACGGCGCAGTGACGTCCTGTGCAGATTTGGGGCCGAGGAGGCCCTGCACGCGATCAGCATCGCTGAGATGGTGGCAATTAGCTACTACACAACAGCGATAATTGCTTGTGGGCGCACTCACGCAGAGAGATCACACCATGGGCTGAGGAGAAGCAAGCCTTGCGGCGAAGGCAGGCATTTGCTTTCGAGTAGATACCGCTGCAGTGCGATGGCAAGATGCGCCCCTGCAGAATCGCCTACGACGATAATCCGATGGTTTGGTATCTTCAGGGTATCAATCAAGTGTCGGTATGCGGATAAAGCCTCCAGGATCTGGAGAGGAAAAGATCGTTTGGGACCATCCTTCTCATTGGAGACCAGTGTGTACTCAATTGCTGAGAACGAAAGCGTCCATTTGTTAGTCGCGTTAGTAGAGATAAGAAGATGCAAACTCACAGAGTACACATGAACAGATACGACGCTGTGATTCAACATTGAGTATCATCTATGTGGCGGCAGACATCGACAGTTCAACCATATACTAACCTCCACCAGACCACGAGGAATCCCTGAGTACTTCACCATATGAATGCGTCCGCGCGTGAAAGGGCGAAAGAGACATACGAGCAAAACCAGAGCGCACATCCTTCGCGCTACCAAGTGTATAACCGCCACCGTGGAACTGCAGGCCCACATAGCCTTCGCTGTGTTGAGCTTGGGCGAGCTCGTCGCCTCTGTCATCGCCTCCGAGATGCCACCACACCCCATCGACACTGTCGAGCACAATGCCAGCTTCGCGGGCCCAAGTGCTCATCTCGTCACTGACGAAGTCAGCAGGAATGGCAGGTATGCTTTCGACTTGAGTAACAGCCTCGAGTCCGGTGGCATTCGGGGATTCCAATGGTGATTGCGATGGTTCTGGTACCCTGGTCTTCCTGCGGAGGCGGTCTACGAGACGTACCATAGGCTTCATGACGAGCGGATGCGAAGTCAAGATGAAGTAGCGATGTGTTGTTCCGTTTGATTCACATCTAGCAACGGAAAGTTCCCACAGTCATTGCTCCAGTCAAGACGGGCGGAGAGCAATATACGCATGACAAGACAAGTTGTTCCGGTTGATAGAGATGGTAGAAAAGCTACAGAAGATACACAAGAGGATGTACGAATCACCGGCTCTGCCCCTCCAGCTTGCCACCCCGAGAGGTAGCGGCTGAAGTTGCGTGACCGTTTCCAGCCGAGCACTAAGACATCCGCGAGTCGTTCTCCGCCCTATATTGGCACAGACCAGCCACTGAGCTCGTCGCCGCTGAAGACGACGAGGTCGGACGGTCTGCAATTTGACGTGAGGTGCGTTGAGAGAGCAGAATACGCGCGCTCGCCCGAATATAAGCAAGCAGCGCCACGTGGACGGTGCCGGATTTGGATCTCGATCCAGGATTGACCGTCCGGAGTTCCCCTTGGACGTGAACGCCGTCGAGGACGGAGAGTCGCACCTGCAACTGCTCCTGGCAGCTGCCTCTGTGTACCTTTTGGCGACACAACATCCACGGAGACGTCAACGCCTGCGAGTCTATCTCCAGACAAGTTGACTTGTCCTTTCTCGCGACCCCGCACCGCGCAATCACCTCCTTCGACGCAACAATCCGACCCGCTCGTTCACGCGGGAACATGATGACCTACCATCAGTCCTACAGCTAGTCCCATCTCCTGCCGAGCCCTCGCACGGGCGTGGCACATCCTCGCCATCCTCCCAGTCCGTGCTTTCTCCGCAGCAAACCTTGTCCACACCTCTTTTGCCGCGAGCCCATCGGAGGAGCAAACGGCCCAGTAGCCTACCCGGTATACCGAGCTTGCGAGGGTGGTTGCACGGGCGCAAGACCGCGACGACCATCATCATCAGCCTGCGCCAACGCCTGACAAGTGGCCGCATCGCCCGGTGTGTCAGTGTCAGGCTGACACTGACGGGGCCGCACTGCAACCCCCGGGCCAAGTTCCACTTGTCCACTCTGAATCAAGTTCTGAATCGTGCGCGCGGAGGGCGGTGGTCGCCATGATCCAATTGGCTGATATAGCCCGTCCGGGGGGCTCGTCGCCCCCCGCGTTTCGCGCCATCTGCGCAATCGCATTGTCGCACATTCTCGCAATACACTGGTGACTATATGCACGCACAGGCCCGGACGGGAATGAGACCCTGGGACCGTTTGTCCGCTCCGCGTCTTGCTGCGAAGCCCGCTGCCAGCCGGGGCCACGTACATAAGGCGGACGGCGCGGCGCGTTTAAAGAGGAACGCATCACGCGGGCCTGAACCCTCTTCTATCTGACTGGCTCCCAGCAGCCCTCGCTCCGCACGCGCACATCTACACGGCCCTGCCACGACAGCACATTACACACGACGACGCTGAAGCTAAGACCAAGCTCGCGCGCCCAAGCCCCCCGCCCGACGAGCCGATCCCCCTACACCGAGACCACACAGCAGCAGCAGCAGCCCTGAGCGCGCGAGAGACGAGACGAGACGATCGATGTCGCTCCTCAAAGCTTGGAAGAGCGTCAGTTCGGTGAACGGGCCCGGCACACCGCCAGACAGCCCGACCCCACTCAAGAAGGGCCGCTTCTCGCTCTTCCAGCGCCAGAGCCCGCCCCATCGCACCGCTGCGGCGCACGCGAACTCGCGCTCAGAGGGCGGGGGCGAGGACGACGCTGCGTTCTGGACGGTGTCCTCAACCGAGATCGGGCGGCTGGGACTCGATAGCAGTCGGAGAGGCCTCGGAGCGGACCAACGTGGAGGGGAAGGCGACGTGACACTTGAACGCAGCTTTACGCTTTCGGTCCTGGAGGGGCGCAAGGCTTTGGAAGCGCGCCGGTCGACGAGGGGAAGCACTGGGACGAGCACTACATGCGTCAGTCAAGGGAGCGGCGATAGCCCCATGTCTGGCTCGTCTCTCAGGATTTCACCACCGCCCATCCCGCCCCGGAACAGAGCACGGTCGGCGTCTGTGAGCTCTAACCGCTCTTTCTGTGCGGAAGAGGGCCGGCGTAGGCTCAAGCCACGACCACAAACTCTTGGTGTGCCAGAACTGGAAGAGCCGGGGCTCGGACAAGACGCAGGCAATGTCCATCCACCGACGTACTCGTGCTCTGCATACCCGGTACACCCGGTCGCATATCGTTTCGCATCGGTAGGGCCATTCGCACTGGCGCTCGAACCAGAAGAAGGGAAAGGGGATGCGCTTGGCCTGTGGCGGTATCGCGTCAGTGTTGGCGTAAACGTGTTGACGCTAAGATCATGGGTGACGAGTGTTCGGAGAGGCGGTGAGGATGGGCTGCTCGTTGCTGAGATCGAGTGAGTGCTGTGACTTTGTACTCGCTTGGATAGATGTTGACTGTGAGCTTGCAGGTCCGGGATGTCATCGGGGAATGCGACGGTCACGATGGAGGAAGCAAGCAGATCGTCAAGAGATGTATTATCAAGAACAGTGGGGTGAGTTTGAGTTTGTGATTGACGAGGACAGAGAGCGTCAACTCATGACGGGGGCGTAGTTCGAAGATGTACTACATCGGGGATGGCACATCCATTCGATGGAACCTAGGAGAGACACAGTGGGAGGTGAGCTCATTCGATCCGATCAGAACCTGGTAGAACATAACCTCACATTTGAGCTCGCAGGCGTATTTCGACTCTGTCGCACTTGCGACGTTCGACCCCGGCTGTTCACGGAAGCTCGTCATGCAGCCCGTCGGACACCGGTTTTTCGATCACATTGTGGTCGGGCTGCTGCTTCTCATGCGCGAGAAGGAGGAGGTCCCGGGCGCGAAAGAGGCTAAGGAGGACACGGGGCTCATTCCTCCTCCTTTCCTGAGCTAAGAATAGCGTTTCAGCGAGACCCACCGAGAGCGCTACTATCTGGCCGCGATGGTCGACAGGATCGTCGCGCCGATTTTCGAGGCGTCTATAGAGCCTCGCCATAGCTGGATGAATGCACGACCGCCGATAGGAGGAGCCAGAGCCTTTACATGCATGCACACATGGACAGATTGCATTGTACCTTACTGTAAACACTAGTATAATCAGGATATGTTGTAGCCCTATCGGAGCGGTACATGTGTGATATGCACCACCTGAACAGCTAGAAGGCCTGTTATGCATGCGGTCTACGGTGCAACATCCGGCGCGGTGGAGAACGGAAGATGAAGATGGGTCGATGGTCGATGGGCGGCTGTGCTCCGGGTGGCGCTCCGATTTTGATGAGCCGGTGCGGTAACCACGCGCGGGAGGGGAAAGGGGCAAAGACGCCCGTGGCTGGCCTTGGCTGGCGGCCGTGGCGGCTTGCGCGCATTCGCTGACGGGAAAATCCCTGCCAAATATGCCCGTGTCACTCACGCCGTAATCATACCTTAAATGCGACGCTTCTCTTCTCGGTGCATGTACGAAAGGAGAAGTCTGTAGTTCGTCGGGCGCACGCTTCCCCCTCGCTCTGTCCATCGAAGGGGAGAATGGGTGGCCATGGTGGAACTGCCTCGAAGGCATTCGAGCCATCGTCGGGGCGGGTGATGGATGAAACGGCCTGATGAGCCCGGTAGGCGCGTTTTTCTGCTGAGTCAGCCGTTTCCTCCTTGTTCACTTCGAGGCCCTGCCCCGGCCATATCGTCGTCCCTCTTCCGCCCTATATACCCCCCGCCGACGACGCCTCTTCGCTCCTTGCTTTCGGCCAGTACAAATACGCTTCGCCAGCCTCCCCGCGCGGCCCTTCTCTTCGTTCTTTACTGCCCCCGTCGCCGCTATGCTCCCCACCACGCTGCTTGCGGCGTTCTTGCCCCTCTTGGGCTACGTCTTCGCTCAAGACGATGGCTCAGTAACAGGCCCAACCTCCTCTGCCTCTGCAGCAGGCTACTCGTGCGACGCGACCAAGTGCAAGCTGCCTGATTGTAATTGCGCGAGCACCGATCCCCCTGGTGGCCTCAGTCCTGTGAGTAGTCTAATTGCCTAACCTTCCATGACGGCCTCCATGCAAGGCACGCCACCCCAAACGGCGCGCAACATGCATGTCTCAACTGTTGTTCCTCGTCCCCACCTCCCTCCCCCGCCTTCGGCCCCGCATTTCAATTTCTATACCCGATGCGTTTGCTGACCATGTCGCCTGTTATGGCCCGAATTAAATAGGAAGACACGCCTATGTTCCTCGTCTTTACCGCCGACGATGCCGTCCAGACATACACTCTCGACGCGGTCAACCAGTTCCTCGCCCACCGCAAAAACCCCAACGGGTGCCAGCCCAAGATGACGTACTACACGTCGCTCAACTACACCAACTACACGCTCGTCACCGACTGGTACGTCGCCGGAAACGAAATCGCGGACCACACGTACGTGTCTCTCTCCTCTCCATTCCTCGCTACCGCCGCTCCCCGTCCCCCCTCTCGCCGCCCCTCGCGCCGAGGAACCATCCGCTCACGTAGAATGTTCTGCGCAGAATGACGCACGTCGGCACGCCCCCTGAGGACGAGGTCACCGGCAACCTTATCGCCCTGAACCAGCTCGCTGGTATCCCGCTCAAGTCTATCATCGGTTTCCGTGCGCCCTACCTCAACTACTCGGTCGATACGCTCAAGATGCTTGCGAGCCTCGGCTTCACGTACGATTCGTCCGCGAGTGCCGCTACCCCGGTCACTGAGGACGACACGGACGCGTTCTGGCCGTATTCGCTCGATTACGGTATGGCGAACGACTGTCTGACTGTTGAGAGCATGTGCAAGGGCGAGCCTAAGCTTCCGGGCTTCTGGGAGATCCCGATGTACGCGATGTTCGATAACCGTGGTGTAGACGGTGTCCATTTGATGGACCCCTGGCTGTGAGTGCTTATATGCGTTCGGGACCGCGGAAGCGGAGGCTGAGCCGTTTTCCAGGGATGCCGCGAACGGCGAGAACTCGGTCAACGACACTGCAACGCTTGAGTACATGAAGAACACGTTCACCGCGCACTACAAGGGCAAGCGCCAACCCTTCGGTCTCTACACTCACCCGATCCACGTTTCGGTAGGTTCTCTCACACCTCCTGTCAACCAGCGAATGTTAATCCTTGCTGTGCCTAGACCACGGTTCCTGGTGCCACTGTCAGCAACTCGACCATCCAGATGATTAACGACTTCATCGACTGGGCGCAGGAGCAGCCGAATAGTGCGTTTCCAGCAAAAAAAAAATGCACATGAAACATTGACTAACCACGTCGTCCTATCTTCTAGCTTGGATCGTCTCTTCGGAGCAGCTTTTGGCGTGGGTCCGCAACCCAGTGCCCCTCTCCCAGCTCGACACGTTCGAGCCGCTCAAGTGCTCGACGCCCGCCGTCGATCCCTCGATGAAGATCTGCAACGGCGTGCCGCAGAACGAGGCCGGCCTCCTCGACCACTGCGCGTTCTCCGACTTCCCCTTCTACACCTGCGTACGTCCTCCCCTATCTCCCTCTCGCCGTCCATCAGACTAACCTGACTCGCGCGCGCGTTCCACAGTACGGCTGCCCCGAAGAGCCTCCCACTCCCTCGAACCCGAGCCCGCCGCAGTCGACGGAGAGCGGGCACCAGACGCGGTTCCGGCTGCCCGCGAACTGCTCGACGCCGTTCTGGGACCCGCTCAAGGGCGACTGCATCTGCAACTCGTCCACGTGCGCGTTCACGGACCAGAGCCGCCCGATCGGCCCCAACGGCGCGAACCTGACCGGGGACGAGGTCCCGACGTCGGGCGACGGCGCGCAGGCGTCGCAGAGCGCGGACCCGTACGTGCCGTTCAACGGCGCGGCGCCCCGAGCGGCGCTGCCCGTCGGCGTGTGGAGCGCGATGCTGGTGGGCGTGGTCGGTGCGCTGGCTGGCGCGTTTGGCGCGATCGCGAGGGTTTGAGGTTAGGAACGGTAGTGTTGGACACGGTTCGTCTGCAGTGGACGTCTCAGCCTGTCGCGTTTAGCTCAGGACTGCTGACTGGACTGGACGCGTTCGTCGTCTTCCTTTCTCGGCATCACGGACTTTTTACGATCATCTCCGTCTCCGTCCCCGCCTTCTCCTATCCCCCACACCCACACCCTCTCGTATCTCTTACTTATTCTTCTCGCGCGCTCTCCGTCTCTCCTCAACGCACTTTCGCCGTCTCCACAGGATCTCACGGACTCTACGTAGCACACAACCACTCGCATACGCACACGCATCCTGGACCATCATGCACGCGCGCTCCTGGCCATCTCATGCGACGTCTCTCCCACTCTGGTTACGGAGACGTTCATGCAGCTGGACAGCGCTCGCTCGTGTCATCGCCACTCCACCCCACACGTACTACCATTACGCTGCCGCTCGCTTGTTACTAGTGTCTCCCTGGGTCGTTTACACGTACGGACCATCTAATGGATGATAATTGGACCATTCGTCGTGTGAACGTCGTGGACTCCGCAAGGTCCGGATTGCGGTTGAGTGAATGCAACAAACGTCGGTCGGACACAAGATGCATGATTGTCAGGTATACAGGTCATGATTTTAGAGATAGGACCACTGATACGCAATACAAGCTAATGTACAGTATGGTAGGTAAGATGTCGTACGGAGATCCGCATACAAGGACACGGTAGCAAGCATGGTGACAAGCACAGAACACTAGTGATACAAACACACACACACGCTGCACTGCACGAACGCAGAACGCACAGGCCGATAGGCTCAGTCGACCCATATGGGCTCGTTGATATACTGCGCCTTGGGCTTGTACGGCCCGCCCTTGAGATTCTTCGCCTCGAGACGCAGCTTCACGCTCCGGTGGACGTAGAACGGCTCGTGATGTTTTGGCACGACGCGTCCATGGCCCAGGTTCATCCTGTCACCGCCCAGCCAAACCACGCATCAGTACCCATTCACTCACAACACACCCAGCGAGCGAAAGCGCGACAACTTACGTGACCTCATGCCGCTCCTTGCGCTCTGGGGGCGGGCCCTGCAGCCGATGGCGCATCGGCATGAACTCGAGCGCCCACCAATACGGCGCGAGCGCGAGCTGGTCGTACAGCGGGCTGAGCGCGTCCCGGACCTCGTGCTCCTCCTCGGTCGTGTGCGGCACGGGCGGCGCGACGCTCGCGAGGTGCAGCGCGGGCTGCGGCGGCACGGGCGGCGGGCGGTCGAGCACGACGGGGTGCAGCGCGGCGGGGTCGAGCCCGACCCGCTTCAGCAGCTCCGCGTGGAAGCGGATGCCGGTGTTGGTCTTGAAGCATTCGCGGATCATCCACCGGAGTGGGATGCGCGCGAGCGTGTGCGGGGTGTCGTCGGCGACGGAGCCGCCGCCGACGTCTGCGGGGGGTGAGGGCGTGAGTATCTCTAGGGGAGCGTGCAGAGGAGGGACGTACCGCAGTGGCATCCCGCGAACCACACCTCGAGCACGTCCGTCTTCCCGTCCGAGTCCGGGTCGTTCTCGCTGAACTGGCGCTCCAACTGGCGCTGCTTCTGCCACTCGCTCTCCGTGCGCTTATGGCCCGCGCCGTCCTTCTTGTCCTTGCCATTCACGGTGCCAGTGCCGGTGCCGCTCTGCTGCTTGTCCTGCTGGCGGCGGATGCCGACGCGCGTCGCGTACTCGGTGTCCGACTTGGGCATGTCGCCGGGCTGCGTGCCCCGCGCGACGTCCGCGTCGGACGGGTGGTGGTAGAGGTTCGCGCGGAAGCGCGCGCGGCGCTCGTCGAGGGAGAGCGCGTGCCGGAACACGCGGATCGCGGTGTTGGACGCGGTGAAGGGGAGCGTGTGCGGGATGATCCCGACGGAGCTCACGGTGTCCCTGTTACACGTGTGGATGCGTGAGGAGAGCGAGGGAAGCGGGGTGTAGATTGGGACGTACCATACGCCGATGAAGTCAATGTCGACATCGATCGAGAAGGCCTTTTTGAATGCGGTGGACTGTTTCCACCCAGTCTCGTCGTCGCGGGTGAACATCTTGTACGCGAACGGCACCTGCTGGTGATTGCAGGCAGGCAGCAAACCAACCTGTGAAGGGCACATGCGCATGAGTACAATGCTCGCGCGCGGATACATGGGGTTTCGCCTACTTTGTGCACCATTCCTGCGACGGCGCGGGCGGTATATGCACCGCGGGAGAAGCCGAAGAGACATATTTTGTCACCCGCTTGATCTACGAAAATCTCTGTCAGGTTGCACTGCAACTGCCCAAAGGCACAGAATATACACACAGTTCTGCATGAGGAACTCATATCCGCCTGCAGCCAATGTTAGCTTGAAGGATGGGACACACCGCGGCCTGGATCTGCTCACCCTGCACGTGGGAACTGAGATTCCATGCGACCATCTCGTCGAGAAGCTTGTCCACCTTTGCGCGGAGGGGCGAGGCGACTTGTGGGGTCACATAGGTCCCGATGCCAGACTGCGCCGCGGAAGCATCAGTTTCATCATTGCTACTATATGAATGAAGTGTAAATCGTGACCTTACCTGATAGTAGACCATCTGCTCGCTGCGGTCATCCTTCTTGAGCAGGCTGAAGAGCGTGACGACATTCGAGTTCTGTGAACGCGTGGTGAGATCAGGGTCCGTGCACCGTGCCCGATGTCAATTGCAGCGCGGGGAGAAGATCGGCGCGATCTGTGGCTGCCCTAACTAGTACTCACGTCGGTGTTGAACTGATCGCCTGTGCCGTCAAAGCAGAGCACGAGCGTCCGCGCGGGGTGGTACGGCGGGATCACGTCCGCGTCGCCCGTCTCGCTCGAGGACGAGTGCGGCGAGGTGTGGCCATTAGAGCCATTAGACCCAATGCGGGTAGATTTGTCCCATGTGGAGAAGGGCGACTGGGTCTCGTTGGTGCTCGACTTGGAGAACTCGGGAGTCTGGAGAGGCGGGAGTCGCTGGGGTGTTTCTACGGGCATGGTGTAGGGTAGGTACTACGGGGACGGGTAAGGTGATAAGGGACGCTGCGGCGTAGGTGGGATATGGACGGGAATGTTAGTTATATAGGCTTTGGAAGAGGAGGGGCGTGGTGGACGGCGACGCCAGGATTCGCGCGCGAGCAGTTCGTCGGATATCGGGGGCAGGGAAGCGTTGTTGGATCGAGGCAGGCGAGAAGGAAGTAATATACGGGGCGCATATACGCTCTCCTCAGCCCCCGTGGACGGCTTGCATGTCTTCTGGTCGGGGCCAGCTCCCACCCAAGGCATGGAAGCACCGCCAGATCCGGCATCGCAGAGCCTGCACAGTCTCGCCCGCGAATCACAATAATACGCTCTAGCAGCAGCGCTCGCCTTCCGCCGACGCCCGCCCGCCCTCGCCGGACGTCGCTTCACCCGCGGCGTGGGTGCCCCTGCTGCCCTGCATGGGCGCGTCAACGAACAGGCCACAGCATTTCCGGCCCATCTCTCGCCGGCTCGGAAAACAAGTCCAAGGAAGACGAGCAGAAGTGCACAGCCACGCCCTCAAACCGCCCGCCACCAGATCGATATGAATCGTCCGGGGCCCCTAGCGCCGCCCTGGCGCCCTGACCCTCGCCCAAATGCGAGCTGGCCCAGCTAAAGTCCGCTCGGTGGCTCGGTGCTCTCTGCACCCGGGTCTCCTCCCAGCGCCATCCTTGACGGACGCACATGCAACGCGGACGCGGCCTGCGACGGCGTGAGTTCACGCTCACGAACGTTCACGCCCACCACCGGTCGCAAGCTTCAATTGCTGCCAACTTCTCCAAGACTGCTCGCGGTGCACGCCACCGAGCGTGCATCCCTGCTCCTCCGCTGACGCCGATATGGCGTATGACGGGCGAGCCTGACAGCACCCGCAGTTCCACAGGCAGATGCGTCGCACGCAGACGAAGAGGATACGCCTGAGCGAGATTGGGCAACGAGCACCAACGCATCATGTTGCATTACAGCGTGAGTAATATATGGCGAGTATCTGTTCGCGAAGCAAGTCCACCGTCCGATCCGAAACACGCACCAATGATACGCCTACCATCTCCTGTAATATCTCTCCTAGCACTTGATAATGTACGATTGCGACGGGCTTCCAATCCCGCCGTGCATGCGCACCTCACCCAAGGTTAACGTTCAGTCGACCCAGGTCGGCTCGCGCATATACTGCGCCTTGGGCAGATACGGCCCCTCCTCCAAGTCCTTCGCCTCCATCCGAATCTTCACGCTCCGGTGCACGTAGAACGGCGCGTGGCGCTTCGGCACGACCCGGCCCCTTCCCATGTTCATCCTGCACGCCCCAAGCCAAAGAACTCTCACTCAGCAAGCACGCCCAGCGGAACAACAGCAACGGAGAGAAGAAGACAAGAAGGACGTAGACACGTACGTGAGCCGCTTCTCCATCTTGTGGTCCGGCGCCGCGCCCTGCACGCGCTGCTTCATCGGCATCATCTCCAAGAACCACCAGAAGGGCGCGAGCGCGAGCTGGTCGTACTTCGGGCTCAGCGCGTCCCGGACCTCGTGCTCCTCCTCCGTCGTCAGCGGCACGGGCGGCGCGACGCTCTCCAGGTGCCCCGCCTGCGGCTGCACGGGCGGCGGGCGGTCGAGCACGACGGGGTGCAGCGCGGCGGGGTCGAGCCCGATCCGCCGCAGGAGCTCGCCGTGGAAGCGGATGCCGGTGTTGGTCTTGAAGCATTCGCGGATCATCCACCGCAGCGGGATGCGTGCGAGCGTGTGCGGGACGTCGTCCTTGACCGAGCCGCCGCCGACGTCTGTTGGAAGGTTTGGGTAGTAGCTCAGTGTTCGCGCTCAGGAAGGGCTTATGGGGAGGAGCGCGGACGTACCGCAGTGGCATCCCGCGAACCACACCTCGAGCACGTCCGTCTCGTGGTGCGAGTCGCACCCGTCCTGACTATTGAACTCGCGCTCGAACCGGCGCTGCTTCTTCCCGTTCTTCTTCGGCTTCGTCGACCCATTCGCGTCCTTGTCCTTATTCTGCTTGCCTGCACCATTGCTCTGCTGCTGCTGCTGTTCCTGCTGCTGCTCCTGATGCTGCTGCGCAAGGTCGTCGTCCGCGAGGAGCGGGAGCATCGCGTACGTCGTGTCCGAGCGCGGCATGTCGCCCGGGTGCGTCCCGCGCTCGGCCTCCTTCTTCGACGGGTGCTTGTAGAGGCTGACCTGGAAGCGCGCGCGGCGCTCGTCGAGCGCGATCGCGTGCCGGAACGTGCGGATCGCGCGGTTGGACGACGTGAACGGGAGGCGGTGCGGGAAGAGCCCGACGGAGGAGACGGTGTCCCTGCATCCGCCCAAACGAGAACGCGAGCGTGGTCAGTTGGGGTGTTGAGGGGCATGGTGTGATTTGCAAGAGGGAGTAGAAGAACGCACCAGACGCCGATGAAGTCGATGTCGACGTCGATGGAGAACGCCTTCTTGAACGACGTCGACTGCTTCCACCCGAGCTCGTCGTCGCGCGTGAACATCTTGTACGCGAACGGCACCTGCTGGTGGTTGCACGCCGGCAGAAGGCCGACCTGTCCGATTCGTCCCAGCAGCCGATTCCGTGTCGCCGTCAGCTCCAGGACGTAGGGACGAGGCACGGAGGTAATCGGACTTGCCTTGTGGACCATTCCCGCGAGGGCACGCGCGGTGTAGGCACCACGAGAGAACCCGAACAAGGAGATCTTGTCTCCTGCCTGGTCTGTGTCCGTCAAAGAGAGTCGATGGCCCAGGTCAGTATTCGGCTCGTAGGTACCACACGTTCGACAGCCAGATTAGCTCACAATTCTGCATCAGGAACTCGTATCCATCTGTGAAGCAGCGACGCGATGTGTCAGTATTAGGTATGCTAGTACGTGTGGAACTGGCTGTGGCGGACAGACCTTGGACGTGGGCGTCGAGGTGCCAGGCGAACATCTCGTCCATGACTTGGTCCACCTTGGATCGCAGCCTGGAGACGTTCTGGTGGGACGAGTACGTCCCGATTCCGGTCTGTCCATTTCCAATGTCAGCGCAAGCCTTCACCGTGCGGAGATGAAAGTGTTCACCTGGTAGTAGACCATCTGCTCCTTGCGGTCGTCCTTCTTGAGCAGGCTGAAGAAGGAAACGACGTTCGAGTTCTACACACGTTCGCCGGTAACCGGTAAGTACCGAACCCACGTAAACCGTCGCAAAGCCAGCGCTCGACTACTCACGTCGCTATCAAACTGGTCCCCAGTGCCGTCGAAGCAGAGGACGAGCGTGCGCGCGGGGTGCGTTGGGGGAACGACGTCCAGGTCACCCGTCTCACCCGAGGTCGAGTGGCCAATCCCGGGCGACCCCATCGAAGTCGACGACGGCGAAGACGTCTCGGTCTTAGCCCAGAACGGCGTTTGGGACCCGTCCGAGGTCGCTGCGCGGTGCGGGACCTTGATCGACGAAGGCGTAGGCATCTGTGTGGTATATCGGCGACGACGCAGTGTAAAGGAGAGAGAAGGTGGTGGGGAGATTACACCGACAATGAACGATCGTCGAGAACGCTACGGCGCGTCCACAACACTGGCAAGAACGCGAAGCGGGAGGGTCGTCGCGGGGCTCAGGATTAGGCTCGCAGCGGGACGAGTCGGTGGCTATATACCACTCAAAGGCCGTCCCAGCAGAACCGTAAATGCAAATGCCATCGCCGGGAGGAGGGAAGTGCGTGCCCCCGTCGGGCCCTATTCTGGCCATCATACGGAAGCGAAGCCCCCTCCGGGGCTTGGGCAACACTATCCCCCGAATTGAGGACAGCAGCGCCGGCCCAGTCCAGGGCCCAAAGCACCGACCCGACCCGCGGGTTGCGACGCGCGCGGACGTGTGTCGGGGCTGCAGCGCACTAGCCCAAGTGGCGAGAATGAACGTTCCTTGGTGTCCTAGCTCCTAGCGTGTGCGCGGTGGCAGGGCCGATGCGCCCACTTTGCACGGATTACGGTATGGGTGGGTTGTGGAGTCGACCGGATGGGTGCCTTCCGTGGATGTGTGCCAGGGACGTCGTCGGTGGGGATCGTCCCTAGGACCCTTGCCAGGACCCCGCCCTGTCAGTGGCACGCCCGCCAGGCGGGACGCGCGCTAGTGTGTCAAGCCTGTCAGTGACAGCTCGGTCTAGAAGATGGGCCGTGTGCACCCACGTCGACGGCTACGTGGGACGACGCAGGACGGTCTTCGCCTCAGCGTATAGAAGAGCAGCAGCTACTGAGTGGGCTGTTGACACGAACTCGGCTGGCTAGGCGTAACATTCCAGTCCAGCGCTATAGACATGTCAGAGCGCAACAAATTGGCACTTGCAATTGGGGCAGCCGATGGCGCAGATGATGCATAGAGTGGTCGTGCGTTACGGCACCGTATTAGCTTCGGCTGGGTAGGGTCGCAGAGAAGACCCTCGCGCGTGACGAGAGAAGCGGTGCGAGAGTGTTTCGTGGTGCTGACTTGGCATTACCGTCGAGGTCGGAGGAGAGAAGCAGAGCGCGTCGAGCGCTCGCGGAGGCCTGTAATGTATGGGCGACGCGGTCATGTGATGACGTATTAGCATCGAAGGCTTGGAAGCGTCGAATCTCAAGGAAGTATGTACTAGACTACTGGTCATCCTAGACTAAGACGGGGTTCTCTGGTCGAGGCTTCACGCTCGTCCACCTTCTTGCACCTTCGTGCTTCCGAGCAGTTGTTAATCAAGTAGCGCTATTTTAGACATGAGCGTAGGCTAATTCTTATCACCCGTCGTCCACCAAGGTTCAGGTTATCACAATGTCATCGCGATACTCATTAAACGGGCGTAATACGTGAAAGAAATAATTTACAGTGCAAAAGCACGAGTACGCGCGCTCTAGGTAGCGTACCAAGCAGCTCAGTCGACGTAGATCGGCTTAACCGACGACGGCCAGCACGCGCGAGGCTTGTACGGTCCACCCTTGAGGTCCTTCGCGTCCAGACGGTACTTCACGCTCCGATGCACGAGGAACCGCTCCTCGGGCGGCACGTCCCGCCCACGACCCAGATTGAACCTATTGCCACCACAAAGCGCCACGCCCATCCATGTCAGCGCTGCCTCCAAAACAAACGAACAATAACGCAGAGTGAGGGCTCACCGGTAATGCTTCTCCCAGGCGTGGTCCTTCGCGCGCTGTATGCGCTGCTCGATCGGGAGGAACTCGAGCAGCCACCAGCACGGCCTGCGCGCGAGCTGGTCGTAGATCTCGCACCGCGCGTCTTGTTTTTCTTCCTCTTCTTCGTTTAGGTTCGGGTCAGGGCCCCATTCTGGAGGGACGACCGTCACGGTCGCAACTGCGCCCGTAGCGATAGTCCTGGACGACACGTAGTTCTCCATGACGCCGTTCACCAGTGTCGGTGTCTGTGAGAAGTCGCGCGCATGCTGTTGTGTTGGCGTGCGCCCATTCGGCGCTGGCTGAGCCGCGGACAGGGGCGCCATGGGTGCCATGGGCGCCGGAGGAGACAATATGGCAGAGAGGTTGGCCCTCGTGGCTGCCTTCTCCGTGCGCATAACATCGTCATGCGACTTCTCGAGTGGAGTCGGTGTAATGACCGAGAGCATCGGAGGCGCGGGCTCCTGCAGTGGAGCGACCTGCCCAGCCGCCTCCGACATCGGGACGCCAGGGTACACAAACGAGTCCCCGGGCCACTCGTGCGACGGCGGGGGCGTCGGCCAGAGCGTCGCAGGGTCGAGCCCGACGTTCTTCAGGAGCTCGGCGTGGAAGCGGATGCCGGTCTTCGTGCGGAAGCACTCGCGGATCATCCACCGGAGCGGGATGCGCGCGAGCGCGTGGTGGGTGTCGTCCGGGACGGACCCGCCGCCGACGTCGCAGTGGCAGCCCGCGAACCAGACCTCCTTCACGTCCGTCTCGCCCTGGATCGGCGCGGTCTTGTCGAAGGCCTCCTCCTCCTCGGTCAGCCGCTTGCCCTTCTTGCGCATGAGCGTGCGCAGCGTGTCGTACTTGCTCCACGCGTTCGTCCAGAACGGGCTCCGGCTGGTGGCGGACTTGGTCGACGACGCCTTGGCGGTCGTCGTGGTCACCGTGGCTTCGAGCTTCAGTGACTCCGCGTCGTTGGCGGCGTGCTTCTCAGAGGTGACGGTGGCTGTCGCAGCCGCAGCCTTGACTGTGCCAGTGGGGGTCGTCGCTGCTGTCGTCGAAGCGGTGACTGTGGTGGCCCCACTAAGGTTCCGGAGGCGTGCCTTCGCAGCCTTCGTCAGCTTGTTCACAGCCGTCTTCGCAGACGACGAGCTGCGAGGGCGCGGGCGGGGCATGTCGCCAGGGTGAGTGCCCTGCTTGCCCTCCCACTCGGTCGGGTGGTTGTAATGGTTCGCCTTGAACTTGGCGCGACGCTCGTCTAAAGAAAGCGCGTGGCGGAATGTGCGGATGGCAGTGTTAGAGGTCGTGAATGGTAGCCGGTGGGGGATAACTCCCACGGAGCACACGGTATCCCTAGTCATGTCTACTCAGCTTTCGCACTCAACAGCAATGACAAAGAGGGGAGCTAACCACACGCCGATGAACTCGATGTCGACATCGATGCAAAACGCCTTCTTGAACGCGGTGCTCTGCTCCCAGCCCTGGGCATCCGTGCGCGAGTACATCTTGTACGCGAAGGGAACCTGCTGGAAGTTGTCCGGGGGCAGTAAGCCGACCTTGTGCAGCATCCCTGCGAGGGCGCGGGCGGTGTATGCGCCGCGCGAGAAGCCGAACAAGCATATTTTGTCGCCGGCCTCGTCTGCGGTACCGAGACGAGTTCAGAGAAGGAGCGAGTTCCAATGAGGCATGGGCGCGAGGAGGAGCGGGAGGAACATGCGCGCGAGGTAGATGGAATATGGCATGGACGTCAGTATAGGGTCGTATGCGGAAGAGAAAGAAACCGGCTCGGGACGTACAGTTCTGCATGAGAAACTCATAGCCGCCTGCAAGAGGGCGCCCGATTAGTATATGCAAGTCGCTCCAGCGCACGAGGGAGCTGGGCGTACTCATGACGTGCGCGTCGAGGTTCCACGCGACCATCTCGTCGAGGGTCTTTGAGACGAACTGGCCGAGCGAGGTTGAGACTTGTGGCGTTGTGTAGGTGCCTATGCCGGCCTAGTCCACGCACATGTGCAGGGACGGCGAGCGGGGAAGCGGAAGAAGAAGACGGAGGTAGGGGTGGTTAGTCCGATCGATCTCCCATCCCATCAAGGGGGCGCAGCAGCACCGCTCGCTCACTTGGTAATACACCATCTGCTCCCGGCGGTCGTCCTTCTTCAGCAGGCTGAAGAACCGCACTACATTGGAATTCTGCGCGCGCGCAGGTGGCGGCAGCATGCGGGACAAAATGCGGTCCAGCGCAGGATCAAAATCCGTCAGTACATTGTGCGTAAGTCAGATGCGGTGGGTCGCAACAGCCAAAGACGTGGCGTTTGGTTGCGACAGAAGTGGGATAGACTCACGTCTGTGTCAAATTGGTCCCCAGTGCCGTCGAAGCAGAGCACCAATGTCCGAGGAGCAGCGGGGTCGGGTGGAGGGATGATGTCGTTGTCCCCCAGCTCGCTCGAGGACGAGTGCACGCTGGTCGGCGTGGTGGGACGGAGGTGGGAGTATCCGCTCTCCGAAGACGTTCTCTTACTCGCCGCGGGGGTGAGATTCGGAGCGGCGCGCGCAGAGGGCGAGCTGTTGTTTGATGAGTAGGGCATGTCGGGTCGTAAGTCTGCCAGAGGCACGTAGCAGTGAGTCGTTACAGGTCGTGAAGAGGAGAGAGAAAGAGGAGGGGAAATATAAGGACGCGGCGTTGCGCTGAAGAAGCATCTCGCCGGGCTCGCTTGTGTCTATTATATCAGTGGTCGGACTCCATATGTAGACATGATGAGATGCCGATGTGGGTGGGCGCGAGGAGCACCGCACCGCACATGCTAAGAGCTCACCGAATCAAAGGTATAGAATTCGAGTGATCGGCGCCGGCGGGAAGCGGGCTAGTCGAAACACGAAGGGGCAGTCGGTCCTCCCGTCCGCTCGATGCTGTGGTCCTGTGGTAGTGGAGCGATGGGTCGCTGCTTCTGATCAGAGCCTCAAATCGCTCGCAGGCAGTATCTATACATGAGGTTGTGGGAGTGCTGTACCCTCAAGCTTCGTGGCTGTCATACTACCACGACCAGAACGATTCACTGCCCACGTGCATGCCTTCAGAACCTCCTCACCACATCATATGTCTTGAGCTGTTCGTCATGATTAGCAACGTTCCGAAGTATTGATATGATGCGTGGACGACAGATCGCCGCTCATGCCCACTATGAGTTAGAACCGTACGCGCGTACAAGACAAGCTCAAGCCCAGGCCGAGAGGCTTGAGCACAGTGACCCGCCGCTTGCCCGGGGCCGAGAGTCGCAAAGGTGGGCTAAGAAAAGACGGGATCAAGAACACAGCTTGGCGTGGCTGGGCCATGAGACTAGTTACTAGTGGAGACGGACGAGCTAATCAGTATGCCTATGCTCTCCCGGCGTTCTGTAGCACCGGTTTGTGCGTATTTCATCGGTGCAGAAGGCCGAGCGCAAGGCAACGCCGTCGCCAAGTGGACATCATAGAGAGCACATGGGAGAGATCCTGAGAGCAGTGTCCGCCCATCGAGACGCCGGATGCAGAGTCTTCTCTTTATGAGCGCTAAACATAACAGACGCGATCACATGCCCGCGAACCCGGAGAACATCCAAATACGGCATGTGCCCACCAGGACAGCGGGAAGTTCAATAAACGCCGATGCCCTGGCCGCGGCCTTGCTGCGTTCTCCTGAACTCCTCCAACTTCAGCCTGGTCAATATCTCCGTCTCCTCTCGTCCCTGGCCCTGGTCAAATCACGATGCATTACAGTCTCCTCTCTTTTATCCAATCTGCGAGCGCACACGTTTTCGTGGGGTTGAAAAATTGGGGATGAAAAATCACAACGGCATAAATGCCAGGGCAGGCTTGCGAGGGTGAGTTCAACCGCCAGCGCGTTAACGCCCCGACGACTTGTCCAAGGCCATCGTGTCCGTGCACCATTCTATACTTATCGCGACCAATGCTCCTATGAGAACTATGTGGCGTCACTGTAGGTTGGATGCGTGCAGTTGCGTGTCTGCTTCCGTATCACATATCATAACTCTGTCCATGAACCCACGTAATTCCACCGAATGGTACCGTAACCGAAGCGGCCAGAGGGACCTTCCATGCCTACCAAGAAAAACTGCACCTCTGACTGGGACAGCGACGCCGTCTAGGCGGACGTGCGCCATGGACGGGTGGGATGACTGGGTGCAAATGAGGTAGTGCAATACAATCCGACAGGAGAGGGCGCGCGGCTGAGGCAGTGAGCGGCGAGGGTCGATCGGAGATGGCCATGGCGCACTGGTACGTATCTGCTCCCTGCCAGTGCCATCCTCTTCGGACGCCGCCCTGATCTTGCTGCCCGATCTGAGTCTGAGTTGGGTGTTCGCGTGCGTTAATTGTCGACACGGAACTCTCTATCCCCGGTCCTCGCTTTCCTCCTTCCCTGTCCCGTCTTTCGTTCTCGGTCGCCCTCGACGCGCTCTCTCCCACTATATCTACACCGCTCACACCTCAGTTCTCGTCCCATTCTCGCCCTTTATTCACGACCCATTTATCTCTCATTGCACGACATGGTTCTCACCTTGCGCGACGTTGTGGTGAGTGGACACCACCCTTGACCGATCGCATCTGCCACTCCCGCCGCTTAACGATCGGCTCCCCAGACTCTTGCAGACGCCGATTTCCTTTCTGCGCGCCCCCTCCCAAAGTCACCTGATGGCCGTTACGACGAACAAGTCAAACCGATCACGGATGCTAACAAGCAGGACCCCCACTCCGAGCTGTACAAAGTGACCAGTTCACTTGACGACATTGCCAAGAATGCTGCGCCCATGCTCAAGGTTTCCTTGGACCTGGGTGTATGTATCCCGATTCGCTCAAATTTGACGCGTGAGGCTAAAGAGCTTTGCAGACGGCCCAAGCTATCATTGACGCTGCTAAGAACAAGGATGAAATTGATGACCGCAAGAACTTGGTAAGCCACATAAGCACTGGAATACCACACGACTGCGCCCTGACACTACCCTGTCCACAGTTTACGAAGGCTGTTGCTTTGCTGTGCAGGCTCCCCGAGGAGTCTGAGCTTTCCAAAAAGCTGAACGACCAGGTTATCACCACATTGTACAACACCTTACCGCACCCGCCGTGCACCTATGTGGGTACCGATTACCCCAGCACTGCGGCGGCTCCCCCCGCTCGCCTTCCTGAGATGAAGAGCTCTCCTGCTGGGCCTTCGCCCCGCATCCCCTTCACTTTCCGCACTGCTGACGGTAGTGGGAACAACCCGAACATGCCCATGCTGGGTACTGCGCGCACACCTTATGCTCGCAGCGTGCAGAACAAGTACCCGCTTCCCCCGAACGTCCTCCCCGATCCGGGAGATGTGTTCGACGTGCTGCTCAAGGCTCGCGACGTATGTTACCACCGTCGCTCGCTGCTCTCATTTTCTGACATATTCGATTACATAGTGGAAGCCCCATCCCAATGGGAACTCCTCGATGACCTTCGCGTTTGCCTCGCTTGTGACGCACCAGCTGTTCCGCACTGACCCGCGTGACATGACGAAGAACAACACCAGCTCGTACCTTGACCTCTCCATCCTCTACGGGACGAACGAGGAGGAGCAGTATACCGTGCGCGACCGGGAGTCCGGACGTGGCCTGCTCTACCCCGACGCCTTCCATGAGGATAGGTTGATCTTCGTACCACCGGCAGCCTCGGCACTCCTCGTGCTCTTCAGCCGAAACCACAACGTGAGTGCGACTGTGGTGGTTCCCACCAGACTATATGCTCATTCATCACGCGCAGTACATCGCTCAAAAAATCCTGCAACTCAATGAGCGCGGGCGGTGGTCTGACCCGCCCCCGGCGGACCCCGCCAAGCGTGCGCTCCAAGACGAGGAGATCTTCCAGATCGCGCGCCTCGTCAAGTACGCCCCTGCCTGTGCTCCCTATTTGCGATAGGCGCAGGCTGATCCCGTTTCATTTTACCCCCTTGCAGCTGCGGAAACTTCATGTCGATGATCTTTGGCGACTATGTGGCGGGCTTCCTCGGCCTGGGCCGCGATGGCTGCAGCTGGAGCATGAACCCGTTCGACGTGAGTGGCCGCTCTCCCACCATGGGGTCATGTGGGCAATGTCGTTTTGACTGATGAACATTCTTGACCGGTGCATGATGCGCGATGTGCGATGTACGATGTGGTTCGCCCTCCTCAGCCCATCACGACGCCTGACGGACAGCCTGTGACCCGTGGCGACGGCAACCACTGCTCTGCAGAGTTCAACATCCTCTACCGCGTAAGCACTCGGCACCTCTCGCCCGCTTACGCCCGCCCACTGACGTATCGACCACGACTATTCGGAATGGTGTGAATGGCGCGCAGTGGCATGCGACGACCGCGGAGGACGACATCAAGTGGACGGAGCAGATCTTCGAGCAGGCGTTCAAGGAGACGGGCAAGCCGCTCGACCAGCTCGAGCTCAAGGACTTCGTCCCCGCCGTCACGCGCACATGGGCCCAAGTCGAGCGCGACCCGCGCAAGCGCACGTTCTTCGGCCTCAAGCGTGGTCCCGATGGCCGTTTCTCGGACGACGACCTCGCGAAGTACGCGGCTCCGTCCCTCCACTGCACCGACACGATGTACTGACCAGACGTCCGTGCACTTCAGGGTTCTGCAGGACTCCACCGAGAAGCCTGCGGGGACGTACCGCGCGCGGGGCTCGCCGGGCGTGCTGCGCATCGTCGAGATTATGGGTATGCTGCAGGCGCGCCAGTGGGGCGTGTGCACGATGAACGAGTTCCGCTCCTTCCTCGGCCTGAAGCGCTTCGCGAGCTTCGAGGAGTGGAACCCCGACCCCGAGATCGCGAACGCGGCGCGTCAGCTGTATGGGCATATTGATAATCTCGAGCTCTACGCGGGCTTGCAGGCTGAGGTGAGTTACGCGCCACATGAATGCTGCAGGTTGTAGTACGGCTTGAGATGCTAACATGGGGACTGGTAGGAAATCGCGCCTATGGGACCTGGCTCAGGCTTGTGCTGCGGATACACGATGATGCGCGCCATTCTGAGCGACGCCATTGCCCTCGTTCGCGGTACGTAACGCACTCTATCGTGCACATCGCGAGAAGCTGATAGCGTACCGAACACCCCGCAGGCGATCGCTTCTACACCACAGACTACACGCGTACGTCTATGCTTTCCAAGCAAGTGCTCTTGACGTGACAGGGTCTAACGTGCTTTTCCTCCTTCGGCATGCAATAGCGGGCAACTTGACGGCATGGGGCTTCCAGGACTGCGCACGCGACCCGAACAACGGTGCCTTCGGCGCTGCCGTTCCAAGACTGCTGTTCCGTGGTCTTCCCAGGCACTACCCCGCCGTACGTCTATCGCTTCCACCCTCTCGTGTTCTCCTTCCAGGATATGGACAGTAGGATACATGCTGACGAGCCTTCCCTCGCTGGACACCGGTCGGCGTATTGTAGAATAGCGCATACGCGTTGTTCCCGTTCATGACCCCGCAGGTGACCGAGAAGAACCTGACGAACCTCGGGATCCTCAAGTCATACGACCTCAAGCGGCCTGTCGCGAGGCCCGTCGCACAGGTCGTCCAGGGCCCGCAGGACGTGCGGCAGGTGCTGAGCGACTCGCAGCGGTTCAAGACGTTCGACAACGGCCTGTTCGCGCAGACCGCGAGCAACGTCTCTGTGCTTGCCAACATGTACGCACTCTTGTTCCCGCACAACCTGAGTGAACGACGTTTGCTGACATTGGGCTGTCTGGCGAATAGTTCCGCGCAGCGCAAGCTCACGATCACCCAGGCGCTGTTCCCCTCCCAGGATGCGTTCGGGCAGCACAAGGCGTGGTTCGGGGCGACGATCCGCCAGCTCATCAAGGACAACTCGTACAAGCCCGGCGGCGTCGCGGGCTCCAGGCTCGACGTCGTCGGCAACGTCGTCAACCTCGCTCCCGTTTACTGGGTCTCGCAGCACCTCGTGAGTCCCCCTGCTGAACTTGTATTTTGCGCGTGTGCGGGGGAAGCTGATCGTTGATGGGCTTGACGTAGCTCGGGATCCCGCTCAAGACGCAGCAGAACCCGAAGGGTATTCTGACGCCTCAGGAGGTCAACGACATGTTGCGCCTTGTCTTCACGTACGTGCTCTTCTTGCTGTTGTATCCATCAGTGGGTTTGCAGTGCTGACGGAATGTGTAGGGCTACGTACTTGAACGTCGACCCCGAGAACAACTGGTCGGTCTCCAGGCGCGCGTCATACTTCGCACAGATCCTCAGCCAATTTGTCGAGAAGAACTTGGGCGCCGCCGCGCCTCATCTCTCCATTGTATGCATCCCAACAATTCTTATCTCGCTAGATATATTGATGAATCATATTGTAGTCGGCGCTGTCCTCGTTCTTGCACGAGGCGCACAAGCCCACGCAGCCCAGCGTCCTGCAGAAACTTGCCGACGCCAAGGCTCCGCGCAAGGATGTCATCGCGGACGTGATCGGCTTCGCTGTTACCTGCTCCGTGACGCTCGCGAAGAGTGAGCTGTTTATCCTTTTGTAAATTGTGAAAGATTGGAGTATCTGACGAAAACTTGTGCGCCAGCCGCGGCCCTCATCGTCGACTTCTACATGGACGACGCGCGCGCGAAGGAGCGTGCTGAGGTCGTCAAACTCGCTGGAGCGACGGACGCCAACAGCCTCAACTTGCTGCGCGGCTACGTTCGCGAGGCGCAACGTACGTTCTGCTCATACAATGTTCAAGGCATCGTCACTGACAAATTTCTGTGCACAATAGGTCTTTCGCCACAGTTCTTTGCGGTGGTGAAGCAGCAGGCTGATGCCCCGCAGCCGTCGACGTTGACTGTGTTGGACATGAAGACGGCTCTGACCAACGCCACGCTGTTCCCCGACCCGCTTACCGTCAACCCGAGCCGCCCCGTCCAAGCGTACCAGATCATGCAGGAGGCGAGCTTCTACAAGGCCCTCGGCACCGTCGAGTCCGAGGAGGTCAGTTCTCTTCGTTGCTCCCTTCCGTTCGGACAGCGCTCACAGCCACCCCCTTTCACCGCCCAGATCATCCTGGAGATGGTGAAGGCCGTCTTCCAGCTCCCGAACATGAAGCGCACCGCGGGCGGCGCGGGGAAGCTCGCGCAGGTCGTGACGCAGCAGTTCGGCACCGAGTGCGACATGTACATCAACAGCATCGGGCTGCCGGACTACTGGCCCAACTCCCTCTTGGTTTCGGTAAGTATTTGCTGTGAATGTACCATGTTATCACACTCACTGGTTTCGTAGTACGGTGCTTGAGGATCTTCCGAGGGCGTAGGACTTCGCGGGTCGTGTCTCGGGCGCCCGTTGTATATGTAGTTGTCTTAGCCTCAGTATCTTGTCGACTCACGTCTGTCTCTCCGCTTTCTTGTATCTCCTTCTTGACGCGCTGTACGGTTCCTCATGTACTATATCTGTAATTGCACACATTGTCATGTCGACCGTCGACCGACTGTTTGAACCCGGAGGCTCAGGCGTACTGGCCAAGTTGAAGCGACTGGTGTCTTCGCCAACTGCTAACTCCGACGGCTTCGCGCCCGCGGGCGCTAAGCGTACCCTGGCGGTATTCCACTCGTGCCGAAGCGTACGCCAGCGTGCGGCACCTCGAGCACGATTCCTTCGGGACTCTGACGAGGCTTCTTATTGACCTAATCGTCTAGGTCACGGCGGCTGGACCGCTCCAACACCGGTCGACGCGGAACTTTTGCATTTGAAACGCAGCAGTAGCCTCTCTTGCAAACGCCCCCTAGGCTCTCAGCGAACTGCCACCAACTCAGCTCGGGCGGGATAGCGCTAGATAATTGTCACGACCCGCCCTACTTATAACAAACGAAGCCCCAAGATCTGCGGTCCCACCACATCTACCGAGACCTTGACGTTGCCCGTCATGGCACCCACCCGCACCTCCGAGAAGGACGCGTCTGATGGCACACAAGCAGGGCAGAGGAAAAAGCCCGGTCGGGCCCCTGTCTCGTGTGCCGAGTGTCGTAGGTTAGTAGCATTCCGTTTTGATATGGGTGTCAATGTGAGCTAATAGCAACGTTGGTCATCAGGCTGAAACTGCGATGCGATCGTAAGGTGGGTACTTTTGATTGTGTTTGTATATACCGCACAACGGCTAACCTCGTCGGTTTAGGTTCCTTGTGAGACTTGCACAAAGAGAGGATGCGCTGCTCTCTGCCCAGATGGTAAGTCTTATCATACGAGCCTATGTCGCAGCCTCGTCTGAGCGGCCTGTACCACTAGGTTCTCTACCGACAACTAAGGGCCCTAAGTATGCCTCCTGCTCAGCGCATATCGTTCTGTTATGCTGAGCGTCTGTACAGGAAAGCGGCTGCGGATGTCGATAGGCTCAAGAAGAGAGTCGAACAACTAGAGGCAGCCCTACAAGTCCTACAAGTCGCAGTCTCCGACGAGCCACATCCGCTTTTACGCGGCGATTTAACACCGACCGATTCGAACGACGAGTCTCCTAGAGCGAATGCTGTGGCTTCGACTAGTTCAACAGGAACTGGTAGTGCCGACTCCCCAGCCGAAGACGAGCAGGACGTCGAAACAGATCTTCTTGATTCGTTTGGTACGTTTGTGCTCGTCATGTCGAGCCAAAGTGGATGTGTCTGACATCCCGTCTACCAGGAACTCTCACGCTAGGGACACGTGGTGAAGCTCGATACTTTGGCCAGACTTCCCGTGCAGAGGTGAGTACCATGGTCGCATTATCCACATGGAGAGCAACGTTCCTGACAAACAAATTCAGTACTTGATACATGTAGGCGCAACCACCTCCACGCCTGTAGTGGTGTGCTGACCCGAGGACTAACAGGCCCCCGAACGACTTGCTGCCTATGATAGCCCAAAGCTACCGCGATTATCCCAGTTTGCTGTCGAAGAGGCCAACACCGAACTGGACTTCTTCGCTACTAAAGATGAGATTGGGGAGGAGATCATTAGCTGTCTTCCACCCATCAACAAAGCCATTCACCTCTGCGAGATATTCTTCGCGTACTCCAAATTTTTGTGGGTTTCGTCCGGGATACGTGTTTGCGATCATGTCCGCCTAACCACCCTCGCAGATGGTACCCCGTGCCTAGGTCGTACATTTTGGACGAAGTCATCCCCGGCCTGTACCACCCTACCGAGTGAGTCCGTCCTGCTTCAAGTAATTCCCCTCGTCCTCACGCCGGAGTTCACTGCAGTGCTGGATACTGCTATGTGACGAAGAAGCACGGCGTCTCCCTGCTGTTCATGATCTTCGCCCTGGCCACTCTGTTCGATTTGAGCATGCCACCATATGCGGCAGAAGCACATGAGTATTACTTGATTGCGCGGATAGCCCTCCGGTGGGCGCCGCCCGCATATGATACGACTCTCGCCTCCATACAATCTCTGGTACGTGCGTCAGATGTGTGATATGGCTCGATGCTGAACGAACCTCCTCAGATTTACATGTCGATGTATCTTGAAATGAGCGACTGTGAGCCTGCTCACAGTGGCTCTCACAAAGCGTGGATGCAGATCCGACAGGCAGTATCGCTTGGCGAAAGTGTAAGTCGATGCAATCTCAGAGACAAGTGACGGGTACTGACCATTCACTCACAGATCGGCCTACGTGCGTGCCATAACCCACGACCGTCGTGATTCTGGGCTCATGACCATCCTATACCTCTATAGATGTATCGAGCAAAAAATGGCAGCTCGAACACGCTGATACGGTGAAGCGCGGGAGAGTCTTCTGGCAACTAGCCAAGTTTGATGCCTGGCTGGTGCGTACTCTCTAGGCGCTACTCATGGACCACTGCTCATTGCACCTACGACAGAGCTTCGGGTTCGGCAGACCTCCAAGCATATCGCTGGCCTTTGTGGATTGTGAGCTGCCGAAGGAGGAAGACGCATGTGTGAACGAAGGGGACGAAGAGGAAGCGGGCTGTGCGTGCCATCTACATCCTCGCCCGTTCACATATCGCTTACCTGCATTACAGATTACCTCTGGACATGGCAGTTCACCAAGGTCTTGCACCTCGTGATGACTTCTGCCTTTGGCGCCAAATCGCCAACGTACGCGAAGATCCTGGAACTGGACAGGCGGGTCCGCGATTCCCCTGTACCGCCCAAATTGCGGGTGGCGTGCGGTGCAGTCGAGGAAAATCCCCCACCGTCCGTATCTCTGATAATGCAACGAATGTTTGTCACGTTGTGGAAAGAGTCAAGTGAGTGCAATGCCCCGGTGCATCTTTGCGTACCAGCTGACGCCCTCTTTAGCTCTGCTCAGCTTGCATAGGCCATACTTCTCTCTGGCCGTCAAGGAAGCCTCTGATGACCCCCTAAAGCACAAGTATGCCCCGTCGGTCCTTGCAGTGTACCGCTCGGCATGGAGAATCCTCTCGGCGGTACAAGCTGCTTACCGCATCGCCCCCATCATCGTATCGCGATGCGGTTTCGTATGGTCATACGCACTGACGTGCTCGGTACGTACGACCTTGTTCTTTCGTGGTTCTACGAGGCTCATTCATCCCAGATTCTCTTATGTTTGCTCATTACTCGAGCACCTGCATCGACTCTTGCGGCGCCATCGCTAGTTGAGCTCAACAGCATCTGTGCTCTGTTCGAGGAAGCAACGACGCAGAGCCAGGTTGCTTCCAACAATCTTGTACGTGGACAGATCAAGGATTTGACCACGATGGCGCGCTAACAATTTGCTGCAGGAGGTGGTCCGGAAACTGCGCGCGCAAGCTCAGGGCGCGATGTCCAACGTCCAAGCCGAAGACGCAGCTGCCGTCGCTGCCGAACTGGACCGTCTCGGAGGGAAGACGCAGCTCATCCAGACGATGGGCCAAAGGCTGATCCACTGCCACTCGAAGGCGAAGTTCACCTCGAACCCTCCACTGTCCGTGTTCGAGGTGACGAACGCGTGCGGGGCGTATGTCCGGCCAACGATCGCGCACTCGCATGCGCAGGGCTTCGGGTACCCCGTCGTCACCGGCACCACTGGTATGCAGCAGACTAAGAGCCCTCCGCCGGCTATGGGGTACGGAGACGAGGCGGTTGCGGCGCAGGCAGCAGCGGCTGGGAGCGTCGACGCTCTTGCATCCGCCCAGGCTGGCGTTGGGAATGGCCAGTTCCAGCTCGACTTCCCACCAGGCGCCTGTCCGGAGCTCGCTCAGGCGGAGATTTCTGCTATCCTGGACTTCGATGTAACCAGCGGGATGTGGGACCCGGCGTTTGCCCAGTCGATGGAGGGAGCAGATCTGCTGCAGCCCAACGCGGCCGATGCGGAGGCCACTTGGCAGTCTTTGGTGGAGCAGCTTGGTATCTAGCGCTATCGCAGTGGACTGTCGAATATGTTTTCCGACACCACGCTCATGTAGGATTATACTTCCAGGCGCATGTCCATTCCATATGTATCATCACTATCTAGCTTACACCCACTGGCAGCACTTGCCATGAGAATCTAAGAGGACGGACGAATGGCGGGAGCAGCGGGCCATTTGTCGAAGTGACCGGCGTTCTTGTACAGGAAGCAGTAGTCGGACCCGTTGCCCTATCACAGACGCTGTCAAGGTACCGCACGGCCTCGCGCAGGGATGAAATACTCACCACCATGTTACAGGGGAAGCCGATATCGAAGGGCACCGCACTCTCGATGTACTGGATCTGCTCCTCCGTGAGCGCGATGTCGAGGGCTTCGATGTTGGCGTAGAGCTGCTCGGGCTTGCGGCCTCCGAGGATAGGGAAGACATATGGGGTCTTCTGCATGACGTACGCGATGGCGACTGTGATACGAGGAGAAATCAGTCACGGAGACGATGTGGACGCCTCGGACTCCGAGCCCGTAGATGTATGCGTACCTGCTTGGATGCTCTTCGCACCGACTTGCTTAGCGACCTCCTCGAGAACTTTGCAGACCTTCTTCTCTGTCTCCGTACGCTCCCACTCGGGGGAGAGGATCGTGCGGCCTACACACGGATATTGGTCAGACACACATGTCTCTCCCGCCCGTGGTCTGAGTACTCCGAGTCTTACCTTTCTCGCCGGTCTTCCGGCGCTGCTCTTCCTCCGCGTCGGTCCTGATCTTTCCTCCCCCAAGCACCTCCCATGGCGCGAGCGCCATACCCTCATGGCGGCACATCGGGATGATGTCGCGCTCGAAGTCGCGAATTAGGACGTTCCACCTGCCTTGGTAGATGACGAAGGGCGTCTTGCCGTGGTCGCGCGCATACCTGTTGGCGCTAGAGACGATCCACGCAGGCGTGTCGGAAATACCCTAGGGAGTATCATTGTATTCGGTGATGAGTACTCAGGCAAGTTTTTGTATCGAAGATAGGACGTACGAGGTACAGGACCTTGCCAGATGCGACGATGTTGTGGAGGCCATTCATAACTTCCTCAATGCTGCACGCGTAATCCCACTGTGAAATTGCGTAAAGAAAGCATTACTAGACGTGTCAAACTCCGGTTCAGAGAATCGTACTTACCCAATGGACGTATAGGATATCGATGTACGTCGTCCTGAGCTTCTTAAGGGAGGCCTCAAGCGACAGTTGAAGGGACTTCATGTTGTTCCCAACGTACGAGCTTTTTTGCTTGATGTCCGCACTGCCACGCTTGTAGTTCGTCGTGTACTGAGATGCGCACCCAGAGTGAGTACGATCGTCTAGGCGATATGCGGGAACAACGAGCACGAACCTTCGTCGCGATGACCATCTGGTCGCGAACACCACGCGACTCCATCCACTCGCCGATGAACTGCTCGGAGGTCTCGTCCTGGTATCCGTTCGCAGTGTCAATGAAGTTTCCGCCCGCCTCGTAGAACGCGTCGAGGAGCTTGAAGCTCGACTCCTTGTTCATCGCGCCCATCGCCTCCCACTTGTCGCCAATGCTCATGGCACCGAGCTGGAGGGGCGAGACATGGATGCCGGCGGAGGGCGCGAGCTGGCGATGGCGGCCGAGCTTGGTCTTGGGGGCAGGCGGGGGAGCGAAGAAGGCCATTGCGTTCGATGTTTGTTAGGCGGGGTTGCGAGCTGGAGTGTTGCGGTGAATTGTGAGATTGTCGAGGGTATATAAACGAGTGGGACTGTCTCCGGTCGGGAGCACCGTGAGCATTCCGCATTCGCGGCATCCCAACGCGGGGTCCCGATCGGGACAGTGGACAATGGGCGACGATCGAGGCTGGTGACGGAAGAAACGAGGTCATTGGGCACGTCGTTGTGAGAGAAAATGTGAGCGAAGCATCGGACGGTAGCCGCGGGCCCTATTCGCATGCTGCTTAGTGGATGGGAGTCCACCGCGTGTGTGTGTGTAATCCAGGACCAGAGCCGCGAACACTTGCTCCAATGCCCGGTCGGAGACTGTCCGACGGGTTAAAGAGTACATGCGACTGTGAGTGCGGGCGAGAGCCCCTCAAGTGCTATATGCTAGAAACGTCGCCCTCTCACTTGTGCCTGTTCCCCGCTATCGCATGGGCTAGGGCTTCCTGTGAACACCTTCTGAGTAGAGAGATGGAATGGAATCGATCGGGTCGCTCAACAGACATAAATGAGGTGGCGTACAAACACTCACCGACGATAGTGGTAGCTCGTAACTACTAATGTTATCAGTGTCACTGTACGTTCCCCTCGTCGTCATTGTCGATAGGTACAACCAGACTGAAGCCGATAGCGTAGTAGCCCCAGCGTTCGCTAAGTATGATGCATGATGACCTATCGTCAGCTGTCCAGGTTGTTTGAGTCAAATGCTCTTGAAGAGAGGTGTTCCATGCAACGCCCTTTGTTCGGGTTGTCGTGAGTCGGGTATGGTCGTACTTCATCAGTAACGACTCCTAATCCAGTCATACACGTCCATTGCTTTGCACGTATCTTGACATGCATGGGCTTCCTTGATCAAATTCTTCTTGAAGTCTTCTTCATGGGGAGCGGATCAGGAGCAAACGCAGACGGTTGATCACCGAAGTCACTTACATGCACGTCTGACACTCGTTACTCTGACCGAGAGTAGCATTCAGTGCCTCCTGATACGGGCATCTGGTACTATGACTTACGAGTCCCCGTATACGCTGTCACGCCCTGCCATGCATGATAAGACTGGCAAAGAGCTGCCCTAGCTTGTGGCCTGAACTGATCTTCTGCATGGATGAGCGGATGCTGTGTATGACACTGTGCCCTACACGCGGTAGACGATCCAGGCTGGCCAGAGCTCCAGACGAAGGGAATGGAAAGGAGATTCAAATAGTGACAATACAGCGGCGAGGTGGAACACCTGAGAAGACTAATGATATTCGCAACGAACGCGAAGAGTTTGAGAGCTGGGGGACGCAGTCATGGAGAGGGCACACTCTCATATCGCAGTCTCACCCTGCAGTTGGGCGCGTACGGTTCGTCAGAAAAATCTGCGCTCCATCGGGATATGAAAAGTAGTCTGTAGTTTGACGAGTTAGTTGTGAATCAAGGCACATACCCAAAGCCTTATGGCGTTCTTCGAGCGGGCTCAAGCTCAAGGTGCGTTATAATTTTCGTCACCGTGAGTGGGTGAGGTAAAATCTGGATGAAGGACTGAGATTCCGTGAAGACAGTGACTTGCCACCCTGTCGCCGGAACACCGCGCGGCCCCGGCTTCGAGGAACTTTCTGAGGACTGACTGGTTTATGGTCGCGCGGAGAGTATGCACACCAAAAGCGACGCCTTGCGTCCAATTGCTCTGCGCCTGACAAGGCTCATGGCAAAAAGACTCGGAAAGGAGGGAGATGATGGTAGATTGGACGGTGCAGTGAGAGTTGCAGCAAAGACGAGGCGCACCCCCGAGCGCTCGGGACCATTGTCTCGGTGCCGGCGGATTGCACAGCATTGTATGCAACAAGTAGCCGCTGCTGAGTAAGGTCCACGATTGCCTTCGACCAGTGTTCCAACGATACGCATTCTATGCACCCGCCATCTTGCCCCCCAACCACTTCTTACCCACCTGCGTTGACCCCATCCCACCCCGGCCGCCTGAGATGCCCCCCGTGAAGGAGAAGGACGCGACTGATGGCGAACCGAGGCAGAGGAAACGGCCCGGCCGCGTGCCTGTCTCTTGTGCTGAGTGCCGGAGGTATGTCAAAGCCCGACCGGACGTGCTATAACGTGTATCCGCTGAGGCGACATCCTTTCTCGGGCGGCGCGGAAAATTCAAAAGACTCAAGCTTCGATGCGATCGAAAGGTGTGTCCCCAGCGGTGATCTCAGCACTGGGCGCACCACTAAGCCATTCGTTCATCTGGCTGTAATGTGACCAGGTCCCCTGCGAGACTTGCACCAAGAGAGGATGTGCGGCACTGTGTCCCGATGGTATGTTCTACCTGTGGTATTCTTTACGCCTCTAAGTTCTCAGTGATACGCCACACAGGCCAGTTGATTACTGGTGGCAAGGGAACTCGGTACGTTTGCCTGCTACACAGTTCATCCCACTATGTCTGCTACAACTATTCGCCCCAGGCAAGCCGTAGCAGATGTCGAGGATTTAAAGAAGAAGATTGAGCAATTGCAGAATCGGTCCAAAGCCCTCGAAGATGCGCTGAGGACGATCCAAGCAGCCGTCACAGACGAGCCACACCCGTTACTGGTAGAGGGAGAGAATGGTACTGCTAGCAGTCCGACGGCGTCCGCATCGGCATCGATGTCGTCGCCTTCGTCCAACGACTCAGCACCGGAGGCGCCGTCGCTTACCGCGGAGGATACGGACTTCTTGGACGCATTCGGTTGGTAGGGGTCTGTATATTGCAGTTGTCCGTTTCTCACTAGCTTGCGTAGGTACTCTAACGTTAGGCTCCAAGGGAGAATCACGTTACTTTGGCCAGACCTCTCGATCAGAGGTAAGTTCACCCTATTGGCTTGCAAGGATTACATTGATTGTGCGGCAATGCAAAGTATCTCATTCATGTGAGTCGCCATGTAAGTGAATGGACGTCAAGTTATGGAGACCACAATCCTTTAGGCCCCGGAACGCTTGTGCGAAGCTGACTTCAAACTACCTCGATTATCCGAGCTTATGGTCGAAGAGGCCAACAAGGAACTAGATGTCAAGCTCACAAGCTGCGAACTCGGACACGAGATGCTGAAACTTCTTCCGCCCCTGTCACAAGCCTGTCAGCTATGCGAGACGTTCCTTGAGTTTGGCAAGTTCGCGTGAGTGATGTTGACCTCATGGTCGTCTCCATTGGTAGACTGATTGCTCTGTCAGTTGGTATCCCTTAACTCGAGAGTGCATCTTTGACGAGGTCATCAGGAAGGTCTACAACCTATCGCGGTGCGTTTACTCATGCTCTATCTGTGAGCGCCACAAGCTGATGCCCAAGGACAGAGATAACTGCGATATCACAGTTTTGCATTCCTTGGCTCTCGTCTGGATCATCTATGCGCTGGCTACTCTGTTCGATCAGAATATGCCAGCCTATGCCGTCGAGGCATACGAGTATTACTTGCTCTCCAGAGCGGCTCTGCGCTTCGCACCGCCCGCGCACGATACGACACTTCCAGCAATTCAGACCATGGTTCGCAGTTGGTTCTCTTCGCATCCTTCATACGTTGACACGAGTCAACGCAGATATACATGACGCAATACTTGGAAATGAGCGACTGCGAGCCTGCACATACTGCTTCGCACAAGGCATGGATGCAGATCGGTCAAGCTGCGAAGCTCGGCCAGAGCGTACGTTATATCATCAATGTCTGTACCATATCTCCGCTGATCCCAGCTGGTCACAGATTGGTCTCCGTACGCACACCGCAATGCTTTGCCGCTGATTGATTACTCACGACTGAGCAGATGTCCGCAGTTCGAGATGGCGCTTGAGTGAAGACGCCGCGATCCAACGAAATAGGGTGTTCTGGCAGCTGTTCATGCAGGATACGTGGCTGGTGAGTACGATTGGCGGCACAGTATGAAATTCCTGGCCACTGACACGCAGACAGAGTTTTGGTTTCGGCAGGCCACCGAGCATCAACCTAGACTTCGTCGAGTGTGAAATACCGAAGGAACCTGAGGTGATCTCGACTGACCAGGACAAGCGAGAAGCCGGATGTGCGTTGTCTCGTTTTCCTCTCCTCGTAGTTCCCTTATCGAGTACAACACAGTCCATGTCTGGACATGGCAGTATACGAAGCTGCTGTACTCTATCATGACGACCGCGTTCGGCGCAAAGCAGCCGCCATACGCGAAGGTGATGGAGCTCGACAGGAAAGTCCGTGACTTTCCTGTACCGTCGTCGTTGCGAGTACAATGCGGGGTCGTCGAGAACCCTCCACCGTCGATGGCACTCAATGTCCAGCGGTTGCTTGCTACAATGTACAAGGAGACTAGTGAGTCGTGAAGAGTAGGGGTTGGATAATAGATGCTCACTCTTCTTAGCCCTGTTAAACTTGCATCGACCATACTTCTCACAAGCGGTGAACGATATGCCTGAAGACCCATTGAGGCACAAGTACGGTCCCTCCGTCATGGCGATATATCGTTCTGCGTGGCGCATTTTCGCAAGTATCAAATGTGCGTACAGAGCAGTCCCCGGCATTGCGTCCAGGCTGGGCCTCATTTGGTCGCATGCTCTGTCTGGTAGTGTAAGTCGCTCAGAATTACCGTTGCCCCTGTTGGTTGATCGGACCGATAGATTGTTATGTGCATCTTGGTCATCCGAGCACCTTCGTCCAACTTAGCAAAAGCGTCATTGGCAGAGCTCGACAAGCTCTGTGAGCTCTTCGAAGAAGCATCCAACCAGAGCCAAATCGCTCGCAACAATATCGTGCGTCCCAACTCAATATCCTCCGATTGGCCTAGTTAACTGTCCACAGGAGGTGATTCGGAAGCTCCGCAAGCAGGCCCATGCTGTGATGAATAACGCACACGCGACGGAGGATTCAGCACAGATCCACAACGAACTTGACCGTCTTGGCGGGAAGACCCACTTGATGCGGCCTAAGGAGGAGAACACCTCCCGGGGCCCTCCTACACCGCCGGGAGGGTGCGGACCTTCTCACTCGGCGAGCGTACCCAACGGGGCCTGCTGTGAGCCTCCAGTGCAGCCGGAGATGATACATCCAACGATTATGCGCGACATGCGCGCGTTCGACGGCGAGCTCTGGGGCGGCATCCCGATGGAGACGAGCACGAGCGGTCCACCGCCGAACTTCAACCTCGACTTCCCGTCTACGTCGTTCCCGAACCCGCAGCAGGCGGAGTTCCCGCTCTTCCCAGACTTTGACTTCACCTCGCCTCCGGCGGCGCACGGTGTGTCGCCCGCGGCTGCAGCGGTGTCGCCGTTGACGTCCTCGTCGAGCGCCGCGGCGATCGTGCCGGAGCCGTGGCACCAGCACCAGCACCCGATGAGGGCGGCGCTCGACCCGCCCCCAGGCGTACCTGTGTTGGATGCGTCGTGGCAGGCGTTCGTTGAGCAGCTGGGGTTCTCGCTTTGAGTAGAGAGGTGTGTTCTTCTAGACCGATGCTCGAGCACCTATATTGTATTGTCATCTGAAGTACCTGTATTATTCTCGCTATCTCGTAATGCATCGCTACACACTATTTACAGCACCATTGTAGTTCTCCTGTTCAGTGTGTTTATCGCCATGCCCCTGCGGGATACTGCGGCAGTTCAACGAGCAAGCATTCGGGAGAACAGGGGAGGAAATGGAGGGAGGGAAGGCACGAGAATGTAAGAGAGACGCGACGCACGTGCGCGTGACGTAGCGCGAATTTGACGGACGCCGGAAAGCGGGAAGAGTCTGGCAGAGCAACTCTCTCCTCCCCGTCCTCGTCGCCCTCGTCCTTGTCTCCTTCCTCCTCAGCTGCGCTGTCTGTGTCTGCTGGCCCTGGCCTTGTAGTTCTCTTTCTCGGGTTTTCCCTCTGTATAGATTCCTACTGCACGCCATAGACGATGGGCTACGTTCCACAACATGCGCTCGATAACCTCAAGAAATACTCCTACAAGGGCGTAGACAAGTCCGTATTCTTCCTCATGCGCTGCGGCATCTTCGTCCTCACCGATACTCGCTCAGGTCGTTGGTGTCGCGCTATGTCCTTCAGCCCTTCTGGACCTGGTTTGTGACACTCTGGCCCACCTGGATCGCGCCCAACACTGTATGCGTGGTCGCTTTCTTTGAGCTGCCATCGACCCATGCTCACATCGTCTGAAAATCAAGATAACCCTGACCGGCCTGTCCTTGGTGTTGTTCAACTTCGGCACACTACTCTACTACGATCCTAAGTTCCTCACGGAGAAGGGAGGCGCCGAGGGCCCACCTCATTGGGTCTATTTCACGTGCGTCAAACATTTACCCACAAGATCCTACGGGTTCTGACAGGTCCTACCAATGCAGATGGGCAGCGGGCTTGTTTTTCTACCAGACACTAGACGCCATAGACGGGTATGTCTCTAGTGCGCCGCGCCGAAGTTTACTTCAATCTGATAGTCCTCCAGCAAGCAGGCGCGGCGGACAGGAATGGCTGGCCCCTTGGGTGAGATGTTCGACCATGGCTGTGATGCACTCAACACCACGGTGTGTGTCCCCTTCCATCGCATGTCCACGTCAGCTCACCTCAAGACAGCTTGAAGTGATCCTCTGTGCGAGAGCACTCAACCTCGGGAGGTCTTGGTGGACGGTCTCTTCTCAAATTGCGACACTTGCCAATTTCTACCTGACTACTTGGGAGGAGTACCATACGGGTATGTCAAAGACAGCTTTCTTCGAAAGTATTGTGTAACGTGGAGTACGGCACACCTAGGCCAACTCTTCTTGGGCATCTTTTCCGGTCCCGTGGAAGGCATATTGTCGATCGTCCTCTTGTACACCGTCACCGGATTTACTGGTATGTCTACCAGTCGATCCCGTAGAGTTGATACACTGGACTTCCATTGCAGGCCCGGAATTCTGGGATCAAGAATTCCTTGCGTTCACTCGTCTCGATAGATATCCTATCGTTCTCGAGTATGTACCAAGGCTGGGATTGAATGACGCCTTCATGGTCTTGGGTGGTGTCGTGCTGGCTTTCAACATCGTTACAAGGTGCATATGCGCTCCATTACACCATCTCGTCTGATTTTTTGCTAACACGACCGTGAAAGTTACTACAATGTATACAAGGCGCGCGTCTCTTCCGGCCAAGGTCCCTTCATCCCCCTACTCTTCCTTCTCCCCTTCCCAATCTCGGTCGCACTCGAGGTCTTCTGGCTCAGCTCCCCATCGTTCAAGGAGTCGCAGATCCTGCATTCAGCGCTCTTTGTACCATTCCTCTGTGCATGGGGCCTGCAGTTCGCACATCAGGTCTCTCGCATCATCTTGGCACACGTCACGAAGCAGCCCTTCCCATGGTGGGATTCGATGTGGATCTGGAGCATTGTAGGAGCCATCGATGCCAACCTCCCACGACTCATCAACCGGTTCGTTCCGTCTTTCTTCGACTGCATCCATGTTCATTCCCTGACAATTGCATCCGCTCAGCCCCCCTTTGATTCAGAACAGCCTCCCACGCACGGCACTCTTCGTCTACGTGACGCTCGCGGTCGCGTTGTTGTCATACGCGCGGTTCTGCTATCTTGTCATCAACGACATCACAAACTATCTGGGCATCGCGTGTTTCACTGTGCGCAAGAAGGACCGATCGGGCGAGTGGGTCGGTGCGGCCGAGGTGAACGGGAAGAAGCAATAACCGTCATCCACCGCCCACGCCGGGGAGACCGGGTAGCCGAGGCCCTCGTCTATGGGTGGGTACGACGCAACACGAGACAGATAGAAGTTCGGTGGACAGCTCACGACAGGTCAACATGCAATAACGAGCGCGACGCCTGTTATGCTCTTTCTTCGACGACTACAGCGATGAGGATACAAAAGTACAGTGATGATCCGCATACTAACATACCCCTGGAGTTGATCTAGATCAAAGTAATAGTCGATATAGAAACGATTCTATGCAACCTGAGCGTCTCGAGCGGGTTTCATCCGCTGCCGTCTGTTCACCATGGCGTGTCACGCACTGCTGCTATGGCTGCGGTCTGCCATTTCGACTGCGATTACGATTGGGATCTGCTTCTATGATGGTGGGTAGACTTGTGAGTGCGGGGCCAGTGCTGCTCCAGGTACATGTCATCACGGATGTACATGCGAGGATAGTCGTTCGTCGGGATCTCGGCCGGGATTGGATCCGCCAAATTGGCGGCCGACTGAGCTGGGATCCAAATCCTGAGCATATCACCAGTGCAGCTGTATATTGCTATGACCGCAAGCGCGAAGACAACCTTCTGCGCCCTCTTCGACTTCGTCTCAGGTATGTTATGGCTGTCAAGCCTTTCGAGTGCATTTGTCGCCGCCTCTGATCATCCTTCCCACTTGACAGTCCTGCGTCAATTTCACCGCTCACGCCGGACGCTCAGAGATGGTGTACCTCGCAAGGCTCTGGTTCATGATACTGACCAGCCTCACATCCGCGCTGGTCGCATCTGCCCTGCTGGTCAACCACACTATAGACGACCAGAGCGCGCTCTACCCGAATCTCTTCACGCACATCCCTGCGGACGGCTCGTGGAGCGCTGGCCAGGAGTGCACGTCGTGCTCCATACATCCTGGCATCATCGACCCTACTCAGGCTTACAATGGCACTTGGACGTACACCGCGTATGTTCCTGGCAACACCAAGATAATCCAAGCAACATTCAATGGCACAGCCGTGTATGTCTACAACATCCTTGCCAACCGCGTCCCCGATGCTGCGACCTTCATGAACCTCAGCTTCAGTATCGACAACGTCTATCGCGGCGAATTCATCCACATCCCCGACTCGTCCACGACCGTGCTCTACGATGTATCGGTCTTCGCGGCGGACAATCTCACAAACACGCTGCATACGCTCAGCATGACCGTTCAAGGACAGAACGCATCGCACGTGATGTTCGATTATCTCGTCTACACTACTGAAGAACCCGATCCCCCGTCCTCAAACGCGACTTCAACAACTCAGTCCGGGTCTATACACACTTCCTCCCCGGCGAACGAGTCTTCATCGCCCCACAGCTCTTCGCTTCCCGTCAGCGCTATCGTCGGCGGTGTAATCGGCGGCATCGCCACGATTGTGATCGCAGGAGCGCTGCTGTGGTTGCTGTACAGGTGCAGAAGGCGTCGCCAAACTTCCTCCATGGCCTCATATTCTTCCAAGACGCCGTACATGGATACCGCACCCGGGTTTTCTGATTCCTCGCGCGAACCACGAGGTTGGAGGGGCGGTGAAGTTCCCGTATCACTCGCACCCGAGCCGTTCCCACTATGGCAACACCGACACACGCCGTCCAATACAACCGCACCGCACAGCTCGCCTCTTCCCTCTATCCCGCCTCGAGATGAGGCCTCGACTACCCAGCAGGACAGCGACCGCTATCTGTACTCCCCGCAGAAGAGTGCGATGCCAGTTCTCACGGAGTCGTCCCAGGATATTGCCAGTCGCGATGGTGGTGTCAGCCCGCCGGAACGCCCAGGAGTGCAAAGCGACGCGATCCGCGCGCAGGTCGCGGAGTTCCTGCAGGAGGAGCTCGAGAGGCTTGCGAGGGTTCGCGAAGCGGAGCGGCTACGGTTGGTCCAGGAGCCTCCTCCCAACTACGAAGAGCCAGCCTCCGTCCGTCCGCAGCGAAGAACCGCGGAGCCCGTGAAAAACTAGCATCTTGAGTGGGACAATACAGCTTGTACACTTACATGTTGTTGTCCTGGACTTACGCCCGGCCTGCGTGGTAATGTATCAGTATTTGGGACGTTGTACGATCTGTCTGCCTTCAGATTGAGTCCTGTACCTTCGCGCTTCAGCGCTGATGTAAATTCTTCCTTCGATACGCCGATACGCATTAACGGTATATACGTCTACTAACTCTGGCTAACGCTGCAGCTATAGCGCGTGTCATCAACTTCAGCGATCAGATCCGGACCCATTGACCACCTTGCTGCATATAAGGCTGCTGCCGCCAGCAAGAGAATGCGCTACCTTCGGTGCCCTACTTTTACCTAGGTATGTGGAAGCTGAGGGCTGTCGTTTCTTCGGATTGATGTCGCCTCTGATGCTTCCCGACAGCCAGAGAACTATTCCTCTCGTCTCATAACTATCGCATTCTCGACGGATGATGAGGTTACCATCGCACGGCCCACTCCTCCCTGCGTTGGTCTCCATTCTAACATTCGCGCTCGCGGCATCTGCTATCCTAGTCAATCACACTGTGGACAATCAAGCTGTGCTCAACCCGGCTGTTCTCACATACGCTCCCCAGGAGGGACTTGATTCATGGATACCTGGCCAAACTTGCACATCATGTCTGATACTTCCCGGGGTCATCGATCCGTCCAAAACCTACGACGGCACTTGGACCTATACCGGCCAACCCCCCACGGAGATCGTGGCATCCTTCACGGGCACGGCCGTATACGTCTTCAATGTTCTGCCCAACACTGTCCCTAGTCTTACTGCGACCTTCTCAAATCTCAGCTTTGGCCTCGACGGGGTAGACGCGGGCCAATTTGTCCACATCCCAGACTCGACTTCGAATATCTTGTACAACGTGTCTGTATTCACTGCAGTCAACCTGGCAAATGCGCCTCACGTCCTCACGATCAACGTTCAAGGACAGAATGCGTGCCACGTCCTTTTCGATTACCTCGTTTACACGGCGGACGAACCTGATCCTCAGACCTCGAGTACCCCTTCGACGTCTATCAACTCCTCATCCATGGCCCAGAGCTCAGGTATCCTTTCGCCGTCGATCGCCTCACCTGAGCCCCGGACGTCGAGCACCTATCAGATGTCTACTGTCCCCTCCGCTCAGCCTCAGACCTCGAGTATCTCTCCGACATCGGACACACCCTCGCCCAAGCTCCAGACCTCGAGCAACCCGCCAGCCTCTATCACCTCTCCACCCGGTGGCAGTGCGCCCATATCGCCTTCACCACGTTCGTCTTCGAACACCTCGACGCCTATAGGGACCATCGTTGGGGGCGTGATTGGCGCCATCGCAATCCTCCTGCTCGCCGGGTTGTTAGTCCTCTTCTTGTGCAGGTCAAAGCAGCGTCGCCACTTGTCCCGCGCGCTCCCACCTAATTTCACACAACAATCCTTGGAATCTGACTCCAACCTTCTTGGGTCCGCACGAGAGCCACAAGATCGGATGCTGAAACGCCTCTCAGCATCATCTACAGAACCTCACCCGCATCTGCCCTGATCACACCCGCACGCTGCGCAATCCGCCCCCAGCTATGCCACCCTGGGTCGGCCTGTCTGGTCCCCTAGCCTATCACCAGATGCCGAGTCGGGATCATCGCGTACTTCGCAAGACAGGGCGCAAACAGACACGACGATGTACTCGACCGCCGCCGACACAGGTGCTACCAGCATCGGCCCTTCCATTCGGATAAGCTTACAGTCCGACAAGGACGCCATCCGTGAACAGATAGCCGAACTAAGGGAAGAATTCGAGAGGATGACCAGAGATCGTGCAGCGGAGCGTATGCGCAACTTCCACGAGCCTCCTCCGGTTTACGAAGAGGTGCAACCTATCACATGGAAGGAAGATTCCTCCTCATGGTGATGAGCAAGGAAGCCTGGTACACGCCCATTCCGCGTTCCTTCTGACACTGTTGCTGATCGATACACCAAGATATACCGAACATGCCGTTAGCGCTGGCACGACAAGGCCGAAGGCTGGAGCGAATCTCAGCATCATCTGCACATCCGTCCTCTCACGTATCTCGATCCCCCTCCCCTCGTACAGCACACTGACAGAATATCTCCATCCTTGCTACCAGCCAGCCTTTGTCATCTAACCCATCTCCGAGATCGGAAACAGCATGTCCCTCACAGAGAAGGGAGCAACCGAGCACAGTGATGTTCCCAGTCACCTCTAGTACAGGCGCTAGTAGATTCGGTCCGTCCAGTCATTCAGCCTTACAGTCAGACACGGACGTAACCCGTGAATCAATAGCCGAACTCAGGGAAGAGCTCGAGAGGATGACAAAGGATCATGTAGCGGAGGGCGGCCATTTGCGCCTGCTTCACGAGCCTCCTCCGGTCTACTATGAAGAGCCGGAGCGTGAAGTTCGGAAGGAAATCTTCTCTCCGTGATACCATAGACATGGCCCTTCATTGCGTTTCCTCCGAAGACACTGCTTCAAATTCATGGGGCGTAGCGTCTGACGCGGGAGCGTCTTCAAGCTTCAAGTTCAGCCCCTATTATAGTCAGGTCCTTGGTCGCTCTGACTTATTCAACGGATGCTTGTACATCTAGTCGTTATTTCCCAGGATTCAGACACGGCGTGTCGTAAGTATACTAATACGTGACTTGGGACGCTGTACGTTTGGAATCTCATACTATGATCCGCCGTTGTATTGATTACGCTCTCGAACGTCTTCTTCCAAGCAGTGCACCGGTACATAGATCGCAAACTGACGAGGTTGAAACCTCTCCTTCGCAATTCGTCAAGATTACACGCGTCTATATTGGCAGATCCGATAGCTACTGCGTAGATAGGCGTTCATGGCTAGGGACAGAATAAGAGGTTCCGCTGTTAGCAAGAAGACACTCTCGTCCGTTCTCTTGCTCTCGTAGGTATGTGGGATTGGAGGTCCTCGCATCTTCCTGAGTGAGCGTTGCAGTCTCTTACCCCCAACAAGTACACAGGTCTACCTGCCGCGTCCTTGACGGACACTTCGAACGATGTTGCCGGGTCGGTTTGCATCCAGCTTGGCCACTCTGTTGCTTGCGATGGCGGTATCGGCGATTCTGGTCAACCACACGGTGGACGATCAGGCCGTGCTCACTCCAACTGTCATAACCTACACCCCCGGAGGTAATTCATGGATACCGGGTCAGACCTGCACATCGTGTCTAATACCCCCTGGGATCATCGACCCTTCCAAAGCCTACGACGGCACCTGGTTCTACACTGGAGAGGCGTCCACAACACTGGTGGCATCCTTCACCGGTACGGCTGTATATGTTTACAACATTCTCCCCAACACGGTCCCTAGTCATGCCCCGACCCTCACAAATCTCAGCTTCAGCATGGATGGTGTCTATGCAGGCCAATTCATCCACATCCCAGACTCGACCTCGACCGTCTTGTACAACATGTCCATATTCTCTGCAAGCGACCTCGCAAATACGGCGCACATCCTCACGATCAGCGTCCAGGGAGAGAACGCGTCTCATGTTCTATTCGACTACCTTGTTTACACCACGGATGATTCCGAGCTCCAGACTTCAAGTTCCACTACTCCTCCCACATCTATCACTTCTCCATCTGGTGGCAGTGTGCCCACGTCATCCTCACCGCATCCCTCATCGAACACCTCCACTGCGCCTATAGGAGCCATCGTCGGAGGCGTGATTGGCACCGTTGCCATTCTTCTGCTCATGGCGTTGATATTCTTGTTGTACAGGTCCAAGCGACTTCGCCGCTCCTCTCACGGCCTTCCGCCTACACGCAGCGAGCCGTACCCCAGACTTCTTGAGACCGCACGAGAACAACAGAATCACATGCGGGAGCGAGGACCAGCATCGTTTGGACAACCCCGTCCTCGTCAAGACGGGGTGCAGCCGAGCACGACGAACACTGCCAGCGGCGGTGCTAGTAGCATCGATCCATCGGCCCAGGATTGCCCCTCGCAGTCCAGCCGAGATGTCCGAATCATCCGCGAACAGATAGTCGAACTCCGCGAAGAGTTCGAGAGCATCGCTAGGAATCGTGTGGCAGAGCGTATGCGCATGCTCCAAATGGAGCCCCCGCCGAGCTACGAAGAGCCGCGGCGTGTAACGCGAAAGGGAGAACGCACTAGACGAGGTTGAGCGAGTATGTCCAGTCTCCGTACCGCCTGACATCTCTCCGGACGTGACTGGTGGCTGGTATGTAGATGTCGAGTGTCAGATATAGCGGTGCTTCTGACGTCTGCGCTAGGCCAGGCCTCTGTTATACTGCGTCTACATCGATCAACCAACTACGCACTGGCCCGGGGCGCGTCTGTACAGGTATGTCCCTGGACAATTATATTGATTGTGGCTGACTAGGGCCGTTTTGCATTCCCTCTTGTTGCCTGTTGGACCTCTGATCATCAGTGAGCTAAGAGCTTGTCATGTAGGGCGGTGAAGCTGTTGCGTTAGACAGATGGCAAGCATGCCCATCAATATCTGGTGCACGCTTTGATCTTAGTAGGTCCAAACGATAGACGAGATAGTCGCCTTATACCGGAAGACTGTGACTGACTGTGAGCCCGCATACAACGAGGGTCATCATGTATGAGTGACTGAATGGGTCGTTTATGCCCGTCGGTTACCGTCTATACATCAGTAACAGTACATGTAGTGCGAACGGAATATTCCTACAAGATGTGACAGGATTCAGTGTGCTAGAATCGTCACAAGTGTAGTAAACGGGTCTAATAGAGTGTAAGATATAGAAATAGAGAACATAGTAAAAGAGAGATGCAGGAGTTCCGAGTGGGCGTACTATTTGTTCAATTCGAGAACTCGAGGTCCTCTCGACTGGTTTCAGCGCTTATATGGCAACTTAGCGCCCGTCGAAGGAGGAACTTGCGCTCTCGAGTCCTCCACGTCTGCCCCGTCATCATCGCGACTCGACGGCAGTCATCTGACACCTATTCACAATATTAGACATATACTGTCATCTCCGTCACTGTTGAGCTCAACTCGGCGCGACTCTCGACTCAGTCTCAGGTCTCAATCTTGCGCTCTCATCTCAGTACTGCTCTTGCCTCACCTCTCGGAATGCTCGATAAACCCATACATGTTTGGCCTACGTGCCCTGCTGAACCTCTGGCTATCGCGTAACTTCATCCAGCATACGCTGCACGAGGGCAGAATCATCCTGCCAACACAATAGTATGTAATGTACCCGAGAGACCGCATCGTGCCAAAATTGTTCCCGAGGCTGTGCATTCACCCTTTCTGCTACTGATTGTCTCTGTAGGACGCAATCCACCAGCCAAATGGTTCGGGACCCGACCTTGAGGCTAGGCACAACAATGACCGGCATGTTCTTAAATGATAACCATGCCACTCGCACAACCGCAAAGTACCACAAGTCTTCTGCGCCTCCATTGGCCTTGGCCTTGGTAAGTTGAGCTGGTATCCACCCAGTTATGTTGTGTCTGACGACATTCCCAGTGCAATAGCAAGATCCTTTCGTTCCCCAAGGATTCGATAACATGATACCGCTTGGATCCTTGTTCACTCTCGCGTTCGTTCTGACGGTATCCGCTGTGCTAGTCAATCACACAGTAGATGACCAAAGCGGGCTCGATTCGAACATTCTGACCTATACTCCTGCAAATGGGGGATGGGAACCAGGTCAGACGTGCTCAGTATGCCAAATACACCCTGGGATCATCGACCCTGCAAAAGCATTCGATGGTACTTGGTTTTATACTGCGTATAATCCCCCTAGGCAGGCTCTCACGACCATCGAGGTGTCCTTCTCCGGCACAGCTGTATATGTGTTCAACATCATCCCCAACACGGTCCCTGGCGTTGGGTCTTACACCAATCTCAGCTTCAGTCTCGACGGGTATTACGCAGGGCAGTATGTCCATATTCCCGACTCAACTCAAGACATTTTCTACAATGTCTCCGTATTTGCAATAGCGAACCTCGCAAATGCGGCCCATGTCCTTACAATCAGTTTGCAGGGAGAGAAAATAGCCCACGTCCTCTTCGACTATCTCATCTACACGACGGACGAACCCGAACCCCAGTCCTCGCGCATTCCCTACATATCGGCATCCCTTTTGCCCGTGACATCAGCGTCGTCCCAAGCACTTCCTTCTCCGACCCCGCGCATGACGCCTCCACTCCCTTCCCCGACCCCGCGCATGACGCCTCCCGCGAATACGGGCGTCCTTTTGGGGGGCGTGATTGGCGGTATCGCTGTGCTTGTACTTGCTGGAGTGCAGCTGTTCTGGCTCTGCACCCGTAAGCGACATCGAGGTACACGTCGGTCTCTGGACTCCATCCCTACTTTCCAGCACTCAAACATTGCCGCTGAGCTATCTGGTGCGCCATCATTGGCTCTTCCTTCGCAGCCTCAACGGCGCGCGGCACAGAGTCTCCTGACCAGACACATCGTTGCACCTCAGCCTGATGTCAACCCGGGACATCCAGACGCAGTCCCATCGGTCATCTTGCCGGGCACCGTCCGCTATTCGAGTAGCCTAGGGCTAGCGCAAGTCCCCGGGCCTCAGGAGTCCCGCGAGGGAGCCGAAGCGATTGCAAGGGGCGCCAGCTCGTCCGGTCATCCAGGGCTGGAGGTGGATGAAGCCGAGGTGCTCCGTGTACATGTAGCTGAGCTCATACAGAAGGTCCGGGAACTGAGCAAGATCAAGCGGGCTCAAGCTGCAAGACGTACAAATCTGGTTGGAGAGAACCCTGGTACGCGTAGGTAGCATTCAAGCACCCCAGTGCTGCAGGATATCGACGGTGGCTGCAAAGTTCTGATTAATCCTAACCTATGAGACATGCGCCTCGAGACCTTGGTGTTCGAATTCGCTGTAGAGGCCATTGCATCGCGATTGAGTCCGTACGTCCGGAAGCGATACGTTGATGATTGGACATACCATGGAGTCTTCACTGGTGGTGGTGGCTAGCAAACTCCCGCCAATCCGACGCATTGTGGCACTGGCAATCGCAGACCGTCCTGTACTGCCCACCACGCCACAAAGTGCACCGTGATTGAATTGACGCCGGCGTAAGCAGTGCCAGTGAATGCCTGCTAGCGCCGATGATGCGCGGTACCGGCAGATTACCGCCGCCGCCTGTACCCGCCTTGGCTACGGTCTGTCAGATGCGCAGGTACTGGCAGTATTAATCACCTCGGTAGACGACTAGGCTCATGCGAGAGCTCGCGGCGGCGTTCGAAGGTGGGATCTTGTTTGTGGCTTTGGGAAACATGCATGACTGACGAGGCAGCCATCAGACCGCTGCACCTGGATATGTTTCCGCAGTGCCAACTACTCATACGTCTCAGGTACATTGGTGCTAGGTGACTAGTACTGCTATGTTGGTACGGACGACGGCAGACCGACGGAGGCTCATCTCCGCGACGTTCGGGCGACGACTGGAGCGCTGCCACCTTGGCCGCCTTTTGACAGAGTTGCGATGAGGATGCGGACGTCTTACGACCTCTTCAGCCCAGGTTGGTGTTCCGCTTACTCCACCCAGCCTACTCCCCTCTTTCCTTTCCGCAAGTCTGTTCTGTTTCTTCGGTGGACCTACAGGCCATTATGACTTTTTCAGGCTGTCGATCTCTCGCAGTTCCATCACTTTACAGGCTCATCTTCCTGGCACTAGCCACGCTCGAGCTCGCGCTATTCGCATCTGCCGTTCTCGTCAACCACACAATTGACGACCAGCTTATGCTCAGCGCAAATGTTCTGCAATACGTCCCACCAAATGGCGTATGGTCCCAGGGCCAGACGTGTTCTTCGTGTCTCATACATCCAGGAATCATCGACGTCAGCAAGGCCTTCGATGGAACCTGGTCTTACGCGGCATACCAACCCGGCCAGCAATCGACGGAGGTACAGGCGTTCTTCAACGGTACAGCGGTCTACGTGTACAACATCGTTCCGAGCACAGTCCCCGGCGCTGCAACGTTCGTGAACCTCACGTTCAGCATCGACGGTGTCTATAGGGGCCAATACATCAGCATCCCGAACGAATCCTCCGAGGTCCTGTACAACGTATCTGTGTTCTCGGCTACAGATCTTTCGCATGACGTTCACAACCTCACAATGAACGTTGTAGGCAATAACGCCTCCCACGTCCTGTTCGACTACATCGTCTACACCTCGGACGAACCCGACCCGTCGAATCCTGGGGCGGCCACAACCACATCGCCCACGAGTACAACTAGTAAAAGCTCGACCCCTTTGGGTGCCATCCTTGGTGGTATTGTCGGCGGAGTGGCTGTACTCTTGCTCGCGGGCGTTATCCTACTCTTCTGGTGTCGGCGCAGGTCCCACCGACAAGCTCGCGAAGACGCCTTCCCTCCTCCCGCAACCCCATTCTACGTCTCTTCCACCGAGCGCATCATCAGCACGCAACCCCCCAATGAGCATTTATCCAGCACGCACAGACCTCCGCCCTCCATGGACCGTAATATGTCCGAGGCGGTATTCCCACGCATCGATCCATTCGCACACCCCCCTACACACCAGCGATACGCGGCGCGCACCACCGTAGTCGACGATGTCGTTTCCCCTCTCTCTTCATCAGAACCATTATACTCCGACGTGCCTCCTCCCGTACAGCGCAACGCATATCGGCGACCTAGAGAAAAGGCGGCGCCAGCGCTAGTCATCCGGAATCACCAAAGGACGGACTTCTCCGTCTCGGATAGTTCAAGTCCGTCGAACCGCTCGGGCTCTCAGGTTACAGAGAGTATGGTACGAGCGCAGGTGACGGCGATGCTGCACGACGAAATCAAGAAGCTTGCGATGGCTAGCGAAGCGAATCGGGTACCAGCTAGTCATGAACTCCCCCCTTATTACGATGAGAGGTGACCCCTTGGAGCATACACCTCGTAGAGTTATTATTCTGTTGGTATGCATCTTCGCCCCCTCTCCGCTAGGCCCAACTAATCAGCTGAATATAGGTCCTGAGCTGGACTTGGGGAGGGATAGCTCGCGCAGGAAGCGGTTGGGGTTGGACTTGGACAAGCAGTAGGATCGTAGTATATACTAATCTCATCGCACCAGTACAGATCTTGCACAGTCTCAGTCTCGTTGCATGTCTGCGAGGGGTCGCAATCGAGTAACACGATGTCAGGCTTGTGCATACAGCCGCTCGAAGAAGTGATCGTCCGCCCGCTCCCACAGCTCCCTCTCCTCCCGCAGCTTCTCTCGCAACCCGCGCTCCGTGAACCAGTCGTCGATCTGCACCCATCCTCCCGTCTCGTCCTTCAACTCCCGGATCGCTTCGAGGAGCCAGTCCTGGCAGTCCCACATCTTGTCGTGCAGGATGATGCGCTGTGCGGCGAGCTTGTCCCGCAGGTTGTCAATGCTATCGGCGGCGATGTCGCCTACACGGCATCCACCGCAGAGGTCCCCCAACTTCAAGACGTCGGGTACGCGGAAGGCTTCGAAATGGAACGTGTCCATGTTTCCGGCGAGCTGTAGCACGTCGGCTGTACGGCTTTCGGGGGAGAGGACGACGAGCGCCCAATGCTCTGTGCGACGATGATGTCCTTGGAGATCTTGCTGAGCGACAATGAGCTGCAGGCGGTGATCATGGGAATCTGTAGCTTGTGCCATCTCGACGCGAGTACCAGCTCGAGGGTGGAGTAGTATGTGAACTTTGCTGTCCTGGTGAGTGTCGGGGTGCGTCAGGCTGAGGTCTGATAAGAGGCGATATTAATACAGGTTTACCGCCATGAACAAGTCAGGGACAGGACTCACGGAGTCGCCAAAGGAAGATGGGTCCCGCAAATCTACGCCTCTCCGGATCCAGGCTCGATGGTCCATCCAAGACCTCGCGACAAAGGTAGCACAAGGGAAAGTGTGCTGATCCCATTGTTCACCTTTTTGTTGGAGGTCCGGGCCGCGACGCGAGTCGTGCCTTCATCAGGGCATGTGATGTGCTAGAGATGAACAACAGTCACATCGGCATGGCCTAGAGTTGTCAGTGTATGGTATGCGTGCATCAGTTCGGGGGGGTTCTTTCGGGGTACGACTCTCGATCAAGCCGCGATAGGGAAGGTGAAGTTCTGGCCATGTTCAGGTACTAGATTCTGGTCAGAAGGACACTACGCGGTGCGTTGATACGCAACTCGTGGCATCGGATAGTACTTAAGGCGAGCGTTGTGCGTGGAGGGGAGCGTTAGTTGAACTTATTCGTCTCTGATCGTGCCGTCCGCCATACTATCCAGCCTCTCGCTAAGATGAAGCTACTCCTCGCCATTGCTCAATACGTCCGCGATGGTTATCCGCCTGGCTATGAGCACTGGTCGCTCGTCGCCATTGCCCCCGCCTCAGAACATGCACACGTCTTCGAGGTTGTAGGGAACACTGATACGTTCGCGTACGCGCCGAAAGAAAAGATGCGGCTTCTGCGATCCAAGTCACTGTGCGGAGGATGCAAAGTGGGAGAGATGGATGAAGCTCACATAGAATGGCTCAGAAACTATCTCGCGGAGATACCGGTAAGCCGTTGCATGTTATGTAGAACTAGAATGCCACTTATCGGCTGCCGAATTGCTTGCTGCACGCTACGGCAATTGAAGATCATCCATAATGACCCGGCATGGCACTGCCAAACATGGGTTATTTCCGCTACCCGAGAGTTGCAGCAGCACCCGGAGAAGGTCACAATCGTTCCTGGCTTCTCTGCCGCAAAAGTGCGTCAGCAGCTCGAAGAGGAACGGGCCCTTTGGGAGGTCGCTGAAAGTCATTTCTTCGAGAAGCTCAAGATCTCGGAGACCATATGATTCGGACGGAGTCTAGGACTTCCGTGACGAGAGATCTATAAGAGAACGCAGTGGTGTATTAGTATGGTACATGCCCAGATATCCTCTGTAGTTCGCGGTCCAGCTCGATATCGGTCTCGTATCCTGCTCCTATTACCTTCAGGCCAAAGTCGCCCCACACGGGTGTGCGCGAGTCCTCGAAAAGCCACTTCCTGCTCTCCCAATATGCCGGACGCCACCCCGCTTGCTCCCAATCCAACAACGCGGTGATTTCGACGTCGTCTGGACCATCGCCGTGAATGCGCACGAGAATGTTGCGGCGGTTGATATCACCATGCGTGAAGACGATTGGATGGTCTTCGGACATTGACTTGCGAATCTCGGCGATTCGAGCAGCAGTGGGAGCGTGTCTGTCGCCGAAGGGCTTGAAACGGGACACCCGCCAATCGTTGAACTCGCGTTCGTCCGCGAATGGACCAAACGGTGTTGACTCGGAGGTCATCATGAAATCGGAAAAGGCGCTACCGGTAGGACCGCCAATCCATCCTCTGCGTGGAAGCGAGCTTGTAGACAAAGGCGCTGGTTGAGGGATCGCGCGTAGCTGTTCCACGTATCCAGCTATTCTGCGCATGACACTGAGGCGCTGTGGCGCAGACATGTCACGCCAAGCGCGTTGCAATTGAATGCCTTCGATGTAGTCCATGACAAGGCTACCGCGTTCGCCCTCCTCCCAGTAGTGATGGACGCGAGGAACTGGGATTGTGGTGCGAGCAGCGACAAAAGCAACTGACTCGGCTTCCAGCGCAAGCGTTAATGCATCGCTCTTCTTGATGACAAGGCCTGCTGTGAGCCTCAAGACGTTTCCTCCGGGTAGGGTGCCAAACTTCCTCTTCGCCCTACTCAGCAGATAGTCGACGATGGCCGCTCTGATGCGCCTAACCAGTTTGCCAAGTATGCGGGAGAGGATGTTGGCCATGAATGCCCTGCTCAAAGATTTCAGCTGATGATTTCAGTATGCTGTTTCATCAGTTATGTCGACTTACAGGTCCAAAGAGAGTCGATCATGAGTGTCATGACACGGTGCACGCCCCATCGCCACAGACAACGACGCAAGCGCCCATATAGCTGAGCGCTCATATGCTCGTGACTGAAGTACTGACCCACGGCCCTCTGAAGTTGGAACAATGTAAGTATACGGCGTTCGATCTATTGGTGAACTGTTCTTGTGGTACACAGTGCTACCAACTAGATCGTACAAATGCGGCAGGGTGGTCGTAGTCATGATCACTAGGGTAAATGTCCAGAGATGTCCTGAAGTTCGCAATCCAGTTCGATCTCGGCCTCGTAGTGGGCACCTATCTCCTCTGCACCGAAGTCTCCCCACACAGGCGTGTCACCATCCTCCCAAATCCACTTCCTACCCTCCCAGTATATCGGTCGCCATCCCGCCTGCTCCCAGTCGAGCAGGGCGGTGATCTCCACATCGTCTGGGCCATCGCCGTGAATGCGAACCAACACGTTGCGGCGATTGATGTCTCCGTGAGTGAAGACAATCGGATGGTCTTCGCGCATTAGCTTGCGAATCTCAGCGATGCGAGCAGCAGTGGGAGCGTGTCTGTCTCCAAAGCGTTTAAACCGGGACACTCGCCAGTCGTTGAAGTCGTGTTCGTTCGCAAAGGGTCCGAAAGGCGCAGACTCCATGGTCATCATGAAGTCAGTGAAAGGACTGCCGAAAGGACCACCGATCCAACCGCTGCGCGGAAGGTCGCTTGTGGTTGAGGGAGCTGGCTGAGGGATAGCGCGAAGTTGTTCTACGAATCCGGTTATCCTGCGCATGACGCTGAGCTTCTGTGGCATCGACATGTCCCGCCAAGCGCGTTTCAGTTGGATGCCCTCGATATGGTCCATGATGAGGCTGCCATCTTGACCTTCATACCAGGAGTAGCGGACGCGAGGCACTGGGATCGTGGTATGCGCGGCAACAAAAGCGATAGCTTCGGCTTCGAAGGCAAGCGTTGGCGCATCGCCCTTTTTGATGACAAGATTCGTAGTGAGTCTTGCGGCGCTTCCTGCGGGGAGAGGGCTGAAGTTCCTCCTGGCCCTGCGCAGTAGATAATCGACGATGGCCGCTCTGACGCGCTTGAACAGTTTGCCAAACACATGGGAGAATATGTTTGCCATGCTGTTAGAGATATACAATTCAAAACTAGCACTCATAGCTTTGTCTTACAGGTCAAAGAAAGCGAGAGGCTCGGAGGACTTGTTGGTGGGTGTCACCAAGCAGTCACTGCCGCTAGCGCTCGGCAAGACTTGCATCAAGCGCCCTAGATCCCTTGTGCGAGCACCTGAGGAGTTCCCATTTGCATTCGAATTATTCATGATACACAGTCATTGCCGCCTGACTACAGATCGCTAATATACATCGCTTTGAAGGCCGTCCGTAGAACTGACCTCATACTCTGAGGTTCATCCCTCTACCAAACTAGATCCTCCATCTTCTCAAAGACAAGTAGACATGTCTGATCCTTCGGCCTGACCGTCGCGATCTGGTCATCGAACTCCATGGATGCGTTCATCTCGGGTGCGATGCGCGTGCGGAAGTTCGAGTAGACCTCTTTGAGGAGCAGCTTCATTTCGAATAGCGCCAAGCTGACCCGCATCTCGTTTAGCTCGTCATTCTAAAGGAAGATGCGCGGGCGGACATACTGCTTCCCGATGCATCCTCGTCCGCCTGCGCCAAATGCGAAGAAGAGTTGGTTTCGCTCTATCACGCCCTGGGGATCCAGCCATCGTTCGGGGATGAAGTTGTCGGGGTCAGGAAAAACGCGCGTGTCGTACCGATGCAGCGTATGTGCTTGGCAGCTGACGATCGTTCCAGCCGGTAGCCATACTCCGTCGATGACGCGACCGCCATCCGGTACATGTCGCGGAAGGCTGACAGGGGCAGGGTTGTACACCCGGAGGCCTTCCTTCACGAGCGCATCGAGGTAGGGCAGGTTGTCCAGCGGTACGGATAGATTGGCGAGTAGCTCCTCTCGTAAGCGGTCCTGGCATGACTGTAGGGCGGGACGGGAGATGTGGTACATCAGGAAGCAGAGTGCGTCTCCTGTGGTGTCGAGACCAGCAACGAGATGATCCATACACTCAGATGCGGCGAGCCTGAGGTCAGGGTCTTCGTTGTCGTAGAGCCGCAGTTTGTGGAGTAATGTATGAGGGGCGACGGCGGCGCTCCGTACTGTGTCTTGCACATAGCGCACACACGCTAGGCCATCAGAACGTAACCTTCCATAGCCGGTCATTTGAGCTAAGACGCGTCCGAAACCAGGGAGATAATATCGGAGGTATTGCTCTGTTGGACGCATGCTCAGCTGAATAGATCGTGGAAAGTAAACGAGGACATACCTTTAAGGAGCGACGGGAACGTCAGCTCTTTCATCAGCTCAAAGTCGCGTGGCTCCGTGAGAGAATGCAAGCCATAGGGATAGAACATATGCCCTGTGACACTGTCGATCGCGAAGCAATGTAACAATAGCTATTTACATTGGATCAGCGGGTTGTACGCGTGTCAGAAAGAGGGCTACTAACGTAAATATCGATACTCTTGCCAATCTCGCCTGCGCATATTCCGATGAAAGCCTCCACATGCTCCTGTACGACCAGGGATACCTCGGGGCGCATGACATGAGTCTTGTTATAACGTTCAACAAAGCGTTTCTTAACGGCTGCGTGCTATATTTCAATGTTAGCAAGAGCAATAATAGGAAGTAATAGTAACGTACCCTCCCCCTCTCGAGTGTCGAGAATATGTTTCTACAATGACTTGAGTATAACAAAGAAGATACTGAATACATTGGTATGAACGTACGGGGTGTCAAAGTGCTCAAAGAGGCTGTAGTAGGAGGTCTTGTCATACCCACTGCCGCCAGAGGAATAGATCTCTTTCTTCGCTTCACAAGACGTAAACGAGACCTCATCCGGAGCGATGCGTACGATGGGTCCATATCGAAGATGAAGGTTGTGGATCCATAATCGCCGTTGGCCGGAGAATTCATAGTAGATGAGCGGGAGACGAGTGATAGCGCATACCTTCGGTCCAGGGAGGTGAGAAAGAGGGGCCAAGAATAATCTGTAGAATATGATCACGACCAAGGAGAGTAGCGTAGCCTGTGCCACAACTAGCAGAAGCGGTATTGCAGTTGCCATGTCGCACCCCACACCGTCTGCTTGTCGGCTGTGAGCAGGAGGGTGGCGAGGACGAGACCGCAAGATAAGCACGATAACATCCTGCAGTCGCTGCGCGCGAATATGCTTCGTATCGCACGTTGTCGCCGAGGCAGCCGTACTATGACGCTGTACATTAGTAGCCACTGGTAGCAGTCGTCTTTATCTGGGCCCGCCTTGCTGTGACCGATCACGAGGGACACTCCAGGGTACATTGCACGGGACTGACATACATCCTGGAGTTTTTGCGGGCTGGAATGCTATAATCCGTGGGTATGTTTGGACTGTTCTGTTCGTAGGTGTTGGGTCATTTGGCGACTGGGCCGTCAATCATGAAATGCTAGACCTAAGTCTATATTTACCTATCGTTATGGTCTCCAAGGCTTGGGAGTATCGCTTGGAAAGCATTGCTTTCCCTGTCATCAGCGAGCCTCGATAGTGGATGCCGTGGATCATTGCAATTGAGTGCACGGTCGCCGGAATTTGAATGCGGAGCACGACGGGGATTAGCGCCTTTTCAATGCAGGAAAAATCGATGAAAAACCGAGACGAGTAGTTGCCTTTCAGTGGAGAGAAATCGGTGAAAAGCCTTTAGGAAGGTAGCCGTATGGCGCCTTTTCTACGGCTTTTCTATGCCTTTTCCACACTTTTTCTCAATCTCGAAAAAGCTTTACGAAGGTATTCTCTTGCCTCGCTTTTTCCACGACTTTTCTGGGGTCGAAAAAGGGCCAATCCCCGTAGTGGAGTGAGTCGATCGATGTATGAGGGCATACGACGGCCATCTGTAGAATACACCAAACTATAAAGGAAGGTCCTTCAAGGGGCGTTTGGCACAGTGGTAGCGCGCACGCTTTGCAGTAATGATTGCGTGAGGTCCAGGGTTCAAGCCCCTGAACGTCCATTTTTCCTTCCGGGGTGTACGTTCAAGCTGACATCCGCGCACCATACGGAGGTTGACGAGCTCCGTTCCACCAAGTACTATTAGTCGATGCGTTGCTACCATGCTACTTCGCGTATTGGCAGTGCCGTTTGATGCGGTCATGAGTAGTCGAGGTCAATCACCACGATGGCTGCTACTTGCACAGTCCAGGTCGAAGTTTGGGCTCGGCTCAGAAGCCATCTCGGTTGGGCGAAGGTAGTAACAGTCAAGAAACAGCGATAGACGATGCAGCCCTCCTATCTGAGCCAGTTCTCTCTAGTCCTATGTAAGCTCTGCGTCGATTTATACATCCAACACTTACTGCCCCCAATCTCTTCGCCTCTGCTGACAAACCCAGCCCCGCGACGGCTCCTGCGATGCTCATCAACCGGACCATTGACGACGAATATGGCGACCCGTACACTGGCTTACTGCCAATCTACAACTCCATATTACACCGTGGCTGGACTCAAGGAGCGACCTGCCAGGGATGCGGGATCAATACCACTGGCTCCCCGACATCACAGGCTGGAGTCGTCGATGTTACTCGAGTGCACAATGGGACCTGGCATGATAGCACGTACCATTTCGGCGAGGTGCAAAGGAATGTCACCGTCAGTTTCACCGGACGGGCCGTCTACGTCTTCAACATGATTGCCAATACGATCCCATATGTGTCGACCGTGACTGCCCTCGACTTCAACCTTGATGGCGCGTTCGTTGATTCCTATTACCACCAGCCAAACAGCAGCGCAGGGATCGTATATGACGTACCTGTCTATGTCAATACCACTCTCGTGGATGGACCCCATACCCTTGTGATGACAACGGCGATCAGCAATGTATCCCTGGTCCTGTTCGACTACATCATCTATACTGCCGAAGAAGACGCGGAACCCACCAAACAACCAACTTCAGTGGGCATGAACACGCTCGGGCCTTCTTTCTTGTCGTTTCAACTCTCAACGCCTGGAGAAATCACCTCACTTACGCCAACGCAGGGCACTATCTCGACACCTAGAAAACCCGCCTCAATTGTGCCAACGCAAAGTACCATCCCGGGAACCGCTTCCAGCTCATCGCTTTCTGTCGCCCCCGCGTCCTCGCAAACGTCTTCACAAGAGGGTACGAGCAGGCCCAAACCACGCCCCGTTGGTCCCATTTTGGGCGGTGTCGCAGGCATTCTTGTGGCGCTCCTCCTGCTGATCCTGCTTACCTACTACCTATACACAAGAGGTCGCGTCATGCGGCGCAATGCGCTGTTTGAGAGCGAAGGTACTGATAGGTTGTCAGTTAACGACCATATCTGCCGACTCCCCGACCAACCTGGAACCGCAATCGAGGAGTTTGGTCAAGTGACAACCCCGCCTACTGCGCCCAGACCACACTCGAACTCGCCTCCTGCTCGTGGATTCTCGTGGCCCCCTTTCCATGGCATCTGGCCGTTCAATACGGTAGCCACATTGCATTCGACAGTAGCCGCGCTGCGCGAGGAAGTGGCCATGCTCCGAGCGGACGGCATGGGTGTGCAGCGATGTCCGGATACCCCTCCGCCGTGTTATGAGCCGCCACGGAAAGCTCGGAGGGCTCTCAGGTTCTGGACGTGAATGCGCTCCAATGAGGCAGGTAAGCATCCAAACAATTACAGTGCACAGCTTCCTGCTGACTTACGCATTCAGCTCCATCACAGGTGGTCTTAATGTGGGCTGGAGTTAGACAGGACGGGATTGGTGGTGTTGGCAGTAGAGCAGATGCGATTCCGCCTTTCTGGGGCGAGCGCAGTTTCCTACTCATCGTGACTGGTTGTAACATGGTGCTCCATAGCCATCTGCAGAGTTGAGGCTTCCGAAGGTACCTGGCATTCGTGACAGCCTGAAAATGGGAGCTTTCGTCTGCACCTCACGAAAAGAGTACAAGACCGTCAGTTTCTATGGCACTGATCAAGAAAACTAGACCCGGCGGAGAGGAGCCTTGGTCAATCACGGAAGCAAACAATACTCACTACGGACATCATTGCTTGAACTTTCAGCAGCCACCGCGAACCCGGTAACAATGCTTATCTCCCAGCGACATGAGGGATCGCGGGGCACTCGCCCGAGTCCCGAAGGCCGACCTCCATCTTTCGAGGCCATCAGCCGTATCGGGAGAGGGGCGACGTCCGCGCCCAGGAACGACGCCACGGTGTACCGCCCGCGAACGCGATGAGAGGCGGGGAAGCGGACCGCTGCCTTTCTGGGCGATCGGCGGTGCGATAAGGCGGATGGTTGGGCCATGTTCAACCACCGTCGGGTTGCACCTGCGTTGACGTTCATCAGACGTGTCGCTCGAGCGCCTCGCATTTCGTCCCGCCTTTCCGAAGGCGCGCGATGAGAACAAGCAAGAAGTACTAGGAGCAATGATGGCGCCATCGGTGGTATTTGCGAGAGGCCTGCGCAGATAACCAGACCGCTTGTCTATACTTACGCGAGGTTGAAGTGGCGATAGTGGGCTGCTGCGCGCGCCAGACGCAACTTGAACAAACCAGGTACTTGGACACGTTTCCATCGGTTACAAGGACTGCCTGTCGAGGGCTGCATCTGATTTAGACCGCAACTTCTCCCAGGTGTGACGCCAGGATAGACGGGAGACGAATAGCATTTAGGATACGGTACCATTTCGAGGGATCAGCGCGACCCTTCTGGTGCGTATCTCGGTAACGTCGGTGAGAAGAACTTCTTCGCCAGCGAGACAGCCGGCATTCGCTCCGGACGCATGCTATCGAGACGCCCTGAGTATATGGAGGTGAGCGATGACGCAGCGCGTACGAAGCGAACCCATCCACCTGTACAAGCCAGCGGTACACCGTATGACAGGATTCATATTCCTTTGCATGAGTTATAGCGGGCATCTCGTACACAAAGCTGGTGCTAGGCACGACCCTCGCTGACATCTATGTTGTGTACAAGTTGCCTACCTGTGTCGAGTTGCCGAAGGCCACCCTCGGAATTCCGGGGTATAATTGCCGTACCCCGCATTGTGCTCGAGGGATCGTCTCCCGGTGGGCCCGATCGCCACACCGAAAATTCGACGAAACCTCGGCGGGCTCGACACTTACGGCGTGCGGGGCCTTGTGCGCCGCGCACGTTGGACGGCTGCACAACGAGCTCTGTCGTGGCATCCGCATGGGCCATCGGGAGACCGTCCCTGGAGCCGTAGGCGATGCGTGGTCGCCACGCTGATCTATCAGGCAACCGGAGTATTCCTGGTGGATGTTCTCGTATTAGCTGCTGGCGTCTAGACCAGGTGGAAGAAATACACACCAACGAGAGACAAGGAGGCATCGAGGATGAGTTGCAATGTCACTTAAACGCCGGGGTTGATCTTGAAGCCCGCGTGCGGCGAATAATTGGACGTAAACATGACATATATTGCAGTGTAGTAGTAGGGCGGAGGATCCGCAGGGGGACCGCTGAACAACGTCGAAGAGACTCTAGAACAGCGCGGCCTTATATCCAAAAACAGAGATCAGCATATAATGCACACGAAACGGAACGCGGAGGCGTACCTCCGAGTGCACCCTCGGTTGCGGATCCGATCCTCCTAGGAAGCACTGAAAACTTGGGTATCTCCGCGAGCTGCATCGCGTTCTATGATGGTGCGAACTTGCAGTATCCCAAGAGCGGGCGGTCGGCGTGACAAGAACCTCAAAGGCGCTAGGAATCAGTGCCGAACAGTTACTGGTTCTGACTGGGGTCCTGCACGCGGCGGTAGTAGTACCAGACCCTCGCTGGTAAACGCTCGTCATCCGCATTTGGATAGCGTCGTACTACGTCTGCGACGCGTCGGCCAAATTCATCTTCATCGCGGGATAGATAAGCGGGTAGTACGTACAGGAGCTGAGCGGTGTACGTACACAGACGAGCAGGACGCCTTCGCTGTCCTCGTGCGACAGCCTGAACAGCGCTTCGCCTTCGCTGTCGTATGCAGAGGCGGGCGATTGTCTCTGTCGCCGAAAGTAAATCGTTCTGTTCGCTGCCGTGAAGATCACAAGGCCGCAGCTCATCGCATGGTGTAATGAGCAAGTAGATTGCTAAAAGGATAATACTGAGATGTTCGCCATCTGGGCCGGCTGCTTCTATGACATGGTACTTGCGAAGTACTACCGCTGCAAGGAGCCGGGGAGTAATCGACCGGGTTGGCAACCGTGGGCGCGGACGATCTAGAGTGTAGGCTTGCAAATGCGGCACGTACCCATTCGATCTACTGCGCCCTGTTGTCGGCTAACATGGCGGTCAATCGCAAGTTGGGTTATCGTACCGGGAGTGGCGCTGACAGAGGACGCCCCTGCGCGCGCAGCCGTTTCTTAGAGTCCAAAACCGGAAGGTTGGTTACAAGCCGGGTACACACGAGCGGCACTGCAGGGGAACAATAAGCAGACGGCGCCGCCGCAGTGTCAGAAGCGCGCTGGACGACCGCGCCATCATACCAGATTGCGAGCGACCTGTCTCAACGTCAAGCGAGGCTTTGTGACAGGCTGTGCACGTCGCAGGCCCCGATGGTGGCGAATTTTTGCGCGATGGGCGCACACAGACCGGTTGGGGAAGTTTCAGCGCCGTCACGCTCCGCGTTTGGACACGGAACTGGGCAACAAGGATTCTTGCAGACGCGCGCCGTAATCCCAATCAGAGTTTCTCCGTCCGACGACACAGAAATTGAGGGTCAGATCACAAACGTGCGGCCTACACTGCGAATTGCATTAGCAAGACGCAAGAGGGCGCACTCGGGATGGGCGGAAGCGGGAATCAATACGCACGCACACGGCGATAATGTGTGACCGCATCGACAAGAGTGGGAAGTCGAATACCTTTGCGGGCGTCGCGTCCCATATACTATCTTTGTGACGCATTAGCAGTCTAGGCCGCGCTGACACGGGCGTGGAAGGAGGTACCTGTCGGACAAAGTGGCGGCGTTCTTCCCAGTGCCGCACTTGGCGCACGGTGGTGGTCCGAAAGAAGAGGGGAGCAGTGTGAGCATTGCGTCCCAAACGGAGGGCGAGCTGGACGTCGCGCTTCCGCCATCCGGGTCGCCCGAAGAATCCCGTCCGTTTCGCCCGTTCGTCCGTCGATGCCCGGCGCTCCGCCGCCTTCTCCCTCCGTAGTTCGGCGTCTTGACTCGAGCCGCAGTTGGTCCCTAACCCAGTACCTGCGCGAGCGCCATAGCTCGCCTCACACATATACACAAAGCCGCATCTCGCCATATCGTCATGACCAATGAAAACACTTTGGGGAAGAGCCTCTATATCAGTGCACCCCTTCTAGTCACCGGCATCAGCCAAACGCGGAGAGCGGATTGCAGAGAATAGCCACGCACCGTCCGTACAAGATCATCGGCATCGCCCAATTCGGAGGCCCAGGCATCCATAACTCCGAGGCATGGCAAGGGAAGCAACGCCGCACACGCACACAGCGGCCGATTCTCTTACATCCACTCGACGGCCGCGCTGCAGGGGGCCTAGTCCAACAGAAGTATGAATGCGGAATCTGATGGACCATCATGCTGGTCCTCCGATACACACTAAGGGACCTGTCATTAGCAGGCAGCTGCAGCCACGGTCGTCAACCAGCCACGCCGCCGGCAGCGCAGTCCAATTGCAACTGGCGGCAGCTATCACTTCACCTCCGACGCTCGATCAGCATGCAAGTTGGTCTCGGGATCGGCTCTAGAGCGGCCCCACGGACGCCGTCTGCGCACAGACAGCTGCTCAGGCCGAGTGCTGAGAGGAAAAGTGCGGTCAGGGAAAGCGTCATGGTGCGAGCAAAGGCGTACCATCGCACCACGGAAGGGAGCACGGGTCGTGCCTCGAGGCTCGGAGCGCCCGTGACGGGTCATCGGACTACGCTCGCGCGCCTTGAACAATGTCATGAGTCCCAGCGCGACAGACGACGTGGGGAGGGCCCACAGCATGGCCGGACGCGTTCTCGTTCCAGCCGAAGGTGGTGAGACCCGTCGCTGATGCCGCGAACCAGCGGGAGGCCGGCGGTAGACCGTGACTGGCCTCGGAGTCGCACCGCAGGCGGATGGTGGGGATTCCAGGGAACGCCCATATGCAGCGTTGCGGGACGCGAGAGAAGGCCGGTCCATATGGCCACGGCGGCAAGCATATATGAGATCGGGCGTGCCTGGATCGAGGGCGATGACCACGACACGACGCCACGACGCCGCCCTGCCTGCACGCGGAAAGGGAAGTGCTCTCCGGGCGTACGGCGTGCTGCGCCGCGCTCGTGCTCGTGCTCGTGCTCGTGCCAGCTTCCCCCCTTGTCCTCCCTAGATCCCACCAGGGAGATCGTGCGAGGGTGGGACGTCGCGTGCCGTGCACGCGTGTGGCCCTGTCGCGTCGTCGAAGGCTCGAAGCCGTTCATTTCGCGACGGCGACTGGGGGCCATGGGGCGAGCCCGTCTGCGAAGCGCGTTAGCCACAGTGGCGACCAGAGCGGCAAGGACGCGCCCGCCGACGAGAAGAGAAGAGAAGCCGCGCGAAGGAGACGGACCCAGGACGAGAACGTGCGGCCGAGAATCCGTACGCCCGCAGGCCGTCGTGACGCAGATGGCGAGTGGCAGCTCTTGGCGTGTCTTCTGCGACTTTGGTGGGGAAGGTCGTGTGCCCCCCTCCATCGATATCTCGCATCGCCGCGCTGGGGTTCAGTTGGGGTAAGTAAGGCGGCGGACGACCTCGTCGCCGAGTCGTCGCTACAGCGGTCGCGACTCGGGACACACTCGTGCGCAGATGCCCAGGCCCGCGTGACGCACAGGGTGTGTGCATCCAGACCAGAAGTGCTTGTGCAATACGAGCGGGGAAATAGCGAAACGCACGCGGAAGAACGCACCTGCGCATACGCATCGAAGCACCGCCGGCACTATAGTCGTGGCGTATACCACATAGGACCACACTGGCGAGAAGCACACCGAGGAGCGCAAACGTCGTCATAGCTTTGCAATGGCCTTCCTTCTTGCGAGTCATGAGCGCGCGCTCGAACGCCGCCGGTCTACATCAAGCCAGGTTAGTGCACACGACGCGCCTGTGTGACAAGCCTGCCGACGCCCTCGACCAAACCGACTCCACTCGGCGACGGTCGACGACACTTCTCCGAACGCGCTCGAAGCCGCCGAAGCCCTCCCCGTCGCCACTCCCATCAGACATATGCTCTCTTTTCGTCCCAGCCGCTGGATGGTCCCTCCCACGCGCGGCTGCGCTCACTCCACCCCACACAAACCACGAAACCACGAAGCCACGATCTGCCTGCCTGTCGCAACAGCCCACAGGGGCAGAGAGCGAGAGGCACCGACCCACGCACCTTCTCGAACGCGGTAGCGTGACCCCTCCGCGCGCAAGTCCTAGAGTCCGAGAACCAAGGAAGTCGTGGGGGAGTTTACAGCCCTGGCTCGTATTACGGCATCCCCAGGCTGCGGGCACGTCGGAGGGGGCAGCTGGACGGCTCGCTCGAGGGAACCCGAACCTCTCTCTGAGTCCTCCGGGCTGGCCCATAGCACAATCCGTACGTAAACGTCGTGCGCACGCCGATCGAGGGATCCATATGCATCGGCGAGCCGAGGCTCGTGCAGCGCTAGTGCCGAGTGAGCACGGAGCACAGTCTGAGCAGGGAGGAGCACCGCAGCTACTACTGTAGCAGGAGCGTCCATCAGATCCAGGGAGCGACCGGGGGGCGTTTGCTTGACGAGTTCGGAGTAGGTACTTAGGTGATGCGTCCCTGAGGGCTGTCCGGTCCCAAGAGCCCAGAATAGCGTCCGGCTAGTGCATATGTCATTTCCTGGTGCGGTCGCTTCTCCAACTCAGCTGTGATGCATCGCTTGACAAAGAGACGCGAGATGGGCGAGAGATCACCGAAGCAGCAGGAGCAGGAGCAGGGGGAGCAGCAGGCAGGAGGGATCATCTTCAGAGCAGAACAGAGAGCAGGATCAGATCTATCGACGACTCGCGTCGTCGCGTCGTCTTGGAGGTGGAGGTCGAGCACGTAAAGAGGCCATCTGTGAGCAGCGTCCCGCGTCCTGCGTCCTGCATCCTCCATCAGACGTCAGAAGTCAGAAGACTGGACCAGCGAATGCGGCGCAGGGTTCATACTTCACGTTCGCGTTTGCGTTCACGGGGCGCAGCATCACTAGCGTAGTCCAGAGCTTGAGCTTGAGCCTGAGCCCGAGCTTTGGGTGCAGGCGAAGAGCCAGGTTGCCGGTAGTGCTGAGGTTGGTCACTTGCCTGGCGGCGGTTAGTACTTAGCATGAGAGCGCCTGACTCGGAGCTGCGTGTGGCTGGTTAGCTAATAGCTTGATTAGATTCATGAAGGACGTGACGATCGCTCGCTCTGCGCGTACGAGAAACGTCGACATAGGCGTTAACGCGCGAGGGCGAAGGCTCAAGAGTCAAGAGGCCTAGCCAGCCAGCCGAACGTAATGCGGTACTGTAGCTAACCTGAGTACAGGGCATCTGCAAACTGCCGGCCGCAGTAGACCACCCTCCCCAGATCCACAATCCATGATCCCACAGTATAACCCTTCGAGACTTGGAATCAACGTACACGCGCAAAGCGCGCCTTCCAGGGACGCCTCCCGTTCCCATGCGCGCGAGAACCGAACGTCCGAGTACGGGCTTCAGTGCACCTCCCCCAGCTGTGCACTGAACTCTCGCTCTTCGATATCGAAGCCGATATCGAACGCAGACCCTGAGGCCTGAGGCCTGGGGTTCAGATATTGTGATCTGCGTACGTCCCCAGCCCCCAGCACCTACTCGCCCGCACAAAGCCCAGGCCCGCGCGCCCTCGGAGGTCCACAGCGACGAGCCAGGGGATGAAGCTGCTCGGGTTGCGCGGTTACGTACGTATAATTACAGGCCTATGAGAGACGAGCGAGGTGCTGCCTGACGACTCACGACTGCCAGGCGGCACCCCGATAGCCGCGTCGCCCATCGAACCCCGACGTGCTTCTCGAGACACGAGAGCTTCGACCGAGCCGCGAGAGGGAGAGGGAAAGCAGAGGCGAGCGGAGACGGCTGTGCAGTGCCCGCGATGGGAGGGAACCAATTAATGTGATGCGAGATGATGAGGCGATAATCTGAACCATCAGACCGAGGACGAGACGTTCTGAGCGCAGGTCAAGACTCGAGACCCAGACGCGACAGGAGAAGGACAAGCGTTACGCGAGCGGGATGTCTGAGCAGGAGAACGCTGATGCGTCAACGTCAGCGGAGTCGAAGAGTATTCCGAATGTTGAGCAAGCCAATCTGATGCGGAGTGATTCGTTCGTCGCCATACGTTGCGTTGCGTTGCATGCATCATGCTTGGTGGGATCAGTCAGGCAAACGCGGCATACGACCTCCGGAAGGAGGGGCTGCTTACAAGTCGCAGACGTGCGCGCCGAGAGGCGGCCGTGCGCAGGACTCGGGATAGAAAGGGAACGTCGAACGTGCACCTCCAACTCCGTCGCCGTGCCAAACGGAACGGAACGGACACTGGGCAATTGCCGCCGTCGGAGCCTCGGAAGTCGGAGGAGAGCAACAACCTGCAACACCTGGATTCTGGAATGAGCAGCTGATACGCGCCGGGAGGTGGGAGGTAAGCGGCGTGCTGGGACTGGGCAGGCAGTGGTACGAGTGCACGGGAGCGAGCAGCCTACGCGAGAGAGACAGAGCGAGAGAGAGAGACTCAGCGAAGACGAGGAAGGCGAGGGACCCCAGGAACGCATTCATATGCGCAAGCGCAGCCACTCCGAGCCCGGGAGGACGTCGGTGCGCACATCAGATCCAGAGCGGCATCGAAGCAGCGAGATAAGGCAGAAGCGGGCGACGACGGCAACGGTAGAGCTCTGGGGTGGCACGATTCAGATGGCAGCTGGCGGCGCTGCACAAGGAGCTGTATATACAGAGTACATGACCGCGGGTAGAGAGGGCAGAGAAGACAGTTGCAAACTGGACAGGGACAGTCGCGTAAAGGACTGCGACTGCGTTGTGCTCGGCAGCGGCAATATCGTGAAGACAGCATAAGACGCGGTCGTGTTGGACAGCACGATGCGCGCTTTCGAAGAGCGCGAGAAATCCGAGATGTCGGAGGTTGCAGAGGCGGAAGCGTCACGCAGTCGTGAGAATCCCCAAGAAAACGCGAGTTTATTCGCCTCTTTACGTGACGACGCGCTTGTCACATCGTGACTTCTGTAACGCAACGCGAGCAAACAAGCAAAAAGACGCCGAGGGTGCGAGTTCATATTGATCGCAAGATCGGCATTCAGTCAATCTGGGTTGAACGCCCGGTCTCGATCAGACGATGGAATGTGCAGATCCGGGCGCCCGATCTGAGCGTGGGTGGGTGTCAGAGAGCGGGCGCCTGGGGCGTATTTGCCGGCTGGCATTTCTGGGGCGGAGGCGGGGCGGGAGAGGTATCTTGCAAGTTGCCCGATGGCGGCGGGGAGGGCGGGGCGGGGGAGAGCATGTGGGGATGGGGAGTTCTGGACAGAAAGGATGAGATGGGATGGGGCAGAGATGTTGCGGGGCGCCGCGAGGCAGCACGCCATTGGTGAGATGGGCGAAGAAAGCAGGATGAGACTGAAGAGGGCGGGGTGCCGGGGGGGTGGATGGGTGGAGCGCAGATTCTGAATTAGCATCGGAGGGAGGAAAGAGGAGACGGGGCGCGGCGAAACGGCGCAGATGGCGATGGCGAAGGAGAAGACGAGGACGGAAGATGATGGGAAGGGCCAAGCATGGGGCGAAGGCAGAATCGCGTTGGAGGAGAGCGGAGGGGGATTGAAGAGAATTGGGAGAGCGGGCGGGGGTGGGAAAGGCTTGAGAGAGAGTGGGAGCGGAGGGGAAGGCGAGATTGCCGGTTATCTGGCGGTGCTGTCAGAGTGTGAAGGGCGATAGGAGGTCGGACCTGGAACGTAAGTGGAGTGGGAGGGACGAGAACGGAAGGTGTATTGAGTTGGGCGGGTGAATAAGGACGAGCACGTTCCTCTGCGCGCTCACGGGCGAGTACGATGTGCGGAAGTGGCGGGGAGAGAAAGGGAGAGAAGGGGGATGAGGAGCGTATGTTTTGAGCGACGACCGGGGTAAATATGGAGTGGATGGTTGGGAGAGGATGAGGAGGAGGAGGATGAGTGGAGATGGATGACATCACTTCCAAAAGAGGCTAGGAGATAAACAAAGGAGGAGGAGGACTAGACTTTGGCGATGGCAGAAATCTGCGCCCCTCTTAACTTGGCGTCCGCGTCTCTATACTTCTCTCTCCGCCCCCTCTCATTCTCAGTGGGCTTCATATATCTCCCCTTCCCTCTCATCTTATCCACGCCTACTCCCTCCCCCTCCTCCCTCCGCAGCCATGCCCTACGCCGGCCCCTCCTCCGACGCTGCTTCCTCCGCAACGGCCACCGCGACTCGTGCCCCCCACCACCACCGTCGCTCCCGTTCTTCTTCCAACTTCTCAGACGAGCGTGGGCCAGGCGCGTTCGCCCCCCTCGGCCAGCTCCCCCGTCTCAACAAGAAGGCCGTCTTCCACATTAACAACGATATTGATGACGATAATGCCAACGACGATGACAGACCCTCCTCCTACCCCACCTATGCGAGCCCTTACTCCCCTATCAACTCCCTCCGCCTCTCCATGAACACCGGCAAGTTCTCCCCTTCAATAGACCCGCCCTCTCGCATAGAAATCCCTCCTCTCGATCCGCCCACTTCCGTCCCCTTCCCCACTCTCTCCCCTCCGGACGGCCCCTCTCCATTCTTCCCCTCCCTCTCCTCCAGAACGACCTCCAAGTCAACCTCGCCCTCTCTCCCTCGCACGCCTTCGACGCCCGTTATTCTCTCGAATGGCAAGCCTCTCAAGTCCTCGCTCAAGTCATCCTCTTCCACTCCCAACATTCCTGACCTGCAAGTGAAACATATTCGCGCGCAGTCCGCTCCCTCTACGCCGAGCGTCATCAAGAACGTTCACTTTGCAGAAAAGGATTCCGGACTCGAGACCGTCCGGGTATACAATCGCACTGGGAAGCCGGCGTCTCTCTCGAAGCCTCCAGGCGAAGAAACCGAGACCGAGACCGAGGCCGAGAGCTCATACCCATTCCCCCTCCTTCCATCCTCTCCTATCACCGCTACCCCCACCCCAGCTCTCGTCCACGAGATTGACCCGAGTACCGAGCGGACCCACCCGATACCCAAGCTGAACCCGTCGCCTTACGCGAACGTGTTCCTTGAGACCCTTGCGCTCCCTCGGACTCGCCCGCCGACCCTCAGGGGTACGGTTCTCGTCCGGAATCTCTCATTCGAGAAGACGGTCGCAGTACGCTTCACGCTCGATGACTGGCAAACCACCAGCGAGGTGCTGTGCAAGCACGTCGTGAGCCTTCCGGGACTTCCCCCGCCATTCCCTCGTGCTCGCACTATGGGCGACGTCGCGGGCAACATTGCAACCGGTCAGGCCACCGAAGAGGAGAAGGAGACTACCGGTCCGGCGTGGGATCGCTTCAGGTACGTGTTCAGGATCGTCGGTCTGTTATTCGGGCAAGTGTTGAAATTTGCATCGCCTTCTGCGAACAGCTTCACGATCCGGTTAGAGGACTACGAGGCGAAGCTCGCCGACCGGACGCTGTATCTGGTTGTGCGGTACAACCCTAGTTCTGGCGGCGAGTACTGGGACAACAACGACAGCAAGAACTACCGAGTCGGATTCCGGCGCGCACCCGCGTCGCCGCTCCCATCCCCCTCGCTCTCGTCTCTTGGTATCCCTCATTCCCAGCAGCGCACCTTCAGTGCCCCTAGCACGCTCAAGACGACGCCCACGACGGGCTCCATCTCGCCTTTCGCGTCGTCGAGGCAGCTTGCGCCTCCCGTCCCTCCGCAGCTGACGCGCAGCATGTCTTCGCCGTTCCCTGCCATGTCACCGTCATTCACGGAGGTGCAGGGTCAGTGGAAAGAGCGTGAGCAGAAGGAGCACGCCAAGATGAGCGAACACGGTCTGGGCTCGCCCACCGCCGCTTATCTGTCGAAGAAGCTCTCGTTCAGCAACTACGTCGCCCCCTCTGCGTCTGCGATGGTGACACCGCCGACGACGCCGCCGGGTACGGTGCGTGCGAGGAGCGCAAGCTTGCCTGCTGAGGTCGGCTTGAGCTCCGATGAGCCAGAGAAGCCCGCCGCTGAGGCGCAGAAGGACGAGGAGTCGAGCAGTAGCGGTGCGAAACCCGTTCCGACTCACAGATCGTCCCTTCCCGACTTCACAGACCCCGCACCGGCGTCGTGGGCCGGGCCCTCGTCGCCAAGCGCGGCATCGTCCACTCCTCCCGCGAATTCGCCGCTATCGTCGATACCCGGCCCGTCCGCCGCTGCGCTCGCTGCTCAGTCCCGGACGTTCGGGCCTACATCGTACGGCTATGCCTTCCAACAGCAACAGCTCTTGAGCCCGCCGCAGTCGAAGGATAGCAGCCCGTCGGGCAGTGGTACGGCGAGTCCGCGGAGAGGTAGCCCCGAGCCGCGGAACAAGCCGTCTGCGCTTGGGCTCGAGGTGCCTAGGGCGGGGTCCCCAGCGCAGAAGGCGCAGGACGAGGAGGAGAGGAAGGCGGCGGTTGCGTTGAGCAGTGCGGTACGCGAGCTTGGCTTGAACAACTCACCTGCAGGAGGCGCAAGCACCAACACGCGCGTGGACACGACCGACCCAAGCTACGCCGCTCTCCTCCGCCAGTGGTGCTTTGCGCAGAGCGCGCCGCCATCTGCAACGAGCGGGAGCGCATCGCCTGTCCCTCCGTCCCAAGGTGGCGCATCGCCGGCTTCGAGTCCGAGTCCGCGATTGGCGGCGGCAATGGGCGCGGTCGGTGCGATGGGGATGAACGCGGCGGGAGGCGTGGGCAGTGGGAGCGCGACGCCGAAGGTAGGGTTTGGAGTGGGCCCGGGGTATGGGTTCCCGGGGTTTAGCTTTGGGCTGCCGGACGCGGGCATGGTCGGAGGTGAGTAAACTGTCCCTTTACTCTTCATCTTCTACATCCCTCCATGGGACGGGCAGCGCGGCGAGAGCGAGAGGTTGTTGGCGAGGATGAGGGCGGGAGTGATATAGGACGACGTCGAGGAGGATCCGACCCGAGCTGTTCGCTTGCACGCCCGTAGGGGACCACGGGACGTGGATCGCGGACGTGCGGCTGGCGTGTTTACGTCTTGCTCGCGTCCTCGCGCCGCCGCTCGTCCCCCCTCTTTCCTTTTTCCCGCTGCGACTTTGATGATGTGGGACGAGTTGAGGCTGACGATGGGTTCGTTTGCAGCGCACATGCGGTGATTCGGACGCGGTCGCCCGGACGCCCGATACCCTCCCTCCTCTGCTCATTGCTCAACGCTCGTGTCGTGAGAAGCCCGACGAGCTCAACCTCGACTGTTGCTTAACTTATTGAACCCATCCTCGCTCTCGCTCTATGCTTGTCTTACCACCCTCCATCTCTGTAACCCCGTCATCACCTCCCCGCATATCCACCGCCGCCGCGGCTAGCGACGGGCTCGACGCGACTGTCTCTGCTGAGAGTCGCGCGCCCGTCACTGCTGGTTCCTATCTATTCCTATCTGCCACCACTACGATGTTGTATGCGTAACGCTCGCCGTCTCTTGGAGATGCTTCTTACCCCCACTCAAACTCCCTGCCCATCCCTACCCACCCTGCATCCTCCTCGATTCTCCCACCCTGAAAACGACTGGTCGTCCTCTCAACCAGTCCGCCCGCCATGCCTCTCGCGCCTCGCATCCAATCTATTGTTTGCACGGGCTCGAGCCCCGAGCGCTGTGCACGCACGCACGTATATACACGGACAATGTCGCAGCGCCTCGTCCCGTCTCGTGTCTTGTGTCCTCATCCTTGATTTCTGCTTGCATTAGATCTAGGCCCCATCGATATCTCTCTCTGCTCACGGTTCCCGTCGCAATCGCCCCGCTTCTCAGTCCCGCTTCCTATCTCCCACCATTCAACCACATCCAGCCGCATAGCACCCGTCCCGTCTCCCACCACGCAATCCCTTCCCATCTCATCCTCATCACCCCATTCCACCACGCATTCCCCCGCATATATCTTGCTTACTTCCACCTTCTGATCTCACTTCCACATCCCAAGTTCTATCCGACGTCGCCGCGATGCCGCAAAACGGATATAGCGGTGGGTTTCCCCTTCTCCCCTTTCTGCTTGCTTTGCTTTTTCCCTTTTACTCTTGGCGCGAATACGTCCTTTATCCAGCTGTAGCGACGCGCGGAGGCAGCAGGGTGCGTTCCCCCTACGCCGCTCGCGCTCGCTCATCCCCCCTCGTTTGATTCCCCCTCACCTCCCCCAAACTCCCATCCCTCCGAATTGCTCGAAATGGCTCCGCGACGACGCTTGGTTTAACGCATCGACCGTTCATGTCCCCTTTTCACGCATCTCTCTCTGATTCTGAATCGACTCTGCTTGCCTCTCTGTCTCCTCCCCGGTCTCAGTCTCAGTCTCGGTCTCGATCTACTACTCTCTCGTGTGTCCCCGCGGGTTTCGTCCATCGTGTACTTTAGTGTGGCGAGCGAGAGAGAGAATACATGCATGCAACCCCTTCTTCTATACCTCGCTGCGAGTCGAGCGAGATATCGTCGTTCCCGTTCAGAGTCCAACGCTCTGCTCTCGCACTTAAGGCGATCGACATTAATTGCGTATGTCTTTAGCTTCAGGAGATCAATCCATTGGGGACATCTTCTCAGAAGATCTTCTCCCCTAGGTCTGTAGATCGACGCGACCGCTGCCGCTGCCGCTCGCCCCTATCTCTCTGGACGCGCGCGCGCTGTCGCTGTATGTGGTGGCTCAGCGCTCAGATCTCAGAGCTGGCTGGATGGATCCTGCCGAGCAAAGTTGTCGAGGGTCGATTTTCAGTTCCATCACCAAGATCCACTGGTACCCCTCGCGGGGCGGCCCCGACGCGCGCGCATGCGTGCGGGCGTGCGGGCGTGCGGGCGTGCGGGCGTGCGGGCGTGCGGGCGTGCGGGCGTGCGGGCGTGCGGGCGTGCGGGCGTGCGGGCGTGCG